>OZ026818.1:4831484-5241284 GCA_964023185.1 Macaria liturata | reverse complement strand
GAAGTGGAACTGGCTTACTATTGACTCATCTTTGACAAACATAAAAAATTAACCAAGCAGGAGTCTCTTCAAGCGACTTAATGATTATAGTGCCTAATGTACATAAAAAGAAATAAAATCAAAATCCACACACCTCCAAAGGCTGATTGATAGGGGACACAATGATGTTAGCAGGCCAGCCATGCTGTCCCATGTACTCTCCTATATTGTACTGCGGAGGGATGATCCCGGGGGCTGGGTGGGCGACCTCACCAAGCATTGACATCACACCACCAGCTGCTGTGAGCACCGGCGGGGAACTCATCTCGGGAACTGCATCTGAACTTGGTTGCTGGAATTTTAAGCAGATGCTCAATCATTATTTATGCTTAATTATTATTGGTGGTTGAAATTATGAGCATGTGCTAGATTATTATTATTGGTAAATTATATCATAAACTTATTGATGCTTGTCGACAGTTTCACTTTGACTGGTGGTTTTGGGTGAAAAACTATCATAACCCAGTTCATTAAATGTGACATCTAGATAATACAATACAGCTCCCCAGCTGAAAAGGATGGAATGATTTTTGTTGCCATTTCAAGATGTTTTACATGCCTAAGCAGTGTGAGATAAACAATAAATAAGTAATTACCTAAGTTAATATAATTTAATCAAATAAATAACCTTAAAGGGTTCATCTTCTTATTATTATTTTTTTACGTGGGATAGGTTTACGTTTGACTACAGCCTGCCTGATGTTAAGCATTGCTGCAGCCTAGGATGTAATCGAAGCCATGTGGTCTATACCAAATAAGTTACAAGTTAATTTCCACTGAATAAGAAACCAGCAAGTATGTAGAATTCTAGTTGTAATTTTTTTGTATATATAAAATTAGAAGGACTATGTATAGTTATCTAGTGAGATTCCAAAATCATGGGTCTTATCATTAGGTTTCTTTTAATTTAGTTTTTATTTTATTTTGATCTTCTACAATTTGGGACCTATGACAACATAAAATATGTTAATAAAACATTTCAGGCTGACATGTGAGCAGGTGCTCACCATTCATCTGAAGAAGAAGCATAACTTAATTGAAATGAATGAGATAAAAAAAGATATAAAGGAAAATTCTAGGGGTTGCGGGTTCGATTCCCGCCTGACACAAGTATTTATGCATTTAAAAAATGTATAATTTCTTGTGTTGAGTCTGGTTGTTTGTATGTATAATAAGTATATATTTACAAAAGAAAAGTATATAAGTATTATATCCGTTATCTAGTACCCACGACACAAGTGTTTGCTTAGTGTGGGGCTAGATGGCGCTGTGTGCAATGTCCCAAAATATTTATTTATTTATTTTATTATTTAAAATTACAAAAATGGAGAATACCTACATAATGTCAAAGTAACTAAAAACAATACCTGTATGTACTTAGTGGCTGGATTCCATATGAAAAATGACCAATTACTCACTAAATCTCTCATACATGACGATTTATTTATTTTTTACTTTTCAGACTTTAATTTAAACATTTAAAATAATTGAATTCATCATTACATTATTGTAATGAAATATCCTGACAACTCACTCAAATAAACAAAACTATAATTACTTGCAGCAGTTAAAGGTATAAAAGTATTGCTAAGAATTATAATTTGTGGTTATAATGGATATGTAATGATGTTATTGAGTAGCTTTACAAATTACTTAGCTTTGAAATTTAGGTTTTATATATAAAACTAGTGGGTGCTTGCGGCTTCGCTCACATTAGAAAGTAAAACTTGCATCGCCTATTTCACCCCTTTAAAAGTAACATTTCAAAAAATATTTTCTTTGCGGATGCCTACGTCATAACATCAACCTGCATGCCAAATTTCAGCCCGATCCGTCCATTGGTTTGGGCTGTGCGTCGAACACTATATCATTTAGTCACCTTTGAGTTTTATACATATAGATTCAGATTTAAATCAGAAAGTAGAGAAAAACAACAAGAAACCACTATTTTTAACATTTTTTCATCCTCTTTAGATGTGCTAAAGTTAAATACTTATTACCTAAATATGTTTCAAAAGGCATGTCCAATTACCTGTTGGTGATGGTAAAGCCCTTGCTAAAATATGATACCAATAATTTACTGGCAGCCATAACATGACGTGAGTTTGGAACAAAGGATTGATGTGACATTCATATATGTACATAACGTATGATAGTACCAAAATGTATCATAAACATTACTTAATTCTTTCTGTAGCCTTATTTATGACATTAAGAAGGTAATAGTATTTAAGTGATGTAATGAATTAATGACACAATGATAGTGTTTTCAAGCTTAAATTTATTGATAAGATAAGCATAAGATGGCCTACATAACAATGTTCGTCATAGTTTTGATGTCATAACAAGCAATATAAATAACTAAGTAAGTCCATACATGTTGCATATATAATAATTATCATAATCACAAATAGAAATGTTAGTGAAAGTTGATGCTCATTTAAATGTATGGCAATTCATGTATGATTCAAAATGAATGCTCCCAAATAGTGAAGGCATGCAAATGGCAGCAATAATGTTATGAGATGACACTGACCTGCACCCCGGGTGTTTTGACAAACATCAAACTAGGTGGTGGACCCAAGCTTGGCATGTTGGGCGGTGGAACTGACATGTTGGGTGTAATACTAGGTTGTGTATGGCATCCACTCACAGGCACTACGTTTATATGCTCTTGCTGCTCCTGAAACTGTATCCTTTGATCCTCCAACTTTAATTTGTCTAGTATATCACCAAAGTGTGACTTTTGATCGAAGGTAAAAGCGGGATGATGTAACGCCATCATGTAAAGAAGTAATATTTCCTCCAATAGATCGCCATACAAGCCCTTGAGGAGGCCACTTTGCTCCAAACTGACCATGGCGTTGTATAATGTGGTAGCACACGAGAAGTTACATGATCGCAACAACGACACATACAGGGCCATTTTTCGCCTTGTCCTGGGGTCTTCTTTAGAGCCTCCGATGTCCGCAGCCAGATCTGTAGGGTTGTTGGCCCTTAGTTCGGCTCCACGCAACTCCTGGAAGTCTCTCTTACCGAGCTCCTCCAGGTAGGTGCCAATAAAGCGTAGTTCGAATGGCAAGCACATATTTAACAATGTACAC
Organism: Macaria liturata; assembly: GCA_964023185.1. Taxonomy (NCBI): domain Eukaryota; kingdom Metazoa; phylum Arthropoda; class Insecta; order Lepidoptera; family Geometridae; genus Macaria; species Macaria liturata. Next base: position 5,238,141 of record OZ026818.1, on the reverse strand, counting down.
ATTACATCTATGCGTTTATAGCTTTCCAAATCTTTAAACCATGATACCACGTCCTCTTTGCAAACCATTTCCAGAACACATTGAAATTGTATGTAAAGAATCAACCGGTCTCCTGCACTATTAGCGCGTCCGTGTTTTATATTTTTACACGCTTTCTGTATTTAAGTGATGGTTTTAATCCAAGGATATTCGATTGTAACATTAGTAAGACGGGATTTTATTCAATATTTTCCAACTTTTAATGGTTAGCAACTACAGGCAATGCTAGTAGTTTTGTCTTGTCTGTAGTCTAGTCTATGGCATAGAAAAGCACAGACAAAATATGAGCACGCGAGATAGAAGCGGGATTTCAAAAATGCTTCTTCAAAGTACTCCTTATTCATATGCAACAGAGCTGATAATAGATTAATTGAAAGCTCTTTGTTGACATGTATCAAATTCTCTATGCTAGGGTAAAATATATTTATTTTAAAGTGTTTACTAAACTATCAGTTCCATAGTTTACTTATATTTATTAATAAAATTTATACCTTAATAAAAAGCTTGTGGATATTAGCATTAACTTCACCACATCCTAACACATGGCGCCAGCGTTGCCAGATGTACGATTTAAATCGTATTCATACGATTTTTTGCCCGTTTTACTAATGTACGATCGAATCATCGAAATCGTACACGATTTGTACGACTTTTTAAAGATTTTGTATGACCGATTCTATGCCCATATTTTCGAACGGTGGTCCTAGAAAAGTCAGCTATCAATGTCTTATAATTGTTATTACCTACCAATATCATAAACACCACGTCAGTCATGCATGATCAATCAATCAAAAAACCAAAAGCCACCAAACAAATGTTATTGGCCCATCACTATTCACCGAGTACTCCCATTAGTAGTCGAGGATTACCCTTTTATTATCGCGGCGGTTCATTCAACAGTTCAGTTATTATCCAACCGATATCTGAATCCTGTGCTAGTTTGAAGACAATATGAATATTTTACGGTATATGCAATTTAGAACGTTTGCTTGTTTATGATTGTCGAATGCGGATTGTGAGCGCTATTTGAGCTCAGTCAATTTAATAAAAACAAAGAGCCGCAACAAACTCAATACCGAAACTTTAAATGGTCTATTACTATCAAAACAGCGTGTTAAGCGTTTCGGGTGCTTTGAAAATTATGAACCAGCATCTGAAACGCTCAATTTGATGACCATTGTATAAGACGTAGCTAATTTTATTAATAAACTTACTTACCTAAACATATGTACGATTTTTTTATTCACCTCTCCCGAAGAATACTAAGAAATACGATTTTTTTCCATACCAGCGTACGATTGCTCGTCAAAAACATCTGGCAACACTGCATGGCGCTCAAACTTGGTCCATGACTCAAGATCAGAAGTTCCCTGGGGGCTAAATGAGACATCCTGCCTTCTGGCCTTGATTGGCCTATCGACTCCCTAAGGCGCTCCTATCAATGTTGCCCTTCCGGTGTCTATCCCCCTTACTGCATAGGGTTCTCGATTTTCATGAAATTTAGATATACTGTGCCATTGGTGGTATAGAATGAACAAAAAATATTTTAAAAAATACTACCCATTTTTAGATTTTTTTATAAAAAACCTTGATAGTCAGATATGGCATTGTATGTCTATAATTATTCGAGTTTTCCAAATATGTCATTACATGCAATAGTCGAACGATAAAATAATATGTATAATAATTTTAACCTACTACAAAGAAAAGGTTCATGTTTTTTCCAATGCTTGCAATACTAAAAAACAAAATAACTTTGTAATTACATATTAATGTATCTTAAAAAATATTCTTGATCCCTTACTTAAGCCTTTTTACGTACAAGGAACCCAAACAGAAGGTAGCAAGGCAGGTACGTACTATAATACACACATGAGCAAGACTTCGTGTAAGTAGGTATCCATAGGTAATAGGTAGGTATAATTTTAATTAGAAGGCTTTAGTTTAGTGTTTGAAAAAGCGCTTCCTGAATCAATGATCTAGCATTCCGCAACTGCATGGAATGCCATATATGCCAATAGGTAGATGTTTTTACGGTTATCTGCATGTAATGCCATATTTGTCTACGTGATTTTTCCCAACTGCATACCATGCCATATTTGATGCATGACTTCAAAGCATTATTTTGGAAAAGCTATTAGGGTATTCACCAAGTATCGTTCACATAACAACGTATCAATAACCTAGTTATAACAAGAAGCAAAAAAATTAGCCATTTTCAGCATAAAACCACCAGTAAAATAATATTGAAAATGTGCAACTTGCCTCACTCGTCAACCATTTGGACAAACTGCCATAATTTATTTTTCTGTAGTGATGGACTCGATGTGACTTATTTAATATGATGTCAGTTATCGGTTTTATCAATTAAGAGCTGCCACACTTAAAAAATATGTGCCAAATTTAAACTGTGGGCATTTTAATGACAATGCCAGATGTGGCATCATATGCAATACGGGGTTAAGCTGCCTTTTGTGGAGGACCAATTTAATGAGTCGCAATCTGAGGTGGCAAATCAACACCCGCTTACTCCAATCATTGAGTGTTGGTTATGGCCTTACTGATGCCCAATGATATTATTTATGTCTGCTGATGCCTTATAAATATCGGGTGTAAGTATATGTAAGATAAATAATACCTACTTAGCGCATTAGAATGTAATTTAATTCTAGAAAATTTATAGTAAATGGTAGTTTTATTAGGTATCACAATCACTAAAGTAAAATCGTTTGGAAACTAAATTAAATAAAACGTCGTTATGCTTTTCTATAAGTTTTAGTCGGGGTACCTATAATTATTTATTATGATATGATGTTAAATGAATTGAACGTCTAAAAGGCGCATTTTATGTTTATCATTTTCTTTACGTTGTTTTAGTTAGCATGGCGAATGAATAAAATAAATTATTTTGGAATCTGTAACATAAGTGACAGAGACCAAAACTTCATGCTACATCCATTTTCTTTTAGCTCTGGAACAAGGCTCGGTTACTCGGCATTTTTTGACAGTTCAAAAAATCAATTTCATCTCTTGATCGTGTCTGTTTTCATTATTTCATAAAGTTACTACTACTTAAATAAATTAGATTTAGTTATTTGAACTTTAATAATGGCTCCGGCTGAAGATGTTGAAATGAAAAATGTGGAGAGTCCGGCAGCAGCAAGTGACGTAGATACAGAAGTAAAGAAAGATGCCGATGTCCTTACTGTGCAAGATCTACGGGAACATGTTCGCCAAATCGACAAAGCTGTGGCTTCCAAGGAGCCACGGTTTGCCATGCGCGTTCTGAGATCCTTACCGAGCACAAGACGTAAGCTAAATGGTAACGTACTACGCGCCATCATCAATCAACTCTATCCATCTAATGCGGACAAAGACACTCTGCTTGGTTTCGTTGAAACGCCTGCACCAGGCGCAGTGGAGATCGAACCACCTCGATCTAGAAGTGCCCCCAAGCAGCCTGCTCCTGAAGTAGATGTGTACATGCATCTGTTGGTTTTGTTACGTTTGTTGGATACAAATAAACTAGAAGAAGCTACAGAATGCTCCCAGCAATTGATGTCTAAAGTGACTGCTCAGAATCGTAGAACTCTCGATTTAATCGCTGCCAAGTGTTATTTCTACCACTCAAGGGTATTTGAACTAACTAACAAGTTGGACTTGATCCGTGGGCTGTTACATGCTCGCCTCCGAACATCCACTCTGAGAAATGATTATGAAGGTCAAGCTGTGCTCATCAACTGCCTGCTCCGCAACTACTTGCATTACTCCTTGTATGATCAGGCTGACAAACTGGTCAGTAAGTCTGTGTTTCCAGAAAATGCCAGTAACAATGAGTGGGCAAGATTCTTGTACTACCTGGGTAGAATAAAGGCGGCTCGTCTGGAGTACAGTGATGCTCACAAGCACCTCGTCCAAGCTCTCAGGAAGGCACCTCAAACTGCTGCGGTTGGGTTCCGTCAAACTGTGCAGAAGCTGGCTATTGTTGTAGAGTTGCTCCTTGGTGACATCCCAGAGAGAGCTATCTTCAGACAAGCCCCCCTGAGGAGATCATTAGCCCCATACTTCCAACTCACTCAGGCAGTGAGGCTGGGTAACCTCCAGAGATTTGGGGAGGTTTTGGAGAACTTTGGACCACAGTTTCGCACTGATCACACATTCACCTTGATCCTTCGCCTCAGGCAGAATGTCATCAAGACTGCAATTAGGTCAATTGGCCTTTCCTATTCTCGTATATCACCAAAAGATATTGCAAGGAAGCTGGGTCTGGACTCTGCTGAAGATGCAGAATTCATAGTGGCTAAGGCGATTCGAGATGGAGTTATTGAGGCTACCCTGGACCCTGAAAAGGGCTACATGAGCAACAAGGAGAGCTCTGACATCTACTGCACCAGGGAGCCACAGTTGGCTTTCCACCAGCGTATATCTTTCTGCCTGGAGTTGCACAACCAGAGTGTGAAGGCAATGAGGTACCCTCCCAAGTCTTATGGCAAGGAATTGGAAAGTGCCGAGGAGCGCCGAGAGAGGGAGCAGCAGGACTTGGAACTGGCCAAGGAAATGGCTGAAGAGGATGATGATGGTTTCCCTTAAACATTATTCACACTAATGGTTATATACTAATAATTATATATTTTCTTGTATTAGATGTAATACTAATTGCTTTCAATAAAATTTAATAAAATTTATCAGTAGTTTGTTTGCTTGTTTTAGTTCTTACATGTAGATAAAGTAAATATTTAGTTAAATAGATGAAAATGTATTTAATTTATGTAGTTTCTTCGATATTTAGCTCATACTGATTACTTTTTATAAGTACCTATCATTTTAGGACATACAATACTTGTTACCAAACTTTTTGAGTATGAATGATTATCTGAGATTACCATAGCAACTTAATGTTGTTTTATTATCTTTGGACATGGCAAATATTTGTTTTGTCAATATCAATAACATTCAAAGAAATTGTTTGAAACCAATATCTTAAAGCAATTAATTCTCGGCTAGAGTATATATTTTTTCTGTGATTTGAGTTATTCAGAACAGTACATATTAATATATTTCCAAAATGGATTTCACTGCGGGAACTATGGAGAAACTGTGTGAACTGCTGCGGCCTCCTGAACCAGAAGTACTGCAGGGACAGGACTTACAGACTGCAGGTAAAATCTAGAAATTACCTTACCTATGTTCATTACCATCTATAGGTAAAATTTGGAATCTTAGGTAAAAATAGCTATGAAATAATAATATGAGTAAATAACTCTTTCAAAATCTACTTATATGCTTCTTATATTATGTATATTCTTTAAATCCTGAGTATGTTTGTTGAATTACAGAGGCTGTAACTAATCACTGACTTATGTATTAGCGAATTTTTTTTAAGAGAGTGATGGCCTGCTAACTTATTGCAGTGCTTATATTTTTTAAACTATAAAACATACAGCAGCACTAGAAAACATAGAAAATTAAAAGATAGAGAAATCAATTTTAATTTATTCAAATATTGCCATCAACTTTTAACCACCCCAAAAAGAAAGAAGTGAGGTTCTCAGCCATTAAACACAATGATTTTCATTAATAATTTTAGAATTTGAAATAACATCTAACCGGGACAAGATCCAGCCAGACACCACAAAGAAGACACCAAAGAACATCGAAGAGTTTGAGGAACAAGAGGCCAAGGAGTTGGAACAGCTCAACCATGTTGGTATTGATGATCGGAAGACACCGGAGTATACCATGAACTACCAGCAGGCTGTCTCTGCTGAGGATGTGTTTCTTCAGGTAAGTTGCAGGACCTAAGATCATTTCTCTCGGGACTGTATTAGTGAATTCATGTACATTTTACTACACACAAGCACTTTTAAAAGAAATTTTGTATAAGATTGGTGTCAGAGTTATTTAATTTTCAACCCATTTTATAGGCCTCTAGACTTGCCCTAACGACTGCCGTATTATGAGAAACAGACTACTGCCCTAACGACTGCCGTATTATGAGAAACAGACTACATAGTTAACGTAACGGAATGCCACTTTTTGGTTTCCCATCCAAGGACTGACCGTGTAGACAGTTGCTTTAACATTGAAAATCGCATTTATGCTGAGTTACTCATTATACTTACCTAATAATTATTTAAAAAATCATGCTGGTGCAGTGTGGTCCATCTTGACGTTTGAATATACATAAATAAATGATAATTGCATACCAGTACATTTTAATCACTTTCAAGTAGTATTAGGTATTAGCGAGATATTTTTCTATCATCATCATCATCAGCTATCCCCACCGCTCCACAGATCGGCCCAAAAACACCAGCCTCCGCCAGCTGCGAGAACCTGATCGTCCGTATTAAAATGCCTGGAGACAAAAAAGAAAACGTAGATCTCTCCGTGACCACCTCAGCGGTGACAGTGAGTTCTTCAAGGTACCTCCTTAACCTGTCTATGCCGCACGGAATAGACCCAGACCGATCTAAAGCCAACTGGGACTCTGATGAGGAAACTTTAGTGTTGACCATGAAATTAGATAGAGAATTCGATTTTGTTAATTTTTAAACTAGTGATGTGTGTGTGCTAACTTCTTTATTAGTACCTAGGTATGTGCTAAGTTATTTTAGTTACCTATGCCTACGCCTTTGAAAATAAAACGCCTATTGGTATTGTGTTTGACTATTTGCTTTTGATTGACTGAACAAAATGGTTAGTGGATTTTACTCTGAAGCGAAACTATAGTTTTTAGTTTATTTTTTAAACGCATTTTGATGGATATGATTATATTTTTGATTCTAGGATGTAAGTTTTTTGATTTCATGATAATTATTGCGGGAGGACAGAGTCCCGTACCTACGTTCTATTATAAATTTTAGTAAACATAAGTAATAAAAACAAACGTAATACGAAATGAAACATGGTTATCGTAACACTAAAATATAAGATGTGTAGGTATATGATAGTTATAAACCGTCACAACATTTGAGTTTCAATTTTATTAAGGCGCAGTCATCTCGTGCGGGGTCTACATAACTTTAAAATCAATTTATAGATATTGTAATGTTATTGGCAGGCTGTTGACTTGTCTACTTGGTTAAAATACGTCACAACAGTATGATTACCTACTAACATAACAAATTACTTATCTGGGTTTAGTTTCGGGTGAAAGCGCGCGCGTTTATTAGACACGGTTAAACCTTGAACCCTGTTGCATTCCAGATTTTCTTTTCAACTATTTTATATGTATATTTTGTTTTATTCGAGGACATGTGTCTTCCATGGGGCGCCCACCACGATGTATCTGCCCAAGAGAACTCTACTAACGAATTAATTCTGCGGGGAAGTCACGACCCTCAGTCATGAGGAAATACGACTCGCAGAGATGTTGTGTCCCGTGTGATAAATGCTTTCTTTCTTTAAAATACTTTTAAAACTTTTTGGCATTTGTTTAAAAACTTTTTTGCACACTCTTATGCTAGACTAATGATTTGATCACTAGTTCATCTAAAGCGACTCCTGCTCAAACAACACTGTGGCTAAAGGTAGAGCATGCCTGTACAGAATGAAACGGTCTCTTAAATGAGTGAATGATACATATAATAAAGCTGAGGAGGGTCGAAAGTCTGAACATTGAAGAAAATATTGTTTAAAGTTACTACGAATTTATAACAGAACACCTTCCAACTATTTTTAGAAATTTTGTCTAAATAAATCTACAGACAGTAAATAAATAAATTTAATAATCGAAGCATTTCACATAGCGCACACTACCCCATACTAAGCAATCGCTTGTATCATGGGTACTAGATAATTTGCCTAACTTTTTTTTATTCCTTTCCAAATATCAGCAGACACCTATTATTTTATAATCGAATAAAGTAAGATATTAATTGTTATAAGTAATATAATTCACCTTCGCGATTCTAAAGCGCCGAATTTTTTGTTCTAAGTTATTTATTGTGTGTCTTAATTATCTCACATAATAAAGTCTTTTTGTATTGTGTAGTTAAGTTAGGTATGTAGGTACGAGTACAGACAAATTAAATTATATGAATACGTTGTCTTTTCTATATTATGATATCTATTGTGTGTAATTATGTTTGTATGTTGTTACTTTGAATGTTATATTTGTTATTGTGTTTTATTTTTAAATTATCTAATATTGTGTTAAGTACGCCAGCTTTACGGATTTCCTCTAGTGTTGTCCAAACTAGGTTACCTGGAAGAGATCACTTTAGTGATAAGGTCGCCCAATGTCCCTGGTTACCTTCCACCTTTATGTAAAATATGTTCTTTTTATTTGGTGTACAATAACGTATATTTGATTGATTGATTGATCTATTATCACATATAATAAAGCTGAAGAGGGTCGAAAGTCTGAACATCGAAAATATTAAAACATTTTTAGATATACGAGTACATACTTTGAATTGATAGCAGACCACGTTCCAACAATTTCTAGAAATGTTGTTCTTTTTCTCTGTTTGTCTGTTTATTTAATTAAATGCTCATCACGCAAAAACCGCTGAACCGATCATCATGATTTTTGGTATGTAGGTAATATGAGGTTTACGAGTGTAGTAGTCTAGTTTTAATCCTGAAATAATGCGAGCGAAGCAGCGGACGTCCACTTGTGCTTTAATATTATAAAAAAATATTTTGATATAATTAGATACAAAGATATATTATGTTTTGTGTTATTTATACGTCTACGCAAGTTCTCTTTACGCGTGTTTTTCTGTTTTTGTTTTAATTAGGCGTAGGTAAGTACTTACATATTATGCGCAAGTACAGTCTTTTGACACAATTGTTATCAATACAAAAGATGCTAATTCGACAGCTTTGTATTGTAAGTGTCACATACAGGCAAATGTTTGTTTTTATGACTAGCATTTTTGCATGGTTTCGTCTGTCTTACAAGTGGTAGAAGGCAATTACTAAATAACACTATAAATACTTAACGGTAGTTATAAAATATATTGCAAAAGAATTGCATGGATAATCAGAAATTTGCCCTCGTATATAACCCGCAAATAATTTAATTATCTACTTATATATGTACCTATTACAGACATTGTTAGTTCTACTTATGACAACATGGTTCGATAATTGTGCTTATTTGTGAAACTTTTTATGGTTTAATTGTATAAGTTTTAACTTCTTAACATTAAAGATAAATAAAAAATAGCGAATCAGGGCATTGTTTCATTGAACCAGTGCTATAAATGACAACATTAAAACTCTTTTTCATGTAATTTCTATTTATTTTATTACAAATGTATCAGACTACCTACATGTTATGATTAAGATGTTATTCCCAAATTGCTATTCCTAGTTACTTATGCTAATTCAATGTTTATGACGATATTACATTACATTTATGTATGCTATTTACTCAGATGCCACATTCATAGAGATACATATTTACACACCTTCAATCAGGGGACGGAATATAAATAGGACTTCTCATTATAATTAAAAACACTGCCATCTCAGTATATATTACTAGGAGATCGTGTCTTCAGTATTTTTTGCCAGTATTATTCGTCAAGGAACGTAGCAATTGTGTGCTTCGTCGTCACAAGCTGCTTATTTCGATTGAAACGCTCGCGAGACGCGCTGGTGGTTACAGTCAAGTACCTTCTAAAATCACCATCAAAAAATATTATTTGCAATGCATTATAATAAGTAATTGATATAATAAGACTGCCATTAAAAATGCTATTGTTTATGCCGTTTTGAGCAAATTAATACAGTGCCCCGTGAAATAAGTTATCGGATAAGAAAATTGGCGAGAAATTTTGTAACGTACATAGGTAAGTGATTTGTGAATTTTCATTGCATGATTTGTATGCGACGTACTTAGTGTATATTTTATTTTATAGTTTAGTTATATTTGGATCTGCAATAAACTATGTTTTACAAATGTAAACAAATATTCGTTTTTAGATGACATGAAGAATACAGACGGGCTTACTTAATGCTGGATTTTGTGTGTCTAAAGAGTACTATTTATTTTGTGTAATTTTATATTTTTTCTATAAGTGTGAGTTCAAGAACTTAAACTAGTGTTACTGAGTTGCCAAGTTTATCTTCAATTTTGTCGTCCAAACAATCGATACGACTTTTAATCGCCTGTGCATCTCGCTAATTGAAACGATATATTCGTTTACTGTGTTTGTTGGAGTAGCAATATGCTATAAATCTCCATGAGAATCTATTTGAGAATCTAAACATTAGAATTCGTTGCTCAATTGTTGAATCAAATGTCGCTCCAACTGATACATTTAAATTGTAGAGGAGCGCCAGGCGCCAGACTATTTATATACCTATTCAAAGTACATTATATATATTTATACCTATGCTGTATACACAAATATGTCAGTATCTTATGTTGATTGCTAATTAGTTATGTATGTAGATATATTATATTATCTAAGATTAGTTTTGGCTCGTTTTAATCAAGTCACAAATCACAAAATATGAACTACTTAAAATGCGCGTAGAACTTCAGTAGGTAATATTTATATCTCGTGCATTTGTTTTAGGTAAGTCCGTGCTTGCTAATACATAGGCATACTTAGTATGCCTAGATTACCACATTTTTTTATGTATTTGTAGATATAAATAGTTACTATAGCACAAAAATAGTTACACGTGCATACTAACCGTTGCATTGCATAAAGTTTAGTGACTACAAAATATATGGTTAAAAAACCTAGATTATTTCGTAATATTTTTTTCAATTGAATGTGTTAATTTACGTTTCAGAATGTTATTTCGCGGTGCATTATGGTTTCAATTATTTATTATTTTGAACGCGAGTGTTGCTTTCGAGAATGTGAAATCATGGGGAGAAAAACGTGAGTATGATTTTATCGTATTGTAGCTCATTTTCCTTATTATAATCTTTGTGGGTATTTTATGTAATTATTTTAAGGTTTCTAAAGAGCGATCATGAGATATCCCGCAAGGTTTAAATCCGTCGAACCAACGTTCTTTAACAAGGATCCTTCTTTTTTGGAAGGAGAGCCAAATGTTTAATCTATATTATCCTGGCATATAAAAATCCAACTATATGGCTACCTAAACTTGTATTTATACATAATGTACTTTCATACATAATCACAAATTGCTTGCCATCAGGCACATAATGATCAAGTCCCATTACGTACTTATAAAAAATACAATTGTCTTACTAAGATACCAGCCAACCAATACACACACTTAATAATTCCACAGAGTTATTTCCACCGAACAAAATACCGGACGGCGCATTAGATACTCACAGAACTGTGGTGCGAAGAAAAATAGTGCTCTACCACAACTTCTTCAGAACAAAAGTGCGACCCACAGCGTCCAACATGCTTCTAATGGTAGGCACTCACTTTGTTATTTATTTATATAGCTACTAATTTATTCATTTATGCTCAAATCTTACCATACAAGTAAAAGCGAAATTCTGTTTGTTCTTCTTTCATGACTAGCCTATAGTCTATTCTATACGAAGTGATTTTAGAAGAGTTAACAACATAACACTTGTCAATAAGTTTCGTAAGTCTTACATCGTGAGTCAGTCAGTCAGTCGTACAAACGTTATATTTTGAAACCGTACCTTATATGTTTCACTTTCAATGTGCATATAGTATAACACATTATACTCCATAATAATCTAAAATAATATCAATTTAAAGCTTCCTCATTACTTGTAATTAATAAAAAAATAATCGATAAGGAAAATAATATACTTACTATTTTTCCTATTAATATTTTACAGTCATGGCACAACGGGGCAGCTCGCCAAGCGCAGACTTACGCAGAAAAATGCGTGTACCTTACACATAATGACCCGCAGGAGAACACAGTTCCTAACCTGGGATCCTGTGGACAAAACCTCTTTGTGGCTGCGCAGAAGACTCCTTGGTAAGTTGTTAGAAATAGTATATACGTAGTAAATTTTTCTGACGATGATTGTTGCATACACTCTCTTTACGCGTGACTTTTTGAATGCTAACAAAAGACCCTTTTGCTATACATACAGCGTCTGCGTTGGTAAGGTAAGTAACGCATAGTCACTTAAAAAAGTGTGACTTTAGTATGTCAAAAACAACAAACTTTTATTCTAAAACTTACAGAAATTGGCAAAAAAAAATATTTTTCTGATATTTTTTCTGGTAGCGATGACCTCTTTGGATGGAACTGCTGCTTCGTAAATTTTCAAAAGTCCTTGAATAAAAGTTATCGCTTAAGGCGATCTTATAAGTTTATGTGTTAGTTACCAGTAACTCTGTACAAAAAAAAATATTCTTAGAAAGTAGATACTTAGAAAGTTCTTTATAGCAACACACTATAAAAATTACAAAGAAAGAAGAAAAAAAATACCTACTTATACTAGTGCCACAAGTGGCGGCCTTATAGAAATAATTTTAATTTTAATAATAAGATTGCTTTTACCGTAAAGCAATCTTATTCTTGTCCTTTAATTACTTAATTGTATCAAACAGATGCCCAAAAATAGAAAAAAAATACTATTATTTTCATTGTGAAGGCATAACTTGTTCTCAATTATCTAACTGACGGAAACACAAGTACATACATATCTCTACCCAATAAATCTTTATACCCAAAAAATTTTTGCAAATAAAAATTCTCTGTACGATAATTAACTATCATTATATTAACTGCCTCTATTAGATGTATAAATGGCATAAATTCAAATTTTATTGTGTCTAATACACGATTTTGACAGATGTTTACACATCAAGGTCCTAAGAACAATATTAAATTATTGTAGCCAGATGTAAATTAATTGTTAATGTGATTGCGTTCAATTGAAGATGATACCGGTAGCCTTGTTGCCTTTGCTCGGTTTTTGTTGGTTTAGTTTTACTTCCTCTTCCTTTGAAACATATAAAACATAATATAATGGGGTAATAAGCTGGATAGAAAAACTTATGACGCCTCAACAGAAGGAAATATAAAAAGTTGAACAAAACAGATACTTACATATTTGTGAACTTTTTGTTTGGTATGTTTGTGGTCGGTGCATGACACATGCGGTTTGCTAGCAGAGGCATTAACCCTTCGCTGTGCTTTAACGAACAATATACTTGCATTAGTCATTGCCTGGTTGTAAGTAGTCTGTAAGTAGTGTGTAAAAAAGTATAGCACCGAATGAAAAAAATATGGAAACAATCCTCATCGAATAAAAAAAGAATTTTTGAAATCGATTCATAAATAAAGTAGGAATCGCGTAACATACCCATCTCCTTTTTTGAAGTCGGAAAATGTAGAGAATGTTTACCTAAATCAAGTGCTTTTATACAAGTATCATCATTCGTACTGTCTGCAATTTGTGGCAATATACATATTATCTAATAAATATATGACACAAATTGGGTCAATCGTTATTGAAACAGGCAGTTCATGCTTATTATCTTACTACTCGTCTTTCTACTCGTGTATTACTTCTTTATTAAGTATATATTGAATTAAATTTAACGTCAAACCTGCCTTAATATCGTATCGTCACGTATCGTAGTTTGAATACTAGGTAGGTACGAACAACATTATATAATCAGAAAATAACTCGCCAAGCTAATTTTCCTACTGTTGTTGCTATTGCAACAATCCAGCCAAGTAAATAAACAACACAGGTACCTAAATACAAATAGCCTAGGTTAGTATGGCCGGGTAATAAAATTGACCTAGAATGCGTATTGCCACTCTATGTGATGTCTAGATAAAAATACTCATATTTTGTTCGTCCGATTAAACGTGTTCTATGATTCGTGACCATAATTACAAGTAGGTGGCGTATAACGATTATCGTATCAGATTCTTACACGATCGAGACCTTTTCGATTAGTTTTTGTTGGTTTATTTAAAAATAGCATTTAAAGCTGCTATGTTTACCTACTATCTATCTATCTAAGATACATATAATAAAGCTGAAAAGGGTCAAAAATCTGAACAAGAAAAATTTTTTTTGGACATACTTTAAATCGATAATAAAACACGTTTTAGCAGTTTTAATAATATTTGTCTGTTTATCCGTTTATCTGTTTATTAAAACGCTCACCAAGCAAAGACAGCTGAACGAATCATCATGATTTTTGGTATGTAGGTAGAATGAGGTCTCAGGACTGTCATAGACTTTTTACCCTGGAATGATGTCCACTTATAAAATAAATATACAGTACACAGGGTTACCTAACAACAGCAGCAACCTAGACTTTCGATAATTACATAAATAATATTGTTTCACCATACTGTCCGAAATCAACTCAACTTTTTCAATGGAACAGCAAATAGAATAGAAATACCAACAATTTCATAGTTGGTATTTTGCGTGTGTGATCTTGAAAGTATAAACGATTTGGAGTAAGTAATAAATTATTGAACGGTTGCTGGGTAATCAGGGCTTCATGATTTAGTTTTCGTCTAGATTACTTGAAATGAACTAATTTGAATGAATAGACTGAACTAACGTTTTTAAGTATTTTTTTTAGATTAATCAATCAATTGATTATAATCAATTGACCTTGATTGATAGATAAAATTGATTGATATTTGAATGAAGATAATTATCTTTTATAGGCGTCAACATCTATTTGAATAACTGGCTCTTTTGTAATGGGCCACCGAGATACAGGCTGACGCCTAGTTTGGGGTCCACTGATAAATCTTGATGCGTACTACCATATCCTACTTTATTATAAGTTCATTATGTATGTTCTTTTTTTAATTTAACAACAATTTAACTGTTTCAATTCCAGGTTCTTCGCCATAAAGACGTGGTTCCTGGAGTACCGTAACTTTACGTACGGGGACCCAAACTTGGACCTCAAGACTGTGGGCCACTACACTCAGATGGTTTGGGCCACGAGCCACAAGGTCGGCTGCGGCGTGGCCCACTGCCCCGGTGGCCCATGGGGGCACTTCTACAACTACGTGTGTCATTATTGTCCTGGGTAAGTTATGAGATTATAGTTTTAATGCAAGAGTAATTTTATATTGTTCAGATTTTTATGCTAAAGCCTGCTTGCACAACCATTTGTAAACATATTCAGCGACAAAATATTTTTGTAAAAAATATCATAATTTGTTTAATACTACTTGTGCAAGTGGGCTTATATGGCAAGCTTAAAGCTGTTAAAGCTTAACAATAGTTATTGTTGCTTGATGTTTAGTGACGCTGTTGGCTACGATTTAAAACTCTTTCTCGAACTCGAACTCGAAATCAGTTCACTTTTGCTGGGCTTTAAGACTGATAAATTGTCGATGGCATTGTCTTTGTTAGTCATCATCTAACAGTAATACTAAGCTCTGAAGTAAAAAACTTTGAAATTATACCCATATTTGATCGTTTGTTACTCTCAGTTAAAACTATTCTTATATACAAGCATGTGAGTAAAATCCTTGCGACCATTAGTCTTATCAGCAGCTATTTAACTTTGAATTTTATTTACAACCTTGGTTCTATAACTCAGCGATTTCTCATGAAGATTTATTGCTAGCACAATAGTGCAGGAATGGCATTATATTCCGTATAGATCAAATTATAAGTATACATATATTTAGATTCTTTATAGGTACGGTTTTTATTTCATAAACATATGAAAACGAACGAAATTACTTTGCTACACATATGTACACTTACGAGTATATTATATTTATTTTGTATCTGTATTGTATTACTATTCATAGTATTGATATATAATATTAGTGATATATATATATAAAGCCAAAGTTTTGTGAGTTGCTATATCACGATCGAATGGCTTAACCGATTTCAGTAAAATTTTATAGATATAGAAGATTCGACCCCATTATTTCACAGACTACTTTAATCTTGTTTACTTGGAATGAGGTCTATGCTCAGCAGTAGGCGCTAATGGGCTATTGGTATGAAAATCCTCTTCTTCCTTGTTTACGTACCTACAAGAATTAGTTACCATACGGAATTAAATTTAATTATAATTAATACAGACATACTGCATTAAAATTCTTGCCTATGCAGATAAATCTGTGTCTGTCTGCAGATTGACTATTTTGATTGAAGAGTATGTGACAGCTATTTACATTGTATACTTGTGCATTTAATTACCGTTACAAGCTTAGAATCTGAATTTTAATTGAAAACTAATACGGCATGTTATGTTATTTTTGCATAAATATTTTGGCAATATTAGGTATAATAAAACGACCAAAGACATCAATCCTTATTTTCCAAAGGATCCTGAATAAAAACAATGAAAATAATTGTTATTATTATTACATCACAGACGTGTCTTGTTCTCGATATTCTTATCTTTTAAATTGATCGGTTGTTGACTTGCAAGCGACTTTCTTAGACTTAAAGAAGGGAGTGAACTTAATAAATAATTAAATATGTTACTAAACTACACATGTCAAACAATAAATAAATAAATCAATGACATAGATAGATAGATAGATAGATAGATAGATTGATACTTTATTGGACACAAAAAACATAATACAAAACGGAAAAAAATACATATCAACTTATCTAAATAACCCGCCCTTAATCTTATTCATTATTACTAAACTGTATGCCTAAACTTACTAAATAACATAAATGTTTATATTTGCAGCGGCAACTACGATACAATAACCCACCTGCCTTACAAGCAAGGTGCTCCCTGCGCAGACTGCCCCAACGACTGCGTTGACAATCTATGCACCAACACATGTGCCAAGAAGGACCTGTACTCAAACTGCGGCGAGCTGATCGCACTATCCAGGAACAGTATCTGTTCGCAAGGGACTTGCAACGCTACTTGTGAATGTGGTGATGGTAAAATACATAAGAACTATCCGTGGTAAGGTTACCAAACAAAGGTAGGTAATCAAATTGGCAGGTGCCTGTCTTAGCAACACAAAAAAAAAACTACCATTAGCTTGTCACTTTAACTAGGAAAAGTTTCTGTTCATATGGGGGACTTGAGACGCTACTTGTGAATGTGGTTATAGTAAAATACAAAAGAACTATCCGTGGTACTGGTAACCTGTCAGAGGTGGGCAAAGGAAATTATATTATCATGATATATGAGATTGATGATATATATGAGATTACAACTTTGCTTAACATCAGGCGACTTGTAGCCAAACGCGAGCCTATCAAATGTAAAAAATCCAGTGAAACTAAAAAATTGTACTTGTGAACTATTACTGTTTATATATTTCTACACTATCTTGCTGAAGAATAATAATCCTTGTAAGACTAGGTATATTTTGATAATTCTGTAGTAAACAAGATCGTATTTATGACCTTCTAATATTTTTAAACCAGAGTTGGGTCAGCCGCAAAGATATGTAATTAAACTGCAACGAGTTAATCATCTTATGAAGAATATTTTTTTATTTTACTTCTCAATCTTACTCGTGATAAAACCTCCTAAAAATTTCTGTGTAATTGTGTAAAACTTCTTAGCGCCTGCTAAATTGGAATAGACATGCTGCATATACAACGCAAAGCTTTTTTAATTCCTCATGCTTGCATGATTTGCGAAATCCTATTATTATTGGCATTTTTGTGCGTAGTTATCGCACAATAGAACATATATTATATGTTCGTGTACGTAGGTCTATTTATTGAGTGCACAAAGATTAAGAATTGAGAAGTCGACCGAAAAGAAAATATGACTATGAAATAGCTAAAAGTGTATAATGTTTTTACACTAAAATATTAATTTAACATGCATAAGATTATAATGTATTCAAATTCACATATACATGTGTATATAACGGTTCATGCATTGTAGATAGCAGCACTTTTCTTTTTATTATATGAAAATAATTTTAGATAAGTATAAGTATACATATACCTATTGCGGGACATATCACATAGCGCCATCTAGCCCCATACTAAGCAAACGATTGTGTCTAGGATACTAGATAATGGTAGATACTGCTGTAAGCGTTATTATCCTGTACCATATAGATAAATAATTAATTAAGTATACATGTAATTTTAAAAATAAGTGGTACCTATGTAAGTATTATTATTGTATTATTAGATTATATTTAAGCGTATTTTATTTAAGTAAGTACTAAGTTGCTCTGTAGAAGCTATATTATATTAAATTGATATACCTACATTACTTGTATTGATTTTTATTATTAATCCATACCCGTGTTGTAAAAGTAGATAGATACACTTTGACTAAAAAGTGCAGATAATATGACGGCGCTAGTAAAATTAGTTGCATTTCTACACATTTTGGTTTCGCTGTAAAAGAAATGCATTAGTAAGTACACGTTAAATTGTAGGTCCCGGCTGTTTGTCAAGTACCTATCTACGGCAGTAATGTTCCTAGTTAATGCGGCTTGATAAACTCTCAACACCAGAGCTGGCCACTCTCATTCGATAAGAAGACGAAGTAAGTACAATATTAAAAAAACTCTCAACACCAGAGTTGGCCACTCTCATTCGATAAGAAGAAAAAATAAGTACAATATTTAAATGGCTTAATAATGCTCAATGCTCAATACAGTTATTTTTAACTATTTAATTTGATCACAGCTTCATTTGATGTTTTCCTTCATCGCAAAGGTATCTTTGCGATGAAGGAAAACATCGTAAAATAAAAACTCATGTTTCAATTTTTCTGTGGGAGAATAATGACGATCAGTAATGAGGAATATCTACGTCTAGGGAAGGAAGTTTGTATAAAAGGTGCTTCAAATTATCCAATGTTATTTTATGCAATTTATAAACATAATTTAGTTTTTTTTTCAAATACTGCTCATACTATTTTAACCACAGTAAAAATATAGTAGGGAACCAAATTATGTGGTTGGAGTGTTCAAAAAATAGACAGAAAATTAATCAACTAGTGATTACTTGATCAGTGGTTAGCTTTTTTAACCGACTTCAAAAAATGGAGGTAGTCAGGTCTACTGAAA
The DNA here is from genome assembly GCA_964023185.1 of Macaria liturata. Taxonomy (NCBI): domain Eukaryota; kingdom Metazoa; phylum Arthropoda; class Insecta; order Lepidoptera; family Geometridae; genus Macaria; species Macaria liturata. The sequence goes on along the minus strand of OZ026818.1, from coordinate 5,219,181 downwards.
GTTTTTTTTGTGAGTAGGTTACGCGATTACTCCGTTATTTATGAACCGATTTCAAAAAAGTTTTTGCAACAAAGAAACAAATGATTGATCACTCCTTTGTTGATATATATTTATAAATAAGAAAGTCGGTTAAAGTAAGTACATACTCGTATATCTATGTAAGACGGTTAGAGTATAGTTTTTTTACATTCTCTATGGATTTGATGTAGTTTGTCCGTTTGCAGTACAATGGTGCGCGCGCGCAGGTGAGTCAGCAGGTGGGGTGCTCCGTGGAGCGGAACCGACGTCTGATGGACCCTTGCTGCTTCCGGAGCCTGTTACTTGACCCATTTACACAACAAAGGATGGGTGCAGCTCTTTGTATGGGAATGTTTTTTTGCTGTTAAACGCTGGGTAAAATGAGATAATTAGTAAAATGTAGGTAGCTGAATCGCGTAATGGAACATATCTTTTTTTTCTATACAAGACCGTTATATTGCGCACAGCTACATCATTCGAGATAGGATCAAGTTTATCTATTACAAAACCAAAAACAAGAATTCAATTAGATAGACTATTGTGAAAAGCATTCAAAACTATCCGATTACAATTGGTAATCACTCCGTTCTATGGAAAACGTGTAAGGTAATATCCGCTTGTGTAATCCTAACGCTGCTCATTGAGACGGTACACAAATCACTACCGCCAGTTAATGCGGCAGACAAGTCAGTATGCTAATACGATCGGGACCGATTTGTATTCAGTTAGGTTCCCGAGTGACCGAGCAACATGTTTCCCACCCCCACCACGGGTCCGACCCAATTGTAATGCAGCAGGCTCGGGCTCGGGTGCGGGCGAGCGGGCACTTGTCCGTGTGTGCGGCGCACAGTAACCGGCGTCCACCTGCCGCGCCCGCGCGCTATGGTGTGCGACTCGCTCCACGCCTCGGTGCCTCCGCGCAAGTCGCTCCGCAGACTCGCCTCCACCAGGGGCTTCAAACCTCGCCCCGCCAACGAATACGGCTGGATCCGAGTCTTCGAAGGCCTCGAGCCTTTCGCCGTCGACGCTCCGAGCAAGCTCGTCAAGGTCACGCTCAACACCACCGTCGAAGATGTAAACAAGAAACTCGGCTTCGGAGACGAGTTGACTCTCTGGGTGCAGCATGGCAATGAAAACTCGCGCCGGTTGGAGTTGGATGAGTTTCCGTTGCGTATACAGGAGCAGTATTTAGCCACGTGTGGGTGGAAGTCGGTTGAGCGAAGATTACGACTGGCTGTAGATCCTGAGTTGCGACACTCGCAGCGATGGTGCGCCGGTCCAAATGGTCGGTCCTCAGGAGTGCACCGTTCTGGTACACTGCATGTCCTGAAAGGACACGTCTTTCCCCAATGGAAACCTCGACCGGTTAACGTTATCGGATCAGTTCTTCATACTTACGGTACGTTACTTTTCAGATACGTAACATTTACTGTAGTAGAATGTTCCTTTCATGTGCTGTCTATTATTTTCCAGGATCAACATGGGAGACACTGGAGCTAAGTGGTGGGACCATAGAGCTGTGTCAGCCGAAAGCCCAGAAACTGGTGTTATGCGTAAAACCGCGTTGTCAAGGCAACAGCTTGCCGGGAGACAGCGGCATGAATCACCTGTTCCTGGGCTTCTCTACTGTTTGGGAGAGAAATATGTGGTTCTGCTGGCTGAAAGAGGTAAGGTTTTTTATAACCGTTATTCTGAAATCATCCAAGAAAACTTTATATTAGCTAAAGTTATGTACATATATTCATATTTTTTATGCCTAGTTACCAACTAGCCGGGTTTGCTTGTGAGCAAATTGACCGAATACCTCAGATAATTCACGAACGATCAAAGTCAATAGCATTAACGTGAATTGGAGCAAGTCTAGTAAACACAGTTTAGCGGCTATTCTAGCAATAGCTCGCTCATACCACACTATTGGGGATTTGATTCCGGTACACTTCCCAATCTAACGAACCGGCACCTCGCGCCGGCAAATTGCTGGAAATTCTCTCAAACCTATCAAGCTTTTGACATTTCAATGTGCTATTTGTACATCAATCACTGTAGGGTTGCGACTTGAGTTACACGCTATGCTATGTTATGTAATAAATTATTCATCGTAATGGTCTCCTTATACAATAAATCGATCACTAGAGCTCGCAGCGTTTGTTTGCTTTAATTTATTGCAGTACTTTATGGTTTTTCGAACTTATCTTTTTATTGAATCGCATCGTGTTCCGCGTTCTTCACGTATCTCGGATCGAAGTGAGAGTTTTTACCGAGCTAATTGAAAACCACGATCGTACAAGTGATAGTGCTTGTAAAAGTTTTAAGATAGTTTTGATGCATTGTATGAAAAGTGTGTTAATTAGAGAGGTGCGCTTGCGCGCCCTGAAAGACAAGTCACGGTCGAGGTGTCCAACACGGGTGAGATTACGGTGACTGACAGACTGAATGACGAGCCTTCACAACCAAGCAGGCTCTCGGAGAAAGAAGTCACTGCAGTGACATTTGCAATTTCACTTTTAGCGCTCCTTTGTTAAGACTTATGTGAAAACTTAAAAAGTTATAAAAAGAAGCAACCTGTGAGCCGGATTTAACTATCCATTCGGCGCCAAGCTTTTAAAGGTGTTTCCAGTAAACCATTCCAACGCAAGGACACGAGATGTCATTTCAAAGTCGCGAAATCGTGATCTGCATTATGGATGGCGAGACTGGACTATCGTAGTCTTTGGGAATAACAATGCAGTTCGTCGGCCCCATGGCTATACACCGAGACAAGCGAAGGCGCTGTTTATAAGATGTCGTGTAATGTAACGAAAACAATGAACCTTTTTGAATGGCTTGGAAGTACGAATAGCGAAGTAAGCAAGTAACAATGCCGGTTCGATTGTAGTGAAGTAAAGTGGTGTTTAGTGAATAGTGATGGTGGAGCAAAGTAATATGAAGTGCGAAGAGGAAGCAGTGGATAGCCTGGATGTGTTCCACTCTATGGTGGAAGATGTGTTTCTGGACAGCTTGGAGCCGGCCACGTTTCGGGAAAAATGTGATATTTCGGTATGGAGCCGCTACATTTACATTTAACTTTATAATAAGTTTTTTTTTTCAAAGTAGGTATACTCGCATAACACCTGGTTATCTATCTATTCAGGGTTTACTCTCAACCTTTCTATTCTTCTAGAAACTTCTGTTATATAACATGCCTACAAGAATATAAAAAAAAAATACCTATGTATTCTAGTTGTTATAAACCGAATTTAATTAAGTTTAATTAGTGAACGCACAACTAAATACAATGTAAAAACCTATGATTGTTTTTCTAATCTCACATAGATTGATGGTAATATACATATAATGTAAGTAAATATGAAACAATAAATGAAAATATATAAATGTAATTTATCTTCCTGCAAATGTTGAGGAATAAAACTTTAGTATTTCCCCAATACGAGTTCCTGTTTATTTTATATAAATCCTTGATATAATATATTTACTGTATCCTCTATTAGCCGGTATTGTGTATGTACTTGTATGTATACTTTTTATTGGAAATTATGATACAATTATATTAATAAATTGTTAATTACATAGGTACTAAAATTGATAGGTTTTAAGGAATTTCAGCAAAATTTTATAAGGCTCTGTTTATATTGTTTCAAGTATGTAATAGTAATGATAATGCCAATTTAAGTAACAAACGATGAGTTGAAAATGACAAGCTATAATAATTAAGTGAACAAGTTAAAAAAGAACTAAAACTCAAACAAAAAGCACGTGCTATAAAATTTGTTACGCTATGCCTTGCCCTCAAGCACAAATGTGGTTAAGAAACTAAACATCAGAGTTCACAACTCTTCTCTAGAAAAGACATGTTTAAGGTTATAACGTTTCCATTTCTTTCTTTCCAGGGTGCCCAAAGCACTCAACCTCCTAACGTCTTAGACCTAACCGGAGGGGGTCGAGCTTCTATAGGGGCAGCATTGTCGCAACATGCCTCATCGGCCTTCAAAATACGCGTGCTGAGGCTCAAACAGAATGCCCTGACAACTCTACCGAGTCAAGTATGGAGTCTGCAGTCCTTGACTCACCTGGACCTCACCAATAATAGGATAGTGGAACTGCCGAAGGAAATATGCCAGTTGACACAGTAAGTACTTACTTAGTATTATTCTAACAATATGGTAACTAAACGGTTTTCACTCACGTGTAATTTTGCGTGTGTTGTTTACGCGTTTCGGATGTAATGACACCCATCTTCAGAACGTGCGTTCTGGGACCGCGGCAGCACGCAGACTGCGCGCCGACGGGACACCGTTAGTTACTATATTGTGAAAATGTCTCACGAAATTTTTTATATTAAATTAGTAGTACTTATTCTATTTAAATATGTACAGTAGCCTCCAATAATCTCGAGAAAAGTTACCAAAAAAACATGAAAGAGCTAAGAGTATGGGAATAATCAATATCTCTTTCATATTGACAACCGGTTCAACGTTTAATATACACACTGATGGATCTAGCATCTACTCTAATATAGTCCATCATAATACATAATGATAAGGCGAATGTTTGAGAGTGTGTTTGTTCCTCCTTTTCCCCTAAGACTCTGAACCGTTTTGGATGTAATTCGATGTAGAGATAAGCTAATTAACATAGGCCCCTTTTGATTCCTGACGACACGTGGAATACACTACGGTATACCGTTAGATAGGTTATAAACTTTTTTTTAATAGTTAGGTATATTTCGGCACATGATTAGACAAAATCTAAAATAAGAAGCGTATTTTATTCTGAAGTTAATTATTATCGGTTAACAATATGAGTTTAATTTTCAAAAATGTTATGTCATGGTACCTAATTTATGTAATCAATATAATGTAGATCCGAACTTATCTTCACGTCTCCTTTAACACCGCAATGCTACTGTCTACCTATTAAGTAATCCCTCACAGATAAATACATAAAACCATCTATGATTATGTTGAATCAATTCCAATTATCTAACTGATGAGCACACCTTTATCTATACTAATAATATAAAGCTGTTTGTTTGTTTGTTTGTTTGAACGCGCTAATCTCAGGAACTACTGGTGCGAATTGAAAAATTATTTTTGTGTTGTATAGACCATTTATTGAGGAAGGTTTTAGGCTATATAACATCACGCTGCAACTAATAAGAGCGAAGAAACAATGGAAAATGTGGAAAAAACGGGAAAAAATATTCATCTTTGCGTGCGCTGCGGAAACGGTTCACAATTTAAAGAATTAATGCCCAAAATAACTATTCGACGCGGACGAAGTCGCAGGCACAGCTAGTATGCAGATAAAATGTAGATAATAGTTGGGTTAATCAGTTTAGGATGTTTTTAATCATTATATGCTACTACTCGAATCAATGCGTAAGCGCATCGAAGCAGTCGTTATACGTTGTTCAGTTCGGTTATATCGGAAAATAATTGAGCTTGATCAATATTATTTAGACTATTAAAAATTTAAAAAGTATTGTGTTTTAAGAAAGTTTTAAATAAAAAATTGTGCGGTGCAGAGTATTATTAGTTAAGTGTAAGAAATAAACTTTTCAAAGATGAGAGTGTATCATCGCCTTGAGACTATAGAGGAAGAGCAGATTGTGGTTAGTCACACTAAGATGACAAGGTAGGTGTAAAACTAGTGGACGCACGCAGGTTTGCACGCGTTGCAGTTTTTTAACAATGATAAATATTCTCTAATCTGAAATCTGTTTCGAAATGAAGTAGGTATGATGTAGCCTATGTGATCTTCAGGATCATGTATCATAACCATATTTAAAAAAAAACACGAAGAGCCGTTCTCCTTTGCATGTGCAATGTTTCATTCGCAAAAGATCTTTTAAAAATCTATTTTTTTTGTTTCTATTATTCTGCAATATAGCTTTCTTCTGGTGTAAGTAGTATTTAATCTCCATGAAAACGTAGGTTATCTAAATAAGTACAAACGCATACATATATCACATACCAACGTCTTTACACAATTTATTATTTTTTGATTACCGCGAGCCTCTAAATCAATCAACTAAAATGTAAGATAAATAACTTTACGTCTGAAATATTTTTCATATAGCTTTCGATAGGTACATGTTTTGTTCTCCTACTGAGGCATATACTCGTACCTACTATGTATCACTGCCATTATAACTGCGCAACAAAAACTGTATGGGCCTTATTACAAAACGTGGTTTAAATATTAGACCAGATCAAGTCCGTTTTAGTTGTACGAAAATTGTCTGTCTGCTGTCATAAATATCAAACTGTCAAAATGTACCAATGTAAATCAAAGTTCCAAACTGAAGTTGACATTTTGATTGCTTGTATGTGATGTCTGAACAACAAGAACCCACTTTATATTTTCAAAGAATTAGATTAATATTTAAACCGCGTTTTGTAATAAGACGGTATTATAAGTTATACTTACTTACCACGGCCATCGTCCACACTTCCCCCGCTCAACTAGATATCTAACTAATAAATCTTTCCAAATAAAACGTAGTTAGGTACCTACCTAGGCAATCAACTGGTAATTATATTCGGATGTTTACCATTTACCATCACTTGGGGGAGGTATACTCTTGGCCGATGCCAACGACATATTGTCCAATAGACACCTCAATTTGTAGGAAAAAAAGTTGTTTGTTTACATTCATTACCTATGTAAAAACTTACAAGGTCACTAATTCAAAGAAAGGTTTGGGTAGCTTTTCTACATCAATCCTAACTACTTTTTTTGTAATAATATTAGAAATTTGCGCAATAAACAGCTGTTTCATACAAAAATTGCATTGATCCGCGAACTAATTTCTGTAAAAAGGGTAATAGTTTCCTAAATTTCCTACATACACACTAAGAACAAAAATTATACTTTTGCTAGCCTTATATGTTTTTTGATACTGCGTAGTAAAGATCAATTAGCACTACGAGTTCACTTTCACACTTCAGTTGGTTGACGAAAGGATTGACGCATGGAAGATAATGTTCGATAATACGGAGTACCGAAACTTGTCGAGCTAATTTTTCGACGTAATTTTTGACGTAAGTGCTAGCCGGTTATTACAACTAAATACGGAGTATCTTAATAATTTTATCTATTACCACGGCAGATGTCCGTAACGCTCGGCCAGCGAAGCGTGGCGCCACCTCTCGGAAAGCATTCTGTAGCCTTCGCTGTGTTCCTACTCAGATATATGGCTGTGGAGAGGTTGTGCTTTATGTTTCCGAAACAACTCAGTAGGTAGTTATATGTGGCTACTTATAGCTGCGTCTTGAATTATTACATTTGAGAATAAGAATAATTCGGAATTTGTTGGCCAGTGCATTGCATGTTGTTAACGGTTTAAGAAATTAACACATATGATTTGAGACATAAAACGTTTTTAAACTAATCATAGGGGAAAAGAACATGTACTAGTAAATAAACGCCACGTTAATGATACAATAAACGACATGTTTTTGCTATGGCGGAAATTCAGATGCAGTTTTTTCTTTTTCGGCTATATTTTAATAGAATTTTCTTTACTATTTCGTTAATATTTTTCAATTTAGATTTAATTTTGTAACGTCATTATTTGATTAATTAAATATAAACCGTTGTTTTCAATAATTAACCAACAACAACCATAAAATCACTTAAACTCCTGAGGTTAGCTAATAGGGGTTGCAGCGAAGTGAACGTAACTCTTCACGGCTCGCCGCGCAGATGTAGATAACCCCTTACTGCGCGTACGCAAGCGCTGCTTTGAAAAAATTGGCACACAACGGCAAACGGCATATTAGCGTCTACTTTATACGTAGACCAAGTTATCTAGATATATCTATTAGTACATTCAATCTCCGAAAGAAAAATTTGCACCTGGCAGTTGGCTGGACACGTACCACATATTTACCGTCAAGATGTAATAAATACCATAAACCCGGTCAGAACTGTTTTCGTATATTGATCTAAGCTCACATTTTATCCTCGTGCTAAAAATATATATGCTATCCTATATTATAAAAACTGTTTCGCCAATCATATTGTGATATTCTGGTCGATCAGAGTAAATTCTGTCCCTCGTTCATGGCTGACTAATCAGTAAACAATGACATCACATGACATGTGTTTCTGACCTATCACATTTCATTAATTTAAAATATGTGTTGCTTTCACACTGGTTTCATTTCCATATGTGTGGTGGATTTTTTTCGTCATAATGAGGTGCTTATTCCATGATATGTCATTGTTTTTCTATGACGACTGCCTCCGTAGACTGACTTGCACTAGTTGAGTTGTGTATGGATGCAATTATGATATCACTTGGCAGTTAACACTTGCACTACACCGTAATGTGACTTTGGTATCGATGCAGTCTGTTTAGCAGTCGTGGAAAAATGTAACCGTCTGTTTTTAACCGCTTTCCCATAAAAGGTGAAGGATTGTCACTCTGAAGTATGTTTATTTCCTCGTACGTCTTATATGTACCTAGTTGTTACGTTATTTAGATTATTTATCAAAAGATAGAATTAATGACTTCTAGGTACTTTATCCTTTGCGTCACCATCGTTTTCAACAGAAGAGGTGCAGTCTAACGCAAACCCGTGTATTGTAAAAAATATCTATGTAGTTTATGCATATTTTATATAAGTATTTATTTATATACAAAATAGCCGTCTATTAACCGAGCTATTCGTCCTTTACTTACTTCCTTTATATCCGTGTTGGCATCCTTCCTACCGAATAAGATATTTCCACTTCACATTTATTTCATTAAAATGTTAGACGAATATCTGCAAAGGTACGGAGCTATTTGTTTTTGTATATTTTGTACTTCAAATATCTTGATTAATTCGGGTGTGTGTTTAGTATTTTCTCTTATCTTCTTGCAAGTCACTGTGTTAGTGTGTGTGGAGAAGTGAGATGTATTAATGAACTGTATATAACTCTTGTTTGTAAGAGTAAACTGCAACAGTTTTAATTGGTAATTTATAGGAAAGACGGAATCAATGGTGTTTTTCTGGATAAAAGTGGCCTTGTGTAAAAGAGGAACAAACTTACAAACACACTATCATACTCACACTTACTTTAGTATTAGTTATGTGATACTGTGAAGTGTTATAGTGCAATGTGATGTGGTGGCACCACTGGAGGAAATAGACTAATACAGGAATCATGGATTTTACCATCCCATTTGTGATTCACGCTTGAACATTGTAAAATACAATTGTTTTTTGTATTTATTTTGATTAAGTAACGTTTATTTACTCTGATAAATCATTGTTTCAATATTACTTACTGAAACAATACTTATTATTAGTTCTTTCCGTATACCTAAGTATCAATTCTGGACAGTCAATAAGGACAATCGTTTGGCAATCAATGTAGCAAGAACATCGGAAGGGAAATGTAGTAACAAAACGATAGTTAAATGGATTGCATAGATTCATACATAGATACCGACAACAATGCGTGTATGTAACATCGGTACTTACATGAAAAAGGTACCAAAAATGCGCAGATAGAGTTACAGTTTCTACGACCCATACAGTCTTTATACACAGATTAGGTGGATAGTTTGTATAGAAATTAAGAAGAACGGACATAGATAAAGGCATAGTTTGTTGGTGTAAACCGAAGTGGTTGGTTTTGTGGGCAGTGGCGCGTCGCAAGCGCATGCTACGGTCAGTCTTGCTACGATCTCTCAAATTGCTACATGCTTTGCAACTATGACCATACAAAGTGATTAAACCTTAATTGTTGGGAAATAAGTGGCAATGACAGCTTTTTGTGTGTATGTGTGATAGTGACAAGCCAAGAAAGTGAAGAAGTTCTATAGAAAGTCGGTGAGAGTCGGGTAAGTGCTACGAATGTTTGTAAGTGTCTTTCGTGGAGATTTCGACCAATGAAAATGTAAAATATAAAAATAGTGACCTTCGACACCCCATTGCCCCATACCTTCCGGTTGGATTATTCTAGATTTCTTACTAAAAAAAACACACGAATTCACACAATACATTTCACAAATGTACATGAAATTGAGCCTCATATACTCGGCTTCACACCGGTGAAAGTAATGTATGAATCAACTTTTTACTAACTTCAGTAAATTTCTTATCCTACAGTGATAAACGCTTCGACTTTTCTGTGGATGTGGAAAATTAAAGATAGGTTTTTCTTTAAACAATGCCCTAATTTTAACGAAAGCCAAATGTGAATCAAAAGTTTGAGTACTTATGCTTATGAGAAGTTCTCGCCTTTGCTCACAATAATAAACAAAAAAAAAACTGAACAACTATAAGTTTATAAAAAAGCTGATCCAACTATTCTTTATTCATTGCGCACTAATAAAATTTAAATTCAAATTCAAATTCAAATTATTTATTTATATAACTTATGAACTATTACATGTTCACTGCACTCCACACTAGGATAACCTGTGTTGTGAAGTGCAGGCTCTTCCTTAAGATAAATGAAAGGATACAATCCAAGCTTACATACTAGTCAATAAAATATATAGGATTAGCTGACGCCTGGTAACAGATGAAATGAACTTGCAATCGTGCGGAACAAATCCAATGTAATAGTAATGCATTTATATTATAATTATATAACTGTGCATAAGAATAAATTATTCTTAATGTTATGTGCTTTGCAGGTGAGTTAATTGCGATTATTGCTAGGGTGCTTTAACTGCTTTCCAAACTCGAGTTCTGTGTAGAAATAAAAACAATTCGTTGAGATTCTATAGTTTTAATTGACTTGGTTACGGTTGGAGAAGATATAGGTCGAATTAACATAATCTGAATGGTTAATTGTGGCTTATACCTGCGACGTTTACCACTTTTTTTGCGTCAAAAATTGTGTGTTATTATAGTATTTCTATAGATGGAGGTGTCTATTTATATTACACATTTCGTCGAGCTTAAGCTTGAATTTGAATTTGAAACTTTCTTAATGTACAAAATAGCGCACTGAAATCACTATGATATCTACAAATGATACAAATTACATTTTGTTTTATAGTAACTTAGGTAAGTACCTACTTGATAAAAAACTTGCAAGTACTTACTTGACTCATAAATTATAGTCATAGCTTGAAGTAATTTCCGGCTATGCTTGAAGTACATGTGTAGGTACTAGGTAGGTTCATAAAAACTTGCATTCTTGACAAATTATCTCGTTACTTTAGAGTTGAATTATAGCAATAAAGAATATGATCATATCATAGTATGTTTAAATAGAAAGTGTATTTGATAATTTGTTCATGTGTGTTTATCACACGCAATGGAGCAATGAAGTTTTATGTATGGAGATAGTATAACATAGGTTTTTTTTATATCCTGGTATACTATGTGGCCGAAGCCGCGATTAAATGCTAGTTAAATTATACGCTGAAAAACACTGGGCGCAGTGAAGTAAACATTGATATCGAGACGCTCTGTAAAGGATAATTAAAACAAATTGTTTTTTCTCAAGTTTAAGTTATATAAAGTGATTTTTCAGCAAAATAAAAGAAAAAAACAAGTGCAGATAACATAATCTTGGTGGAAAAGTGGGAATTTACTCAAAGATCAAGACAAAACCGCTCAGAGATTAAAGGCGTATTTTTGAATCAAATAACCCACTAAACTAGTGAAAGTGTTCTTAAACCGAAACTAACAGGCTAAAGGATTAAGCATTTATAAAGGTTATTGGAGAAAGCAGTGAATTGGAAATTTTGTGATTAAAAATAGCCTCAAAAATACAAATCATTCACTGACTGCCACTAACATCCGTAAAAACGCCATCTAGTCTAAAAGCCGATAAACACGGCTAGTACATCCACAACAGAGGGCGCTAATATGAAGGACATGGAACAATTGGTACAAGCGCTAAGAATTCATATCAGCAAAGACCAGGAAAAATCACTTACTGGCCTGGAAGCTAGAATCACAAATAAAATTAATGAACATACTGATCAAAAACTTGGTATAATATGCGAAGAGTTAGAAAAAAAAATACTGCGTTAGAACATAACAGAAGAATTTTAATGGAAAAACAAGCTCGTTTGAAAAACATTATTTTTTTCGCTATACAAGAAAGTGAAAAATCGTATGAAGATCTGGAAAACATAATTATTAATATGATACAGAATGACCAAATATATGATTTAGAATTTGTAAGAAGGTTGGGCAGAAAAATTGAAGAATTGAAAATTTAATTTGATATTCATACAACTGGCGATCGAAATAGTATATTTGGTTAAATATGCCAACGAAAATAATAATTCAACAATAGCATGCTATATCTCTCATTTAATTGTAAAATATCTCACTATTTATTTTCAAGGATGAGAATGATTTTCAAGGATATGCAACTTCAGCGCCATCTCTGAGAGAGTAAAAGAACTACAAATACAAAGTACAGTGGTAACAGAGTGAAATCATTGAAGTTTTATAAAGGCACAACCACAACGTCTGAAATACCATTTTCATGGAATATATAAATAAACACTCGGATCGGACAGTTACTGCAAGATGGAAAATTGGAGGAGGCTTTTACCGCCAAGGGCGGTCTTCACCGTGAAAGATACAAATAACCCTAAATTCCAATTAATATAAATCTAACATAAACATTGAAATAACTAACCAAATATAGAAACTCAGTTTGTAATACGGTGAAGTAAAATAAAAGCTTTTTTATTTCATTTTATTTATTATTATAAATTATACTCAGGAGGTATAGGTACTGATTCTGAGGCAATAACACCATAGTCGCAACTCAACCATATCTTGATAGAATCTCCAAGTGGTTATGTTGAATAATAAAAAGCTCTGTTTTGCATTTCATACAGCACGTCGCTTCTACATAAAATTGATACGCTATATAGCGATGCAAGTGAATTGACTTTTTATAAAACTTACATATTGTAAGTATTTATTTATTTATTTAAGGGATAAAAAATAATAGCATCATTGGCAATGCTAAAAAACCAAAAAAGTAAAAATACACTTTCCTAAATGCTTGTAAAATTCTCAGGATAACATTATTAGCATTATAGTTAGAACAGAATGAAAATTGTACCATTTAGAAAATTCGGCGTTTTTTATTATTATCTGCTGTACTTATTTCATTGTCCAAGAAAGTGGTTTATTGTTTCTATTTTAACGATTAATTATCTTGAATTTTCTAAACATACCTATTTAATTAAGAAATAATTTGTTGACGTGATAATTTGTTAAGTGAGGAAAGTCTAGTTTATAATTTGTAGCACATTTTTAATTGCCTTTTATTTACCTATCCGTGCATAGATCTGTAACAGGTAGAGCTATTTGTGCGTAGAGTGTACGCACGAAACTTTAGTTTTTAAGTGTAAGAATGTTTTTGTATTCAAGACATGATGTGAATGAAAACGGTTTCTTTATGCTACTATTTCTAATTCACTGCTTATCAGCCTATCCATGCATACATATAATATCTGATAAAGGTAATTACCTATTTGTGCATAGAATGTACCTACCTACGCACGAAAGCAAAAATAGTTTTAGTGTTCGAGAAATAATGTCCAGTTTTTTACGCTGTAACTTGTAACATTGTTTGTATAATATATAAGTAAAATAAAAATAGCCTTTATTTCAGATATACTCAGTTGATTATTACAATGAAAATACTTCAAATGTCACTTTAGAATTTCAATAAATGAGAATAAGAGGAAATTTAAATGTTTAAACATGTCACAATTTAACAAAACACCACTAATAACACTATGCAGAAATTATTTTTCCATGTCTAATAAAATCAGTATTACATGTCATTTAAAAATTCAGATATATAGATCTTTGATGTATTTATCCCATAATGTCAATTTCGAAAAAGTGTTGTTATTAAGTCAAATAAAAATTCTGTGAAGTCATATCAATGTGGTTAGGTTAAGTACATCTGTCGCCTCTCTGGCGTAGGCCTCCCCCAGTTTAGTCCACTGTATTCTGTCTCTTGCAAGTCTTTTCCACTCTTGCCCGTGCCGATGTGTTCGCCTAGTGTTTCTAGGCGAACACATCCTCCCATCGTCTATAAGGCCTGCCTCTCTTGCGTGAGTCGCATAAAAGATACTTTTATTATTCATGTACGAGGTTATTGTAACAGTACCTACCATTGGTTATATGAATATCAACACAATCAGCAGGCAAATACGAGTATGTACTCGATCTCGGTGCCACGTTTCTTCTGCTGTTCTCATACGATTATGTGAACCTACTGAACGATCAAATCAGCGTTTGTCATGTGCCGTGACTTTGGTAAAATGGCGGCCACACATTAAAAACTATAGAGGATGTTTGTACACTTCAGGCTAGAGGAGCTAGCAGTGAGCGACAACGAGCTGCGAGCGCTGGAGCCGGCGCTGCGGCTGCCTCGGCTGCGGACGCTGGCGGCTAACAACAACCTCATCACGCACTTTGGGGTAAGTATCCGCATCATTAGACACACCCTGGTTCGAATCCGGCCCTACACCAATGACTTATATTTTCAAGTTGGTGCGTGGATTTGCACTCGCTTAGCGGTGAAGGAAAACATCGTGAGGAAACCGACATGTTTGAGGACCACAATATCCGAGGACATGTGTCTTCCGTGGAAGGACCTGGGCGCCCACCACGACGTATCTGCCCAACAAAACTACCCTAATGAATTAATTCTGCGGAGTCACGACCCTCAGTCATGAGGAATACGACCCAAGAGAGTTCAGCATCAGTATAAGCATCTAGTTACTTTAAAAGGAAGTACTTGTGAGTATAGTGAATTTGATGTCGCACGCATGGCTTCTGTCTAACATAGTTTAGCGGCAGTTCTATGATGTACTGCCGTGAACTATTATTTAACGTGTTCTCCGATCTATGAAAGAACCCAGATTATTATAATAAGCTAGTGGACATGTGGATAGTGAAATATTTAGATTACTAAAATGAGGAACCGGGCCTTATCTTCCAATCGCACTACAGTGTTTTTTTTGGCACTCACCTACATAGTTTAAAAAAATCACGGAAGTTTTATGTTCACATTTAACTACTGTTCTTTATAAATACGAGTAAAAATAATTTCTGTGTTCATTTCCAGGCCAGCAACATCATGGCTCCAGAAGAAGAGAACAAGTCTGAATACTCTCCTCTCACTAACGTAGATCTGAGGCACAACAGGCTCAAAGGAAGCATCATACTTGGCAATTATGAAGTAAGTATCTACATACATTGACGTTATCTATAGTAGATTCTTCAACATTTTCTCTAACTGGCTTTTTATAATTATGTAGTTTATAATTAATTGTATCGAGTATTGCAAGACATTGATAATCTTGACATCTCATGGACAAAACAGCCTTTAGAAACGTTACATTATTTCTTTATTCTTGCAAATTAATCATCGGATGAAACTCTTAGTAGGTACCTACTCTTAGGGTGTCACTTTGACGTGCTTCTCTTTATCTGCGTGATTAGACTCATATATAATTTCTAAAAGTTCATAAAGTTAATGAAGTACCATTTCATAAAGTTACACATATTTTTTCCAGCACCTAGTATCGCTGGACCTGTCCCACAACTCAGTGGAAGTGCTGGTAGTATCAGCGCTGCGTGGTCTGCGTGAACTCCGCGCGGCGCACAACTCGCTACAACACCTGGCTCTGCACGGCTCTGCTATACGTACCATACGGGCACCTTATAATCGTGAGTCTTTGTTTAGATATAAACATAATTTACTTATGTGTTTAAAACATGCGTAGGTACTTATGTACTTCTAGTTTTTTTAATCGAATGAAAATGTGGCTTCAATCATACATCTTTTTTAATGCAAGATAGGTTCTCACTTGGCCTCAACGAGCTTGATGTTAAGCGACGTTCTAGTCTACGACGATATCGTGCTATCGAAAATTCGAAAAATATTGCACAACTCTAAAAGCGAATAGGTACTACATATGTGTAGGTATACCTATTTTTTTCTGACGTTGGATTTATTATAACAATTGTAATCGTAATTATGAATTGTTTTAAATTCCAGAACTGGAGTCACTAACCACAACCGTGCCACCGATCAACTTAGTAGAGATAGATGTGTCCCACAACCGCCTCACGTCTCTACCACAGTGGCTCAGTGGTTGCTCCGATCTCACCACCCTCCACGCAAGTAACAACCAGCTCACTTCCCTCCCAGATCATCTGTTCTGCAGCGAATTATCAAGTCTTAGCAGTCTTCATCTCGCACACAACAAGATATCCAGTATACCATCCATGCCAAGACTAAGAGCGCCTTTAAAAGAACTACTCTTACACGATAACTGCATACAATCGCTGCCAGAAAACTTCTTCTCAGTCTGCGATAGACTGTGCGTACTCAACCTATCAAATAACAGACTCAACAGACTACCACCGACTAGAGGTCCTTCCTCACACTGTCTCGAAAGACTTTACCTCACAGCCAATTGTCTAACAGATGATGTAGCGGATGTTATCATAGCTTTCAGAGGACTCAAAATACTACACATAGCATATAATTGCCTAAACATGTTGCCAGACAGTTGTATCAATTTCTGGCCGAGTATTGAGGAACTGGTCATATCGGGAAATTCGCTATCGAGGTTGCCAGAGAACATGCCTCAGTTGAATAACATACGAGTTGTGAGAGCGCACTCAAATCGCCTAAAATCAGTGCCGATGTTTGCGTGTAGCGCGTCTGTGAAGATTCTAGACTTTGCCCATAATGAGCTTGACAGCATAGACTTAAGACTTTTAGCTCCAAAACAACTGAAGTTTCTCGATATTTCGTGCAATAAGAAGCTACAAGTCGATCCGTCGCAATTTAACGCCTACAAATGTCAACGACCATTGAGTTTAGTTGATGTTACTGGAAGACACTCACTGCCCTGGACTCAGAAGAACGGTTACCACGACGAGCTGAGTGGAGCAACTCCATGGCTCACAGGCTTCTCTGAATGCCCCAACAAATCTTTACAGTTATGTTGTGCCCAAATACGCCTGCCCTCTTTCTGCAACAAGGAAGGTCTCTTTGCCATAATCGACGGAGAAACAGACATAGAAGTGCCAAAGATTTTGCAAGCTAGCTTACCTGGATTACTGCTAGAAGAAAAGTCCATCAAAGAAACTGTGAATGAGTATATGAAATACGTGATCCTTTCTGCACACAGAGAATTGAAAGAAAAGGGACAACGAAAAGGAGCCTGTTTGATAATGTGTCATTTATCACCTGTTACACCCTCGGAAATTGGCTACGGCCAGTCTCTCAAAAGGTATAGCATGAGATTGGCCAATGTTGGCGATACTAGAGCTGTTCTGAGCAGACGAAACGGTCCAATGAGTTTGGGTATCGAAAACAACAAGCGTGTCGGTCATTCAACTCTCTACCCGAATACAATACCTGATCCAGATGTTATCCAAACCATTATAAAAGAGGACGACGAGTTTCTAATACTAGGAAATGGAACCTTCTGGAATACAGTGAGCGTCGAAACAGCTGTTTCCGAATCACGAGCAGAACGAAATCCCGTACTGGCAGCGAAAAGATTACAAGACCTGGCACAAAGTTACGGAGTTGAAGACTGTGTATCTGTGATGATTATAAGATTTGATACCGGACGATCTGACGTAGACCTATTGATGAACGAATTGAGACAAACAATAAACAGCAACAAGTCAGTTTGTCGGTCAGATTGCTGCTGTTCTCGTTTGGAGCCGTGTTGCCATTCAGTTTCCCCACCGAAAGCTTGTAGCGACAGATCGTCGCCGAGTGGTCAGAGTGACCGACCTTCAAGTGAAGCAGTGAGTCATCAGCACTATGCCAGTGTGAGATCACAAGCGAAGGCGTCTGAACGAAGAAGTTGTCGCGGCGGAGTGGCCCGAGCCATACGCGTCAGAGTCGAAGAGGACAAAGAAGACGACCAACGAACAGATGACCTCGGAAACCCAGAAGAACAATTCAAATGCTGGGAATACATGCTCGAGCAAAACACGCAAATGATATTTGATAAGGAATTGGACAACTTATCAAAAGGAATAAAGTCTAATGTGAGCAGTTTGAGAAATTTAAAAGGACTGTCTGGGAGCAGTCCTCAGTTACATCTGCCTAGTAATAAACCTAGAGGTATACCATTTCTATCGAAGCATTTTGGGAGTGCGAGATCTTTTGGCGCTGCTTCTATGAAGCCGGAGTTTCGTTTCGGTTCTGGTAGAATGCCAAATGGAGGACCTAATGCTGCGTACTTTGGATCGTTACAACGACTAATGCCTTACCATTTGGAGTACGATTTCGCTGTAATACAGGAAAAAACAGCGCATTCTCAAGACTCTTTGGATTTGGAAGGTCGTATGTCTCAATATTGGGGAGTGGCCACTACAGAGCTGTAGGATAGCAAAGTAAGACATTAACACATGTAAATAAAACTTCCATTTATTGTAGGTATAATATTTATAGATACCATCTGTCGACTAGAGTTTTTTGCACAAAGTTATCACTATGGACTCGCCTATAACTAGATTCATGTACTTAATTAGCAATTTTACAGTAACTCTATGTATATGTACAATAATGTGATAATTTCTGTCAAACGTATGAGGACAAATAAATTAATGACTAAAACTTTACACATATATTTTTATATTTATACACATCTGTAGATTAATTTACGATTAGTTAAATACATCGATATATTAACAACTAATTACTATTTACAGTCATACCTTGCTATTTAAGGCATTTTTTTGTCATATTTGTGCTTTATAATTTTAAGAATAGCCAATTAAACAATTTAAAATATAGTTTTAAGGTAAATAAATACATTTTCAGACATCTTAAGACCAATACAACAATACATTTTAAAAGATAATTTAAATATGAGTATTTTATTTTCAGTCCAAAATAATCGAATCAAGTACTCATTTATGAAGATCAAATATCAATTCTGACTAATTTTATAGAAACCCAAATTTAATATCGCCGCAAAATTGACCTATCATAATTGGCAGAATATCTTTACGCCCAGAATTTACAATTTACATATATCAAGTATATTGTTGTCTTACTTTTCACTTCACTAGCTTTAAATGTGTGTTATTTTTATCACTTTTGTCTATAATTGTCTCGTCGCCGCACTCCACTCCCACCTTAGTTTAATATTTATAATAAATATTAGACTCAATTGTATGAAATAACTTGTGTAATCTTTATGTTGCTAGATTCAAGAATGCGTGGCTTCGGTTTTAATCAAAGCCATTTAATTAAGTATATCAATTGTAGGCACCGAAAAGTTGAAGTCAGTTTTACATTTTCATGAAATATGTAGGTATACGTTGCGCTATTATCTATCAAATAACAGTGGTTATTAATTTCCTGTTTAGTACGAGATTTGTTTTCTGAAAAAAGGCCATATTTTAAAATCACTCGTTGTTACATTTGCTTTCTTAATTCGTTGGCGTTCACTGATCACTTCATATTTATAAATTGTTTTTACAAATCTTGCCTAGCTAGTCAAGTAATTGCACCCCTTTTTTCTAAATAAATAATCATTTGATCACGTTATCCTCAAGATTTTATGTTTATTTCATTTGTGGGTTCACGTCCTTGCTCTTTGTTTAAGGAGTAATAGTTTCCTAGTAACATGTCAGTTTACATCTCCCGCTTGACAACGAGTTCGAGCGGCTGCACGTGTGGCGGGGGGAAGTGCGGCGGGGGCGCGGGCGGGGGCTGCGCGTGCGCCGGCGGCGGCCGACGCTAGGGGAACCCCCGCGGGGAGTAGTGGTGCTCCCCCAGCCACGAGTCGGGCGAGGGGGGGAAGTCAGGGTACCCCCCGGCCGCTGGGGAGGAGGAACTGCTGAGGTCGGACGCGCCGCCGGTGCCCGTACCGATGCCAGCGCCGCTCATTGCTTGCCCTGAAAATGGGAATGGTGAAATTAGCATGGCGATGTAAAGATAAACCATGTGTCATATGAAAAGCAACACCCTTTCTGAGCTCTTTTATAGCTGTCTAGTTTTCCCGTGTTTCCGTCATATTGTTTAATGATATTTATAAATTAGGTATTTCAGTTCTCGCGGCGAAAAGTAATCCGGGGCGTATGAAAGACGTCAATGACTACATTTTGATAAAAAAACCATGATATCTGCCAATGATACCTACGTATTCGTTCATACGACCGTGAACATGCTGTGAGAATTGAATTGCTGAAATTGATCTAACTTAGAGTATCAATAGATAGTGACCCTGTGTAGCCTTACTATTAAATTCAGTTTACCGTTCCATATATCCACAATTGTAATTACAAGCAAGCCTGTTCTCTAGATAGCTCGGTTGATGTTAATGAACGTTACGGTGTCGCTCGCCTAAAAGTCGAGTAAAAACAGTCGATTTAAAATACGATAAATTATAGCAAAGCAGCGAAGCAGCAGCTTTACTCCAACAGTGCATAATATCGATCTTACCAATATTAGTATAGACGAGGTGGTCGGGCGGGTAGTGGTAGTGGTGCTGCGGCGGGGAGTGCGCGCGCAGGTAGGGCGGGGTCGCCGCGAAGCGGGCTCCGCCGGCCGTGCCCCCCGCCGGCGAGCCCTCCTCCCCGCCGAGCGCCACAGTGCTGTAGCTGTCGTTGCTTAGCTCTGGAATTGGGGTTACAATTTTAGTTGCTGATATCTAGGATTAAGGTAGATGGAACTAACTTAAAAATCACAATAAATATGTAAATATTTATAATATAGGTACCTACATAAACAAATAATAAAAGAAAGACATTTATTTGAGGCTTAACCCTCAGAATACTTTCTGTATTCTGAGGCTTAACCCATAGTTACTTAAACTAATTTGGACACTGTAAAGGCCAAGTTAACTAAGTTAAGTTAATATAGTGAGCATATTTATTGAATTAAAATCTAGACGATCCCACGTTTTGTGCGCAATGATATAATTTTACCTAATACACGTATGTAAATAGATAACCACGTCAAAGTTGTTACATAAAGCGTAGTTTGGTCATTTTCTTAGAGCGATCGTTTTAGCCTCCAGATATTAGGGTTAAAGGTATCGTTCAACATTATGCGAAGGCAAATTCATCCTGACCCTCCCAGGTCCAGCCCTACACCAATGACTTGTATTTTCAAGTTATTTGTGAATTTGTACTCGCTTAGCGGTGAAGGAAAACATCGTGAGGATACCGACACGTTTGAGGACCACAATATCCGAGGACATGTGTCTTCCGTGGAAGGACCTGGGCGCCCACCACGATGTATCTGCCCAAGAGAACTCCCCTAACGAATTTATTCTGCGGGGCAGTCACGATCCTCAGTCATGAGGAAATACGACTCAAGAGAGGGAGGATTAATCTTAACTCACCATGATGGCTGAATGAATCCAGGTCTATCTTGAGCTCATCCTTATCCAGCAGTCGGTCGTGTCTGGGAGAGCCACTGCCTCCCTTCATGGATCGGAAGTATTGTGACCACCGCGTGCGACCCGCGTCTTTCTTCAGACGTTTCTCTTTCGCTCGTCTGAGGAAGAAAATTAAGAAATGTTCAGTTACGATATCTATACTAATATTATAAAGCTGAAGAGTTTGTTTGTTTGAACGCGCTAATCTCAGGAACTACTGGTGCAAATTGAAAAATTCTTTTTGTGTTGAATAGAGCATTTATCGAGGAAGGCTTTAGGCTATATAACATCACGCTGCAACTAATATGAGCGAAAAAACAATGGAAAATGTAAAAAAACGTGGAAAATTATTCATCTTTGAAGGCTTCCGTTGCGTGTGCTGCAAAAACGGTTCAAGATATCAAAAAAATATGTATGAAAGAATTATTCCTCTTAAAATGATCTAACAAAATGTCTGGAACAGTAGGTTACCTATATGTCTATCTTTTAAGATTAACTCACTAGAACCGTTTTTATGGTAATAACTATTCCATGCGGACGAAGTCGCTGGCACAGCTAGTGGATGATACGATCACACTTAGGATTTGTGATTATCTTGTACTTCCTATCTATTGTCGAGCATGAATGCTACTTGTACAATAATTCTTAAACACAAAGCGATAAAATTGTCTTTCTGCTAAGTTAGCTGGTAAAAATATGGGTAAATTTGTAAAAGAGTTGTTTCGTGTATAATCAGCAGGTACTTGGTAATGTTGTAGAAATAATGACATCTTGTCTAGCCTTTACACCATGCTGTAAGTTGAATTTGTGTAACTAATCTAACGTTCTTATTTATGTTTCTGCACTTGTAAAAGATTTGTAAAGTTGCCCCAAAAATTATCCACAACACACCAACACAAACACTTCACCCACATAAAAGGCACCTAACTTAAGCTGGTAATTGACTCGATCACCGATCCCTGATTGTTGATCTTTCATAACAAAACTCGTTATGACGCTCCGATAGGTCTCGATTTAAACAAATAAGTACCGCAGTATAAACAGAACACCCTTGCGAATCGCGTGTGTTATTATATTAGTGGAGCCAGTTGTTGACATGGCATAGTAAAAGGCAGCCTTTACCAATATTTTGACCTCGATAAGTGAATAAAAAATGTTTTACATATATAATTGTATATTTGTCAACGATATACGATGTTTAAGGCATTATGATCTTGGTGTAAATTTAATTTAACCTACAAGCACTCTATGGCGGGTTGTGTCTACTTATTATAAATTTAGGTACGTGCTTCCGTAATTGTAATGATTTCGATTTTGCCTCTTTCCTTGTATTTATTGTGTCTGTGTTTTAAATACGAAAAAAGTATTGAAACTATTAATATATGGGCTGTGGCCTGTGATACATAGGTAATAATTCGGGTAACGAATAAGGCATGAGTTTGACTCATGCCTTATTCGTTACCCGAATTATTCATTCGATATAATGTATGAGTGCTCCGATCGCTTTTAAATTTATTTATTTAGGAAATAGTATGTAAAGCATAACAGAGTTCAACTTACATCCTTAAAAAAATATAGCATTTTTACAAATTTGAATTTTGTAATGGACCGACCTAGGCCAGTCCATTCAATCTCATGTCGCTGGTTATTAGTGTAGCTCGTAAAGCTGCAGGGGGCGGGGTAGTCCGTGTACAAAGAGCTTGATTAATTAAAGTGCCCCCCGCCCCGCTGGGAGCCGTGCCCCGGTACAGTCGATGCGGATTATTGAAACAATGAACGTTGCGTATTGCCTTCTTGCGCCCCAGTGGGGGTAGGTAAAATCTCGTGAGAATATAGATTTGCTGCCTATAAGAATATAGGTACAGTAGGGTTAAGGTATAAATAAATATTTCTGGTCATGTTTCACAGCGCCATCTAGTCTCATACTAAACTGACGCTTGTATAATGATTTTACATGAGATAGGCTCACGCTTGACTACAACTTGCCTGATGTTACGTTCAAATCTACGATCTTGCGCGCTGTTCTAGAAGAAACTAGTTTACTCTCGACTTGAAGACCGACAAATTATAGTTCAAGGGGAATAGAGATTCGGGCAAGGAATTCCACATTTTGGCTGTTCGCACGATGATAGTCGAAGCAAAACGCTTGGTTCGCACCAAGTGTTTTTTGTCGCGTCTTTGAAACTTCAACTGTATATCGGTGTCTCCTTGCCTTATCTTCTGTTTAAGTTAGAGCTCAGATTACAAAGATCTGGCCTTCGGTTGTGAGTATGTTGGTAGGTTAAGATATAGGTAATTAGCAAATAAGTAAGGCAAAGCTGGAATTACGTAAAGTTATCTAAATGTGTGCTGTTTTACATAACAAAGTCTGTTCACTCGCGATAAAAGTACTTAATAAAAATGTGTTGCCTATCACAAATTTTATAAATTCGTAGAATAAAAATTGTCGTTAGACACTTCTTGAAGCTTTTGCGTACCCTACCATTTAATACATTTCTTTAAATTTGTAATTATAATGTGACTGATATTGTATGTGTTAAATTATTTATACCGTAGCTCAAAAATAACAAACGAAATCACAGTTACTTTTATCAACTACTGTCCCGCTGTCCCGGCAGACTTCGTACTGCGACCTAAACTTATGTATAATTAATTTCAATTTTTTTTTCTTTTATACCTTCCCTAGACCTCCACGAACATTTCAAGACTAAAATAAGATAAATCCGTTCAGCCGTTCTCGAGTTTTAGTGAGACTAACGAACAGCAATTCATTTTTATATATATAGAAGATAGATAGGTATCATACCAACAATCCGCATACCTTAACACTTTTCTGAAAGCTCTCTTAATTGTTAAAGTTTCAATTTGAGTGCAAAGTACTCACCTATCTACCTAACTTGTTCAGACATCTAATCTAGAGTTTTATCTACCTAAATTATTACATATAGTCATAGACAAACATATTTATGTTAAACATGCCTAAATTTACCGATAAGGTAATATTAGGTACATTCAAATTATCATATACCTAGATACTAAAATAATAATTATATCGTAACAATGTACGATGTGTATATGTTACGGCTAATACCCGAAGTGCGGCTACACCTAGTTTTAGCCGGTTAGAACTAGGTGTAGCCACTTAGTCTTGGTTAAACCTAGTACTAGCCGATTGTTTTCGGGTAAAACTAGGTCTCAAGTCCTGTTGTAGTGCAAGTGTTGGACTCGAAGTCACTTGTCTGTGACAGAAGGTAGATTAGGTTCGTTAGGTTGCTTTCTACCACGCACATGCGCGTAGCCGCACTTCGGGTATTAGCCGTAACATATATAATATAATTTTACTACCAATACCAATTTTCGTAAAACCTACCTCGTTTACTCTACTTATCTTCTAAATACCTACTTAAGTTTCTAGAAGGTTTATAAGCTACATGCAGCTGCTGTGATTTTAAAGCGTTTCTTAATTAATATACATATATTATATCGTGTAAAATTTAAAGTATCAAATCATACCTAAGTTTATCTTTGGAATTATTTACCTCGTACCTACAACTTACGCTGCTTGTATCTTTTATCTTATCTTGTGCAATGGCTAATTAATACTAGGTAATTGTTATACTAAGTACCTATTTTGTCGTTAAATGCGATCAAGAATCGTTGTGCAAGAGGGCCTTAAAGTAAGTCTAAACTTAATGTAGCTATGCAACTGACGAAAAGCCAAATGCCATTTCTAAAAATACAATTTCCAAACATGTCTCAGATTCAGGCAGGCTTATGATTTCAAAACATGGCAGTAACAATGCAGTAACTAGCCAGCGGTGGCCGTTAAATGTATTCGAGCGTCCATATCGCGGATTTACGAGGCGAAACCAGCTCGCCAATGCTGCATGCCACGGAGAAAATTCTTAGGTTTAACCGACTTCCGAAATAGTAAACGGTTCTTACCAGCTCAATTTTTTTTTGTTGAGAAGTTACTGATGTTTATTATGAATAAATATCTGTTTCTGTTAGAGGCATATTTTCTGTTTCATTTTAAATAAGTCCACGTAAATAATATCGCGTCGTATAAGCCGGGTTGGAAAATCTATCATTGGTTAAAAGTGATACATGTTTGATGCTTGTTGGATAAAGATAAAGATAAAGATAAAGAATCTTTATTGATAATGTAAAGTTGTAACATACATAGGTATAGGTATAAGTACTAATATCACAGAATATGCTACACAAATTACAATATCTCGTCAAATTGAATTTATAACATTTAGTTTTATAAAATTTTAGAAGTTACAATGTATAGTTTTATTAATAAAATAATGAAATTTTTTGTTATTAAAATCATGTCAAACATAATAATAGGTATGTGATCATACAATATGTCAACTTAAATAAATCTTGGTACTGTCACTTTAGCTGTATAGGGGCTAATGATAACATAGATAGGTCTTATTATAACCGAATACTTAAGAGAACATCATTTTATTTATCATATATACTGTAGGTGTAGGTGTACCTACATACTAGCTAGTAATGTGTGTGGTATATAAACTTTAAACGTCACCTACTATGTATAACTTGTAGACTATTTTACACTAAGATGTTAATCTTTAACGTCTCGGAGGTAGTATAGGGTATCGATAGTGTTGAAGGTAGTCGTAGTATTTATGCCACAACCTTATATTGCAGAAAAATACGGGTTATTTGGCAACCAGTATATTATGCATTAGTGTAATACCTAACTAAGCAGGTTGGTAGTGTACCTAATACCTATCGTAATCAAAAAAGCGTGAATTCTGACAAGCACACAGCAAGTCTCCTTTAATTCTGTGAATTTTCAAATCGAATTTATCACAGGCTTGTTTTCCTTACCCGCGGCCATAAAACTCTAATCTGACTTTACGTCTTGTTAAAATCACTGACCGTTTCAAAATCAGAGCTAACTAAACGCTGGAAGGCCAAGTAGCCCGTAGTTTATGCAAGTTCTAGGGGGCTACTGCAGACATCTAGCCATTTATTGATTACTAGTCCCGCCCGCGACTCCGCTCGCATTATTTCGGAATAAAAAGTAGCCTATGACACTCCGAAGATCTCTAACTACCTCCATGCCAAAAAACATAATGATTCGTTCGGCGTTATGGAAGTTTAAATAAACAGACAAACGGAGACACAGATTAACAGAGAAACAGACAAAAATTCTAAAACTGCTGAAACGTATTTTCTTATGGATTTAAGGTAAACGTAAACATTTTTTTTTTTGTAATATATTTTATGTACAGATTATTTACCCTCTTCAGCTTTATTATTATGTATAGACAGACAGAAGGCTCCGTCTTTTTTTAAATTGGTAACTTATTTTAATTTTAATTTTAAATTTCACAAGTACAAAACGGGTGAATTACCATTGATCGAGAGATTTTTAAGCTATAGGGTAATTGAATAAATTACACAGATTTCCTTTCTTTGATTTATAGTTGTAGTGATTATGTGTTTTTTTTTCTCTATTTATGTATTATAATTCGATCGTTTATAGTTAGTATCCCCTTCAGGTTTATAGTCATGCTTGAACAGAATTGATTGTGGATATCTGAATGCTTCAGTTTATTTTAACTAGCTATAAGCGTGGCTGAAACTCCGTGTAAAATGATCGTCACGGTATTTTACACGCTCAACATACGATAAAGTCGCTTTAGGTAGAAACAAAATTTTAGATGTAGGCACATTTTAAATTTAGGTAAATTTAATCTTGCCTTACGGGAACTTTAGTACAGTGTATGGCGATAAATGTTTTTTTTTTATATAATTTGAACAAAGTAAATAGTACATGTTGTAACTTCCTGGTAAATTAAGATTTAAATGACTCAAAGATCACGTTTACTAGTAGGTATTGGAAGGGTTTTGTAATTCTCTGTCTAACTCAGGTTTTTGAAATTATTAATCGCATTTATGTTGTTCAAGCTGAGTACACATATCTTAGGAATTTGTTCTGGATCAAAACCAGTTTTGAATGTATACTTAGCTTATTTGGGAACACATTCTGTTTTGTGTACCATTATAAATAAATAAATTCAAAATTGGACTGTTGTACAGTTAAACTCGATGTCGTTTGCGATATAATTTTCATTTGAGTTATCTATCATTTGATCACCAAATCGCAGTTTATCAGTATTGTGCTATTGATCGACCTCATAATAAAAATAAGAACAACATTCGTCCGAGCCAAACACTGGAATTCGGAAAATAATCAAAACTCACAGCCAACTAATTAAGGTAACAGAGAAAAATGATCCAAACTCACCTATTCTGAAACCAGACTTGTACGACCCGCATGTCCAGGCCAGTGTCATGCGCCAGCTGTTCCCTGACATGCCTGGCTGGCTTGGGGCTGCTGCTGTAGGCACTCTTCAAGGTCTCCAGCTGCTTGGCCGTGATGGTGGTCCGCGGCCGCTTGCTGGCGGCGTCGCCGTCCAGGGAGCCCTCGCCACCTGCGCCAGTCGGGTCTACTACAGTTGGATTTACTGTTGTTGCCTGAATGGCTTTTTGGTAAAGCATGATTTGGTAGGTAACTCTGACTAAGAATATTTTTTCACCAACCATGACATCAGACTCATAGTAACTGTAGCATTTTAAGATGACAGGAGTCCAAAAACACCTAGTATCAACCTATTATTTTATTCTTAGGAAAACGATTTTGAGTGCAAGATAAGATTCATGTTATAGATATGAAAGTAAACAACGTACCCCTAAGACATGCCTAGGTAGGTAGGTAGTTAATAAACATATGTATATGCAAATATAAATCATCAGCCTACTATCGCCCACTGCTGAGCATAGGCCTCTCTTCTTGTACGCCACTATAAATATACATAAGTGAAAATGAATGAAAATGAAAAAATAGTCATATCATAAACCATACCTTTAGCCCTTGCAGCTTCATAATCCGGCTTGCAGACTAGCTTCCCATCCTCCATCAGATAGAACTCGTCCCCGGTGTTGAGTGTCCTGGCGCACGCCGCGCAGGCGAAGCACCGCAGGTGGTAGACGTGGGACTGCGCGCGCCGCACCACCTGCGTGGGAGGGATCCCCTGGCCGCAGCCCGAGCACTTGGTGCCGAACCGCCTGGGACAACAGCCGGAACAAGAACATTATCAACGTGATTGGGGTAACATTGTGAGGTTAGAAATAGTTTAGGACACGTGGAAAGTTAATAATTAATTCAAAATTTAAGAGCGATGCTCTTGTCAGTGGAGTACCTATACGCCATTCTCCTCAATTTTCAGCATTATTAAATTTGTATCATATGGATTTTTTTCAATGTTTTGGACACTTTTCGCTCATAAACCTCTATGGTGCGATATCGTAAGACTAATAAAGTTTTAACTTTATATGAAGCATATATTATGTAGCGTCCTATCCCTCTTCCTGGTCTGTGTGTGTGTTTTTTTTTTCAAACAAACTGTCTATTTTATATGTGGGTCCTGGATACGACTCAAAAAGTAAGATAGATGGCACGTAGATTCATGCCTCAAATTGTTGGTACTTTAACTTATCCTGTATGAAGCCAGGTCAGAAATGATGCTTACTTGAAGAAGTCATCCGTGCAGTAGAGCTGGTTGTTCCTCGCGAAGCACTTCCCAGACAGCATGGCGCGACACTCGACGCAGCGCAGACATCCTGCGTGCCATGTCCTGTCCGACACTTTGAGCACGTATCTGTCCACTATCATTTCGTGACAGCCGCCGCATTTTGGGATACTGGCTGCAACAAAAGGAAAGGCTAAGCTATGCGGTACTAGTGGATGCCTACGGCTTTGCCCGCGTTGTGCGACAAACTGATCAACAAACATACTTTTGATTTTATAAAATGGTAGTATGACTTATGCTTTGACAAAATTGTCTGTGCTTTCTCTTGGTACCCGGCATTTTTAGATACGCCCTTTGAATAATGCTAAGTAATAAAAGAAATTTAAATAATGCTAAGTTAATTAAATACACGGTTCATAAGAGTTAAATTACATCTCAAGTGCACAATTCTATCACAAACCCCGTTCATCGGCATCATTTCCTTGATATGAAACTGGACACTTTTGTACATTTTAGTCTTATATACTCTACAGTACATAAGTAAATTCATTGCTGAAGCACTCTTTCATATGATATATAAATAATGTTTGTTTATTTTGGTATAGGTACATTACTCATTACGCCTTATATCTAGCTTTATTTGCTGATATTTAATTTGCTCTTTCGTTATTAGATGATTTAAGCAATATTATTATTGCGGTTACGAAACACAAAACACGTTTTGAGGAATATCCACTGTTTGTTTATTTTTATTTTTATAGCTCTGGACAAAAACCCTAAGTACATTTTCAGTATATACTTTTATAGATAGAGTGACACTATAATCCCTGGTTCTTACATTCACTCGTACACCAAAACACACCTAAACATATGAACTACAGACACATCACTACGTAACCAGGTCTCGACCGACCGATCACTCGCCACAACACACATGTACGTACACAGGAACACCTCAGGGAGATGGTCCAGCTGGATGGGTGGGACGCGCATGTCCTCCAGAGTTTCCTCCGGGTACATCATGGTGCCCAGCATCACGACACGACCGCGCCGGCCCGCTGTCCCCGACGCACTGCCGGCACCCTGCCTGCGCACCCCAACCCTCTTATCACCGCCTCGCTCCCATTGGTCCATCCCCCGCACTGATAACACCCGACACGCCTCCCGACCAATCCCCACACGCGAAACACACCCATCGATCGATCGTGGCATATTTCGTCCGATATTGAACGTTTGCAGCGTTGAAGTGTTTACAGATGAACGTGGCTATACCGATTTACTTTTACACACCATTCCTTTTCTGAGGATTTGCATGGCTAACAATGGGAAGGATTTTCCTTGTTTAGCTTTCGGAGAGTTTTATTTTTAATGTGAAGTAATAGAAATGTCGGTATTGCATTTGGAAATTAGAAATAGACGTAAAAAGACAAAGAAAAAGTTTGTTATTAAGATGGTAAAAATATATACTTAGTTTGTTTAACTAAGAAAAGACATCAACGTCATCCTTGCTACGTGCTACGAAAAACTCGTAGCACTCGTAAAATTTGACTTTCTTATAATGCATTATAAGAATTATTATTATAATTAAAAACATACCTACGCATATTTATTAAATTTGAAATACGTAAGTAGGTATAACTTGTTTTGAAGTCATAGAATATATTTGAAACATATTAATTATAGCACTCGTTATGCATTTAATATTTCTTGTTAGCAGGAAAGAGAGAATGCTTAATTATAGCCAACAACACCCAACAATCTAAATTTGATCCACTTGCACCACGAATTTTAAACGCACTTTCCATTTTTTGAGCTAAAACTAGGTATATGTTTAGATGAATAAATGTTCACTCATTGATCAATTCTATCCATATACATACCTACCTATTTAAATATACCTACTTATGTTTGTTTAAACTAACTAACTTAGTTCTTCAACTTGCGATTTTAGAAATGAAGAATTTAGCAGCGCGCGATACCCGTCTTCATCCGCGAAAATAAGTAGCCTATCTGGTAATACAAACACTAATCTACCTTCACATCAAATTTCATCCAAATCGGCTTAACCGTTTGAACCTAACATACCAACCTACTCATTACTCACTCACACACAAAATTTCTTATAATATTAGTCGTCGTCTTTATAATATTAGTGTACACACAAACACTACAAAATAATAAATCACGCATCATCATCATCATCACTAAACCTTGATGATGAAGCATTCCAAGCCGATTTCGGCTACGGCGAACATATTTCCTACGGGTAAGTTACTGATGCGTCCTCACATGACTAATATAAGTACCCTATTTTAGCGGTGAATGTTCTAGAACAGTTGCTACATGTGAGGATGCCAAAAACAAAATTATTTTATGACACTTATTCATTATATCAATCATAAAATCTTTTTAACCATTTCCTCCGTCCATTTTATTCCCAATCCGGTCTAGCCGGTGGTCAGACGTGACTCGTCGCGCGCTGTGACTTTGCCCGCGATAAATTATACAAGTGAACGCGAGCCACACCCGTACCTTTACGACGGCATAAATCAGAACCCAGTCACTTCCCTCACACCGATAGACTACTCAATATGGTTTCATGTTAAATTTTGCTGAGACGAGACCATGGCATGTGCTGTTCAAAAGTTATCAGATCTCATGGGTTTCTTAATCTGTATATTAATATTAATATTAAATTTCTCTGGTATGAAGAGCTCCATCCTTACCAATATATTCTACAGACCTCTCTGTAAGTACGCCTCTACAATTCGGTGTAAGTAACAAGGAACATTGTGGAAAATCAGCGCTTCTTTTATTTTACAGCATGGGATTGTTTGCCGGCTTTCTCTGATAAAGATCTAAGACTATAAACTCTACAGAGTTATAGGATGCGCGGTTTGAATATGCCGGCGTGATGATTAAGCACATTTTTTTACCATGGACTCCTAGCAGGTCTGTATGTTAATAGAAATATAACGATGTGTGTACTTAAATAATAATTGGCTTACGCAATATTAAGAAAAACTATTGATTGAGCGTTACAAACTAAGTACTGCCAGCAATTCTGCTAAAAATTTACCTTCTTATTGTCAAGTCAATACTTTTGACTGCTCTGTTAGCTTAGTTGGTAGTGGTTCTGCCTTATAATCTAGGGGTGCGGGTTCGATTCCCGCATAACACAAGTAATTATGAATATTAAAATTTGTAATTACTTGTGTTGAGTCTGGTCGTTTCTAATAAGTATGTATTTACAAAAAAAAGTATATATGTATTATATTCGTTATCTAGTACCCATGATACAAGCGTAAGCTTAGTATAGAACTGGATGATATGTCCTAAAATATTTATTTATTATTTTATTAGTTTCCATTTTATCTACACAGGTATCTCGCACGGGCTCAAATTATGAGCCTATGAATTATTTTGTTCTTGATCAGAGTCCATTTCATTTCTAGGTGCAGGTGGCACACGAACTTGCTTCATGCGGTCAAGTGAGGCTTTTAGGTCAGGATTTCAAGATATGCTTTCACTTAGGTAGAAAGAGATAAAATACTAAAATATTAACGTTATGAAAGTGAAATGAAGGATTGTTTTCAACTTCAATAGTTGAAAAACAAATACTACTGGTTATGTTTTACAAATATTGCAAGGCGCCATGTTTGTAGTAGAAACATGAATAGAATGTTTCTTAGAGCACCAAAATTAAAAATATTGTACATAGCACTTGATCGTCTCCAATATATTATGAAGGGAATATATCCCGTAAATCCAAGAATCCTTCAAGAATCCCCCATGTAAATACAGTCACGAATAGGGTTTACACCCGTGAGACATGTCAAAACTCTAATTCAGTATGCTCATAAAAATATATTTTGTATATCGAGCGGTGCAATCCCAATGCTAGCAAGCTGCTGGCATTATGTTCCGTAAATTGGCGAGGGAGGCGCGTGCGGGCTCCCTAGGGCACCGGCGCGTGCGCCTCATCCGCAGCCCTAGTAATTGACGGTTAGCGGAGTACGTCCGTGAATGAACGGAAAGTTGGAATTGCGGGTAAAGGGTTCTGTACTACAACACGTTTCTGTAAGGAGGGGCTCATCACTAATCTCAATATATAAAACTCAAAGGAGACTGACTGACATAGTGATCTATCAAGAAACCGCCCAAACCACTGGAATATTGTTTTAAAAGTCTGTTAATGTTAATAAAACATTATTTACCGTTTTTTTCTGAGATAACTCCACGTAGTAGCTATTACGGTATACGAGGCACAGCTGAATAATCAAACACTACAGAAAATAACTTGTGTTATTGTAACAGGGTCCCGTTTAGACATTTTAAGCATGGAACCCTAAAAATATGGTTACTGCACTGTTATAGCTTCAACCCTTGGAATCTGCACATCGGATGCGACAGCCGCGAGGAAGCAGGGATGTGCAAGTGCTTCCTTGGACTCGAGCACGGCGCAAGGGGAGCGATTACGCGTGAATGAGCATATTTTATAACAAACTTACATATGCATATTTTAGATACATAAGTACAAACATACTTGTAGATTCGTGCCATACCTACTACAAACTATCTGCAAAATTTTTAAAGTGAGAGATTAATGCTTAATTAAACTTATTGCAATATACAACTTTTTTCGTAAATATTATCATAACAATAAAATGTTTTTAAAAGTGTTTCTTGCAAAACTTAGTGCTTTCTATTGTTTCCTTCAGTAATTTCAATAGCAATCCTGAGTAAGTTTAAGATAAACAATTGATTGAACTTAACATTTAGCTTTGCCAGTGCTGTGTTTTGCTCAGATAATAACAACGGAACTTTATCTTTAGGATTCTAACTCCGATAGACGAATGATACCTACGTAACTCTATTTGTTAAAAGTGGTATAGTTATAAAAAACATATGTCACTCTCGAAATACTAAACCATAAACCACGATGACTCCTTTGCTCCTTTATGGCATAAAAGCGAAACAAACAGACCAAAGGTACAATCATAGTGTATAATCGTATGCATTGAAATAATAACAGCATAGAAGCAGCGATTATTTTATGCCAGTGGCCCAAAAGACTGTCAGAAATCTCTCAACACTAGAGCTCTCCACTTTCGTACAAATTTACTTCGCTCTCAGACATTCATACGCCTACAATGACGATGTTATCATCCTGATACAATGGCTGTATTTGTTATATTTGTCCCATACAAACGAGCGAGTGCCCCAGAGATGTGGTGTTAGGTTTCTATGGGAAACTTGCACGATTTGTCCAGTTCACATGGAATATTGTTGTTTGTCAAACATTGTCAATTGATTTGGTAGCTGATATGCAACATATTTATAGCATGCTATTTTCAGTGAGTTAGACTAATATTAATTTAGGAATGCTGATTTTATTATATTGTTTTTTTTTCTCTCTAGATTATTCGATTTACCTACTTGGTTATATTTTTTCACTTTTTACTTTGCGTGGTAAAGACGAAAGAAATCTTTGTGGCTTACATTTTAAACATTTTATTATTTGTAAGTGTATGTTTTACTTTTCTCAGTAAATTTTAGTTACATGATATATTGTTGCAGATAAATAATTAGTACAAGTAATTTTTAGATCTGTCTTTTCCCACCACAATAGCACTCGGATAAATTTAACATTTTTAACACAATTAAACAACAAGCTGGTAGAGAAGCATTTCTGTCACTCCTTTAAATTGAATCAAAAGCGCAGCAGAGCAGAGTAAGCATAAAATTATTCCATCGACGCGTGCCTGTCTCAAACTAACTGAGCTATAATTTGATAATGTTCCTTATCTGATTATGACAGGACCGAAAAATTATATCCTTTTGTAATTAGGTTAAAATGCAATTTAGAGGAGTTCGCCGCAGGAGGCGCGCACGCCCGCACTTTATACTACGAAGCTTGGGGAAAGGGCGGTGCCCCATTTCCAACGGTTGATGTCAACTGGAGATATGAATGAATGTGTTTCATGTAAGTTGTCTGGTAGAAGCTTTGTCAATTTCAGTTAACTTAGTAATGCGGCTAGCTTTTGATAGATGCTTAGTAATTTATTTATTGTAATATACAAAAAGCCTTTATATATGTGGCCAAGCATCAATATAAGAGTATCAAATTTGTTCCTATTGAATGGTAGACAGAAATGGACTTATAACTTAACTTATGAAGTAACAGAGTACTGTAAGCAACAGACATTACGGATACATTTTACTTAGTGAAGTACCAGTATTTGTATGTCATCTTACAAATAAATAAATAAAAGAAAATAAAATTTAAAAAATACTCACCTAATTATAACATCCAAGCGTTCAGTCGGAGCCATTGCAATCAAGAATAAAGTACCGGCAAAACCATAAAATCAAAACTAATAAAACACGGGCACTGTCGTCACCCTTCAAACCGAGTCACCCCATTTATTAAAATTAATAAGTGGGCCCTTCTTCCGTATTAATGATCAAGTTGTGTCAATAAAGTTATAATATATTTGGCAAACATGCAAGCCCGAGCGCGGTTCACAGATATAAACAAACCAAGAAAAAAATAGACTGATCATTAAGCCATACGGGCACTTTCTGTATACACCAATTTACAGATTATATATTTTGGCTATAAATACTACAAATTTGTTATCTCTTGTTATCAAGTATCAGCTATATAGATATTTATCACGTATACATGCATGCATAGATTACTGTTTGGATAATACTGATACAATAATACCTAAGTAGGTAAATAATACCTTACACCTGGTGTAACATGTTCTGATATGAAAATCGGATGTACCTTTTCAAGTGATGTACTCACATTTGTATTGTAGTTTTTATACTATAAGTTTTTTTACGAAAACTGTGAAACTATATACCTGGTAAGATTATTTAAGGTGTGTTCCTTTTGATGATTTGATATCTACCATTTGATTTATTGTTCTAGTTTTCATAGAAAAGGACAGTAGGTATAATAAAGTAATACTAATAAGTAATAGTAAGTAAGTAATGTGTAAAACTTTATTTAACCAAAGAAAATAAAAAGTTATCTTTAAGCTTATAATCTCGTCGCTACTAACAATACAATTAATTAAATAATTAATACCCAAAAATAAAGATAGGTAGTAAATTACAAAAAAAATGCAAATCATCTAATCACACATCTTGATCTAAATAAATCCATATATGACTTAAAAAATTGCAAGACAGTCGTAATCATTAGGTATTTATAACGGATAAATGTAAACTTAGGTGTTTATCATGATGATAGTGTTTTTTTTCTAGCTATGTTACATAGCGCCCATTAACATACAATTTTTTTTCATTTAGCTGGTCAGCAAAATAATCTAAATTAAAAATGACCAATCATAATTTACAGACGACAAGTTATGATGATTAAATAAATAAAAATAATTGGAAATTCCTTAACGTTAGGTACCAATATATCATATTCCCAAGTACTGTATGAACTCATGGATTTATCGTGAAGTGCGTACCAGAAATCTTTGATGTATATTTGCGTTACGCCATCCCCTTCAGTAAGTATGGTTAGAGGGTTGGCAAGAGGGTTTACCAAGCAAACATTTATTATTTTTAATAAACACACTCATATTATTTGCCTAATCAATTCTGTGTGGTTGGTGCACTTGGATCATTTTTACCTTGGCATACAAACATGCTTGGCAGTCAGCTAGTTACTATGTGAAGAGCAAAAAGTGCAATAAGTGCTTGCAAAGACAATTAAGTTAATAATACAATACTGGTTTTGTTTTATCTTGAACGAAGGTTGCCTGGAAGAGATCGCTTTTAGCGATAAGGCCGCCACTTGTGGCACTAGTTTAGCTACAATTTGTTTTATGTAAGTACTGTTTTTTTAATATGTGTCAACAATAAAGAGTTAATCTATCTATCTATCTATATCCTGTAATATGGCTTTAAATAATATGCAATATTTGAAAGCAGCATGTGAATATTTTTCATTTATAAACATAAATGTGAATAGAGGTCAATTATTGTTAGACGAATTTCATAAGTCTATTTCGGCAGCATATCTGGGACATGCGAACTCTTATCTGTTTACACAACAAAAAGCATAAGTAGGTAATGTAACCAAGAAGTCCGAATGCTACTGATTTTTCGACTAATGAGGTTTTATGCTGCAGCCGTGACGAACCGCGTCTCCAATAGCAGAAACACAACCTGTGAGGCATGCCTGCTGCCCTGCTTTACATTTAGTCAAGCTCTTGATAATGAGCTGCCCACACAAATACCTATGGCTTGTTACAAATGCATGCTTATTTTTCTCATCAAAGGAGGCTTAAACAGTTTTTAACTCTGCTCGAATAGGCATCTACTAAAAATTTAGAGTGTCGCTAGGTTAATCATGAGGAATGAGTCAAATCTAGACAAACTAAACTCTACTAGTCTACTAAAAAAATATTAATTTAAATCTACAATGCAAAAAAGCCGAATCAACCAAATCTGATAAAAATATGTAAACAAAGGAAGGAAGCTGTTTACTTTCTTCTAGCCTACAAATAGGCAATTAGAATTAGTTCCCAGTAATGACTATTAAATGAACGACTTCCTCCTAGTTTTTATCCCAGAAGTGAATAAAAAAGTACCGCGACAAATCGACTTACCTACCGCAAAAAGTGAAACTTTTTACAGTATAAACTCATTCGTGCGTTTTTGTACCGGTTACGGTGTAAACAATGAAAAAAAAGTTCTGCGAATGAATCGGTTAAAACCGGCTCACTTTAGCTTCGTGATATTTAGGCATTATGTAGGTAACCTGATAAATTAAATACTTTATTTCCT
This sequence comes from Macaria liturata, assembly GCA_964023185.1. Classification (NCBI taxonomy): domain Eukaryota; kingdom Metazoa; phylum Arthropoda; class Insecta; order Lepidoptera; family Geometridae; genus Macaria; species Macaria liturata. The sequence goes on along the minus strand of OZ026818.1, from coordinate 5,181,393 downwards.
TGTTCTGCATTTGCGAAGAGAGGTATTGCAATTTTAGCAGATTAAATTTAAACAAGCTCTAATAATGCACCTTGAAGTAAGCGGATGTACATGATTGACTTAAAAACAGAGTTTGTATATTTTAGCTTATTACCAAATTAAATAACTCGGAAATAAGTAGCTATGTAAGTACATGCAACAACAAAAAGTATTAAAATATATTGCTCAACTCTCGACTAGCGAAAATATTCACATCTGCCAGGATTTGAACCTGCAATTTCCTAGTCTGAATACCCGTAGCGGTTAGGCATCGGTAAACTTATTTTTGCACCTGCTTGTAATTTGACTATAAACAATAGTTAAGGTAAACAATATCGAGTCAAAATGTTTCAGTAAACAGGAAAATTTTCCAATAAAGGAAAACAGCGCTTGGTCCTAAATCTCAATTAGCAGCTAATTTGACTGTAATCATCATCATCACGTAATTATTGAATCAAACTTCCAGCACAGATGATATAATCTACGGATATCTCACTGACTATTTAACCGTTTCGCTTGGCGATTGAAGCATGTTCTTTGTAATCGAGAGGGATTTGCAGTGTATTATACTACAGTACAGTTCATATGAGATTGATCAACTCCGGTATAGAGAGTTTTCAACCCGCATTATTGGCCTCTGTCATGGCTTTCCGAGTCTGTCAAGACAAACAGCCGGGACCTCAAATTTGGCAATGCCAAATTTGAGGTCCCGGCTGTTTGTCTTGCCAAATTGGCATGATATTTAACCTAAAAATCAAATGCCACTGTGAGCTTCTGGTCTGATGATGATGTAACCGCTCCAGGAACTATGTGTATAAGAGGAACAAGGCAACAGCCTAATCAGAAATCAAACATATACCTAACGTGAATTTGACATAATATATGTGTCTTAATTTTTAAAAGGCGTCTACTGTATGGTGTTTTACTAGTGCCCATCACAACACGCCCTGGTCCAATGATGTTCTTGTCTTCACAATTAGCGTAATTACTTGCCCTTGTACCTATTCTAGTCGCGTGCAAGATCGTCCTGCCTGCTAAGGTTAGCTACAGATACATGCTGATAACTCGAAGATATCATGCTAGGTAGATGCCTCATTGTGAGGAAATAATTCCGATACTCACATACATGACAGAACATTAAAAATATCACGGATATGAGTGATTCATGTTCAATCACACAGCAACTGTTACACTTGTTACTCATTTGTTTTATATGTAGTTTCTTTGCAATCTATTACTTAATCTGACATTATAACGGCCTGGGAAGAGTTTTTTACATGAATTTCAACGGGTAAGATAGCGTTAAAAGAATATATAATGTAGATAGGCTGGTTTGTGTAGGTATGAATGCGAGATAGGACCAGAAACGCTTACACACGAGTGTTATTAGAAAGAAAGCTTTGCTTAGAAAACTAGTGGATTTCGGCGGTTTCGTTTGCCTTGTTTCGGGATATAAAGCCCGTGTCACTCTCGAGACCCCTATTATGAGCAATATACAAAGAACAAATATACTTTCGCTCTTGTGTAATGGTATAAAGATCAGGAGTCTATGAATAATATTGTCTATGTCCAACCCGCTAAGGTTAGCTACAGATACACGGTGATAACCTATAATGACATTAATCTTCTCATAATGAACCATTGTTATGGATAAGTTTAATGTAGACTTGGAATTACCGGCCTCTGCTGTCTAGAATAGCATGTAAGCAATATAGAATATAAGCATCTGGTATATATAAAATTGGTTTAAAATTGATGTGTTCCAATTATATTCGTTGGTCAAGAAAGCATTTTTTTATAATTGAAAAGTAAGGAATAAGATATTAAATCAGTCGTTACTTTGCGGAAATCCATTGTAAATGAAACTTTGGAGAAATATGTAGTGTTTTTCCGCTGCGGAAAAACACTACATTTTTCTCCAGAGCTCCAAGTAAGGAAAAGTCACTTGATTCAATACCCTCACAAGCGAAAATGTGGTTGTAGATGATTAACCAAATCCGAAGATATATATCTTCCGTGGAAGGACTCCCGCCATTATGTATCTGCTCAATAGAACTCTCCTAACAAACTAATTCTACGGGGGAGTCACGGCTCTCAGTCATGAGGAAATATGACTCAAAGAGCAAAAGATGGACAATGCAGGACTGGTAATCAAATTGCTTTTCGAAGGACTGTAAATAGGAAGGTTTGGATTATAATACTTTACTTAACATTTCTGTTTGGGATTGCGGAGGTCTGATGGCAATCGGTCTGTGTAAAATTCATTATTCTGCCAAATCAAGTAGTTCGGGAGATGACATCATGAATTAAGAACACAGCTAAAAGGAAAACGACGTAACGGCTATTATTTAATTAAATGTCTCATTTTATTTATTATTGAATTAGCCTTGTTCTTTAAAGATAAGTTACAATTTTCTATTTTTTCCTTTTAATTAATTGCCAACAAAATTCAGTGGCAATACTTAAATCAAACTTAAAGGTCAGATTAGACTGTTCACGAACTTAAGGTTTATCTTTCTTTACTTATCATTTAGATGTTACATGAATTTTTTTTCATCATCTGCGTCTGTTTTAAATGGAAACAATGCTTTAATAAACCCTTTTGGAAACTCATTTAGCATATAATTGAGTTATCAATGCCGTAAGAATAAGTTAGAATATATCGTACGAGGGTAGCCGTTGCACAAATTCGACTTCTAACAGTAGGTAGGCGGAAGACAATAAATCAGTCCGCGGTCAGGTGTTAGAGGCGCGTGGCGAAGCCCTACTGGCCGGGGCTTTACGTGACGTCAGCGCCATCTGTCCGGCAGATGGCAGCACCCCTGACCATCAGATCATATCGCACGCACGCCAGCACTGAGGCCAATATATAATTAGTACTTTAAAGCCAGCAGCTTGTTTTGTTTGTAAATAAACTAACTAGCAGCGCCCTGCGGTAATATCTGAGTAAATCTAGGATAAAATACCTACATATGTGATAGTCTAGTCTCATCTATAATCAGCATACTACAATCTAGTGATCTTCAAAGCAAGTGGGAATGGGTAAGCGCGCTGCATTCTAGACCATAATGATCGCTTACCATAAAGAAAATATGATTAAATACAAAAAAAAAATAGGTCACTGTTATAAAAAAATTAAATATATCCCAGGCAGCGTAAATATTTTATGAAAGTAGTTTACAAAAAAAAAACTTTCAGAAGACTTGATAACCTCCTTTTTTGGAAGTCGGTTAAAAAGTAACTGGAAGGTACCATATGCAATACGCATAATAGCTTTAGATATTTTTATTAAGATGCGTACATATCGAATGCTCCCCATTGTTTTTACGGCTATCTAAAAGCCAGGTAATAACTGGCCTCATCATTATAGTGATTTCATGGCGTTTGGGGGAAGCCATATGTCCATATTCCACGATACTGGTCTATTAGAGTGCAATCATTGACTCATATTTTCATTGTTCAGTTATTTTAATCTCATTGTTTAATCATTTGATCGTCATTACGGTTGAACATGGATCTTATCCGAGTACCAAATAAAACTTACTATTCAATTTACTTTATTCGTAGTAAGTGTTATTTTGTTACTTATTTGTTATTTATACCTAACTAGTGGGTGCTCGCGGCTTCGCTCGCATTAAGAAGTAAAACTTGTATCCTCTATTTTACCCCTTTAAAAGTGGCATTTCCAAAAATCCTTTCTTAGCGGATGCCTACGTCATAACATCTACCTGCATGCCAAATTTCAACCCGATCCGTCCTTTGGTTTGGGCTGCGCGTTGATAGATCACTATATCAGTCAGTCAATCAGTCAGTCACCTTTGAGTTTTATATAATATATAGATATAAATCATCTGAAATACATATGAATCATTTTTAATCGTTTCCATACTGCTCATACTCGTAACTGCAATAATGAATACGATATCCAACACGTTAAAATAAAAACTCGAAGAAAATTACAAAAGTGTAAAAGGAAAATCAGATAAAACTTTATACAGATAATGTAAAATTAAGATTATGCTTGAGGAAAAATTGTTCAAACACACGACTAGATAACTTTCAAACTTAGCGATTTTAAACATGAAGAATACCTAACAGTATATTTAGACAATACCTACCTACTATAATATTATTATACCTTTTTTACTAGTGATAGATTAGAATAAAATAAAATATTTGGCAAGATTTTCCTGTGACTGTTATCCTTTCCACCTCGTTACGTACAAATTGTTGATTGACATGATTTATGATACAAACTAATGGCATGTTTTATATCTCCAGAAAGATGTTCAGGGATATGAGGACAAACGGACACAAATCCTTTTATTTGGAAACAATAATTAATAGTAATTGACATTGTGTTGCGAAAATTCAGCTAAAAAGATCAATATAAAATTAATAAATAATGAATTTAAGTAGCAAAATGATTGTAATAACTGTCTGACATAATATTTGCAAAATAGTCAAAGTACCTAATTAACATTTTTGTTTTTTTTTTAATATGAACGTTAGTAATAAGATATATTTAGTAGAATACATTTGTCTATTCAAAACCAACAAATTAGAACAATAGTGGCGAGCAGACTAGACATGTACAACTTTCCGCCATTTTTCCCACATATACAAAAACAAATAAAAAATAATCACGCCGGCGCAAAAACAATGAACTTTCACGTTAGATGAACCGAGGGGACTACTCTGGAATTTTCTCAGCTATATCATACCACAATATCCGAAGACATGTGTCTTCCGTGGAAGGACCTAAAAAACTCCCAAAAGGCGCCCAATAGAACTCCTCTAACGAATTAATTCTGCGGGGGAGTCACGACCCTCAGTCATGAGGAAATACGACTCAAGAGAGAGAGAGAGAGAGATAGAGAGAGAGAGAGAGAGAAATAACGAGAATCTTAAAACAGTTCTACGACAAATCTATAAGTACGATTTTTTTAATATACAGATTGTGTAATCTTATGATGGACAAGAGGTGTTATAATTATTGCGAAACATGCTGAAAGTGCTATCGTTTTATTGCTGTGCACTAAGCCACTTTTAAATATTATTCCTTAGCTACCATTGTATTCTCATGCTCAGTAATATAAGACAATGATACAAGCAACATTAGGTATTACATACTAACCTAAAGTTACCCTCCAGGTTGATTTAGTACAATGTGGCAGAATCAAAGCGGAAAAGTTGCCTTGCGGTAATGTGGTGGAGGTCGGTAATTGTATTTGGGAAACAATCCGTTTCTCCGCCGAGATTGTGAGATACATTCCGAACACGCACGTGAACACCTGACGCCACTATTTTCTATTTAATGTCTCAAAATATACGATACTCGATGTATTTTGGGTGAGATATACTTTCACTATAGACTGTATCACTGTTATCACTATAGCTCATAGAAGATTGAGATCTTTACATTACTCGTACATATCAATTTGTGGAAGACCTGGGCTACGGTGACTGGATGATATTACAAAGGGAGAAGGAAACATCTGGGCAAGAACAGCGCAAGACAACTATACAGGGTATTGGCGTAAGAGGGAGGAGGCCTATACCCTGCAGTGGGTCTCATTAGGCTGATGATGATGATGATGAACAAGTAATATGATGACTTAAGTTCATCTGTTGCTTTATTTATGGCTGATTCATTTATTCCTTCATATCCAAAGGTTCATGAGGATGTAAAAAAATTAGTAAGAACGAGAGAGTAAAAATATTATTAAATCTTGTGACGTGGATATCGCCGGAGAAATAATATTTAAAATGTTATTTGTATGATTTGCAGGAACACTTTGAGGTAAGATACTGTATTCTAATCGATAAGAAATGAATTCGTTTGTTTCATGAAAACGTTATACTTTTTATTACAGTTAGGCAGACTGCAATCAAAAGGGAACCTACAATTTTGTATTATAAATATTAATATATTATTTCATTATAATATAAACGAAAATATAATTGAAATGCTAATTAAAGCATAATAATATACACTTATATTATACAGATTAAAATAAATTTTAAGTGCATAATTGAAATGTTTAAACAATGCTTAGATTTCTTACGATCATTTTCCATGGGCAAACAAAAGACCAAAGCAAGTGCCTGTTAATTATGCCCGTTTATAACAGCTATTAAAAAATGACCTACATAATAAACAATGGAAATTTACTTTAGTCCATGACAGCATAAATAAACGACACTAGCCTGTCGATAAAAGAAGTCAATTATTATTATTTTTCGATCGATTAGGCGATTTAATTCGCAATTGTAATTAAGCTATTTCACTAAAAAACTAATCTGGATCTCGGAATCCTTATTTGTAGGAATTATGGTCAAGTGCAAAGCTATTTAAGATTGCACTTGACCAGATTTCGCGTAATGATGAGTAAACATTACGAAATTACAGATTTACCTATAACTACGAGGTAAAAAATACCTAGTATTTTCCTAACCGTTTCTTAGTTTTGTTTATATGCATTTGTGAAAAGCTTCGAGCATCAATCAGGTGAAAACGGTTAACTTTGGAAGACTTTTCTTTGGTCTAGAAAGAAAAAAACATAATTAAAAAAACAATTTATTAGTAGAGCAAAGCAATGAGGTTTTATATCCAAACTGGCTTTTATATTGAATTTATAGTAAAAAAACAGATTATTATTTATTTATTATCTGAAAACTAAAAAAATAACTATTACAGCTACATTTTATGGCAACGTAAGTCAACTAACTAGTAAAAATTCCAGTCTATTATCATCAATCACTAAACGCGTGCCGGGAACTTTTTAGCCGCGAGAAAAAACAATGGAGCAATCTCTCACAAGTATCGTTTTCACTGGATCTGTGTTACCCCGTGATAATTGAATAGAGAGGGGTCTGTGCGACCCCCGGGCGACATTAGTGATACATTTGATTCGTATGTGGCTGGTCTGACGGACCCCATTGTCGTATTTTCTTCTCTAACTAGTCGAGTAAACTCACGGTCTGACACGGGTTTAGTCGTTCGAGGGTTTATCGTACAGAGGGTTTTGTAAGTGGAACGGTATTGTGCCACTTAGAAAAGTTTAAGATGCCCTCCGATTATATATATATATATATATCTTTCATCTATTGAGCTCTTGTTTTTTGAAGTCTGTGGCTAAGCGGAACACAGCCGCAGATTTCATTCGCGATTACTAAAGTTAAGTAACTGCCGTCACGTCAGCTCTTAGATGATATTGCTATTGATATTTAAGTGACATTAACCACAGGCATATACGCATTTACGCATTTCATCATAGAACAGGCACTCGGAGGATTTGAGAACAACACCTGAGTTCTTCATTTTTCTTGCGAACTTTGTATGTTCCTTCTCTACGCAATTATATGTTCGGTGTCTGCACATCAAATTTGAGTGAATTTTTCACTATTGGATTGAAAAGTTACTATTGTAAAACAGTAAGTCTTAATAGACGCGTGTATAAAAAACCGGATAGAAGTTTTTATTACTTCTAACAAAAACCAACCAAATACCGTAGCTAAGTGGTTACAACTTTTTACCTTTACACGCATATTTACTGACATTTTAATGAACACAACATTACAAGTGTTTTAATTGTTAGTGGAGAAGGTATATAATGTTATTTAGGTAAAATAAACGTCAAAATGAAAAAATAAACCGACTTCTTTCAGGAATGCGTGGATATCTCAGAAAGTACTGAACCGATTTTGATGAACCTTTCACTGTTCTCTAAGTTAACATACATAACATTAACGAATGCACGCATATAATACAAGAATTACATCGATGTCACTTATAGATTTCGATAAATCGATGGATAAATATACATCCATACAAATATACAAACATACACTCACAAAATTTGGCAAACGAGATGGGAACATAATATATAGATCATAATGATCAAGTTTCATCGAATTCTTTCATCTTAAGCTAGTGCCAAGTATTTTTTAAGAAGATTTCATTCTAACAGTATCACAAACAAACGGATCGAATTACCTTCTTTTTTTTAAGAAGTCGGTTAAACACGGCAATAGCTAGGTATTTGTACTGCGTCATTCAGCACGCAAGCACAATCGATGTCCTTGCGAACCCAGAACACGGGAAGCGAAACTAAAATACCTATTTATAGATGTTTCATGCTGTTTTAATATTATATTTTTGTAATATAAGCCCCTCTGGCATTGGACTGGTGCACTTAGACTATCTTTAGGCTTTTCTAAGTGCCCCCCCCTCTCTGTTTATGTTGTAGTTAGAAGTAGTATGTTTAGTTTTTCTTCCCTTTTCCTTCTTTTGTTTTATGTACTATTTTTAGCCCGTCTTATTGAATATTCAAATTAGTTCATATATTCATAGATAACAATGCCTTGGTAATTCATTTTGTTGAATCTTTGATGGCAATAATAGATTACTTTGCATTATTATAATCATATTAACCATAATAATAATCACCATAAATAACAGATGAAAATACATTTTCAATTAAATTAATGGCGTGGAAATCTAGAGATAATCACAATAAATTCTAATAAATTATTTACAAAAAAACATGTTATAATATAAATAAATAATATTCACTACAATCGTATCCTGAAAAAAGTTATGAAACGAACTGGAAAACATAATAGTAGTCATTTAAATGTGTTTAATTTTCCTCATTACTCATCATCAGGTTTTCTGTGTATGAAGTTTAAGTGATAGAACACTGTAGTACATAACTTGCAAAAGCACTACAAACATAATTAAAGACCATCAAGACTATCAAAAGGAAGATCATTATTTTATAATTTGCACTTTATTTAACATAATATTTATGTAACTTAATTCCACATGTAACATGTTATAAGTTTATAGATAGTAGATAAACAATAATGTATAAATAGAACGTTAAAATAATAATTTTACATAGTTTAATTATTTTCGAAAGATATTTCGAAATTGTAATTGAATGGGCAGTACAATGTACAACTTCAACTGTTTATACCAGAAGCAATCCAGTAAATAAAAACAAATGCCATCTCTCAGCGGGTCGCAGCAGTTTGTATTTGTATCTCTCGGAGGGGGTCATTACTGAACTCCATTACACTTTTTGTGCCAAGTGTTTTGGTGGTAAAACAAGGGTGAAAACGACCCTACGACTCAACGACCCGACGCTACCCAGCCAGTGTTTTTATCACTCGACAAAACGAGAAATATTTATTGGATCTCCTTTGTTAGATGCTTGTTTTGGTCCTGATAAAAAGAGGGGTGTTATAACTGTTTATGTACCTATGTGAGGAGCTGTATCTGTCTGCGGCATTCGTATCGAAATGACTTTAATAACGAAATGGTTTTATATGACTGCTCCTACTTTTTACGCCGGTAACTGAAACGATGCAGTACAAAGTCTAAAACTGACAAGATATTTAGGTATTCAATTAATATAACATTATAATTTGTACGATCTTAGCGACAAAATCAAAGAAATCATTAATCTCATTCTTACTGTATTTAATATTATTATATAAGTGATTAAGCTTTGTTTCATCATTTTCATTACGCAAACAGACATCTAGTTTAATTACAACTTTATTAATGCGTCATCTTTACCTCTTCTACCAAACACAATACATTTTCACCCAAATGATATCAACAAGAATTTATTTATATACTAGCGGACCCGACAGACTTCGTCCTGTCTGTTGACTCTTTTGCTCTTTAGTTAGTTAGAAAACGTTTGTATGGGAAAAATAAAAGGGCGGTTTTTAGAGGTTTCCGGTATTTTTTCGAATTTTTCTCGCCGTAAAAACCATCCTTGAACTTCAACGAATATAAAAAAAAAAGAATTGGCCAAATCGGTTGAGGCATTGTTGAGTTATGCGCTTACCAACACATTTTGCGATTCATTTTTATATATAAGATTAGACTACATATTTTGATCAAATCCGTTTAAAAATAAATATTTAAGTAGGTAATTGAATAAACCGGTAATACATTTTGCACGTACCTACTGACTTTCAAGGCCCTAACTTTTGCAGGTTCAATATCAAGTTTAAGGTAGATTGTAACCTGTCGTAGAATGTCTGCTTGCAAAGTCACGGACACAAATCAAATTATTTTCGACCAAAAAAATTAATCAGCAAAGGGGCAATTTGATTAAAGAGCGTTTGTACAATAAAACTGAAAGTGAGCACAAAAAAAATAAAGCAGGAAGTAATGTTGGTTATTTTTCCCATTGTATATCATCGTTGTTTTAGACCAACTTTTAGCGATGAGGCCGCCATTTGTGGCATAAGATTTAAATTTTCTCTTGTTTGTGTTGTGTTCTATTTTACTTGTGTGTCCAATAAAGCGGTAATCAATCAATAAATCAATCTACTTTTAAATACCTATGTTAGGCAAATTAAAAGTGTCTTATTAGTTGCTAAGCCATGTCAAGCCTTAGAGCGGCTTGATAAACTCTCGACATCAGAGTTGGCCACACTCGTTCGATAAGAAGAAGATACGAATTCAATTTATCATTTGTATAATCATGTATATAATGATACCCTATGTTACGCAGAAAAAGGATTTTACATCGCTAACTGGTCATTGACTTAACCTACAAAATTTTTACCAAACAAAAACAAATAAAAAGCAATCTGTATTTTTAGTAAACAAATATATTCAAAGCCTTATCGATGACTGAACTGAGGCTGCTTAAATGATAAGCGTAGGTATTATTAATTAACATTTTATTTTTTCTTTGCGCAGTGCCTTGTTTGGTTAAAATAAGAAGGAAAACTACACAAACGCTACAAACATACAATGCTTTTAATTAAAACAAAAACACATAAACTCAAAAAACAAAATAGAACAATCGCTTTTGGCATTTGGCATTTTAAACCGAGTTAGTTCTTACTTAAGTAGGTAGTAGTTTTCGTTTCTTTCTTTATATTAAATCTTAAAAATAAACTAGTAATACATTATATTAATAAAACTGCTATATTTGTGCCTTCACACACTCTGCAATGCAAGTGAACGCGACCAAGTGAAAATAAAATGGGGGGTCAATGACCAGACAACGAGGCTCACATTCGCACCGGAGCCTTTGAGAAATATTTAACGAGCTTTTGTACCTGTTTTCTGGGCGAGCAGTACATAATTAATGAAACTTTTACGTACAAACAAACGAATGACACAGATAAGTTTGGTTTTGGACTGACTTGTTAGCTTAGTTGGTAGTGGCTCTGCCTTCTTATCTAGGGTTGCGGGTTCGATTCCCGCATGTCACAAGCAAAAAAAATACACAAGTAATTAGGTACCTATTTGAACATTCATAATTACTTGTGTAGTATTGTGTTGAGTTTGGTCGTTTCTATGTATAATAAGTATGTACCTATATAAAGAAAAAAAGTGATTAAGTATTTTATCCGTTTTCTAGTACCTACGCCACAAACGTTCGCTTAATATGGACTTAAATGGCGCTGTGTGCAATGTCCCGGAATATTTATTTATTTTATTAAATATTTGTAGGTTTCTTAACATATGATATAGAAGCGCTTATCGACATCTAGCATATTTTAAACTCAATTGGAAATGAGCAAAATGAATACCTTACTAACTTGGCAAAATACTCATAAATAGATGTAATGTTTCGTATTATATTAAATCTGACAGAAAACACTCAACAAAAAGCTCCGGTTCCCTAGTTTAAGAGCCAGTTCTATTCTGTACAGCCATATTTTTTAGACCACATTATATGGTGTGCCACCTCAGTTAACTAGGTGATCAAACTACTGTCTTTGACTGTAAAGTGCAAAAAATGGCGATTAAAAAAATCTCACGACCCTAATTGAATCTTCCATGACGGTAGGTAGAATGAGTGATTAATCATCAGACAATGTACCGGAGTCTCGCAATAGGTATTGCGTTATTTCAGCCAATTAAGTCTGAGAAGGAAGTACCTACTCGTACCAACGTAATGTATAGCTATTCTAGCGCTCAATAATAACATAATCGTGTCATAACAGACGCAACGACGCGTCATTCGGTTGAAAATAAACGAATTTCGCAAGCTATTTGTCTAAGTGATCGCATAACATTTACATGGGCTAATACGCTCGAATGCAGCGAGAGGATTGTCATCAATCTTGGCGAGGGGTGTGCGAGTTTGGTCCGATAATGCGCTCAACATATGGCGTCATCGGCGATAGTGCTTCCACACCTATGCCCGTTCCGCGCCGCTGCTCCCGAATGCTCCCATGTGCCCATGAAACCCCGTGGCCCTGATCACCGACCTTAGATACGGCCACAGTCATGCTACAAGTGGACACTACACATCAAAGGGCCATTGTAAGCCTCTTTTGTGAATATCAATAGCAAATGTTACATTCGAATCGAATAGCTTTGTAGGTCCATTTGCAAATTACCCGCATTTAGCTAGCTGTTTTGGATGAGTGAGATCAATATCATGGTGGCATAAGTAAGTGTTGTGATTCTAAATTTTTTTCAAAGCTATTGGACATGGAATTTGTAAAAAAGATAAGGAATATGCATGCTTAGTCCTATTCATATTGTAGTGCGCATAAATTGTGTAATAAATTTATGACTACAAAATTGAAGTGAATACGCAAGTATTTAAATTGCCGCCATAAATATTTATGGGGACATGGATTTAGGTACGTAGGTGAGGATGCGAGGGGCGCGGGGGACGCGGTAAGTGCCGCGAGCCACATGTCGCTCTGTCGCGCTAATCTCCAGGATTTGCCATCCAGTGTCCCTCTACTACATCCATCCCTGTCCCACCCCTACCCAAATGATACTTCCATCTCATGCGACTCATTGAATATTATTGCTCTATGGGGATTTTGAAAATATGGAGCCGTTTAGCGAAAGCCGTACATTGTATCCATCCAGCGGAATTATTCATACGAGGCCCGATGCATTTATCACTTAATGGTATTAGCTATTAGACCGTTTAATCGGCCGATTTGCGACTTTATGGCCGGAGCTTAACTTTAAAGAGATATGGTCAATGGTTATTTGCACATGTTCAGTGAAATGCTCTTGATTTTAACGATAAATACTATAAGTATCAGCTAATAGTCCAGAAATATCTTTACTCCATGGAGGTGAAAAAACTAATTGCAATGTAGGACCACATAATATACCCACGTATGTACCTGGCTGCTGAAAACTTGCTATGTAATATTTATTAGTCATAGCCTCGAAAGTTTTTGCATTTTCGTTGCCAAAATAAAGCGATATGAATTGCGTGGTGAGCAGTATTTGTGATATTGTATGCCTAACTAGACTTAGCTTTGTCAGTAAGCGATCAATGTTCATTGGGCAGATCATGGCAAATGCTTTACTGATTGGAATAAATCAGTAAGTCAAAGTTGGTATAATAATGATCGCACGGTGCTGTCAGCGCACCATGCGGCTAAACACATGGCGACTTCTGTGCAAATACCAACCATACTCCTTTCTTTCCTAGAAAATTTTAGGACTTTACAGTAGGAATGTTAGGGATGGTTTTGGCTTGAAGTTTTAGTCAGTGATTTCAATTGTTTGTTGGTTCAGTGGAGTGCATTGTGGGGACTCTGGCTTGTCATTGCTTCCCTCGTAGTCGGAGCCCTAAAATACCGTGCGTCTGCCGGACGAACCGACAGGTTCACTTTTGTTGAGAACAAAAGCCGTGCATTACAGTTCGATTGTCGGCACAAATGTTGGGTATTACAAAGCATTTTGTGTTTGTCGACGATTATTTTTGAAGTTCTAATTCATTAGCGAGTTCCTGATGGGTGGCTTTTATTTGTTTAATTTTTGTTGGTAGAAATAATAAATCACAGTAACGATTTTTTTCAATACTTATACGAATTGTTATGTTTGATTAAAAATATGCAGTTCGATATTAAGAACACTATTTTCGATGAAACTTAAATACATTTTTAATTAGAAGAATTTCAAGACTACCATAAATAAAGACAGAGAAAATTTTCGCACAAAAAACCGGGACGCAAACGTAACAAAGAAATGGAAGGACGAAGAAAAACTGCAGAGTTTCTTATAACGTCTGGGGGTAGGTATTGACTTTTTCATATCAACAAAGACTTGACTGGAATGAAAATATTTCTCTTGCGGAGGTAAGTCAATAGAGGTTTGAGGCATTGGCCGGGAGGCGGTGTAGGGGGGTGAGGTTTGGGGCGCGGGGCGGGAGGCGCCTGGGGACGAGTACTCTTCTTGATTACAGCACTCCCCTTTTCCCCTGCTCCCCTCCTCCCCTCCACCCCGCCCCGCTGCAATACACATAAGCCTACACGATGACAGCCAAGTATAACTTTCATTTGTGCCGTGGAAACTCTGAAATTATTTTAACGCGAAAATTTCATTTTCGCACACGAATGCGTAGTGCTAGATTTGTGTAAAATAAAGTTATGTAAAACCTTCTTTTGTTTGCTTGAGCGCAGATTACTATGACTGTCATAAAATGTAGGTTATATATAATATGTAATTAAAACCAGTTACAATCCATACATTTTCTAATTACTTACTAATAAACGAAGAAAGCTACATACGTAACAGGCAATTAAAGTACCCATGTTCTGGTCTACCAAAGTTAGAACCAGCGAATCTAGTTCTCTTCAAGCTTGCTAAAAAATAAGAGTGTTTGCAAAAATCAATGTTTATAATCTATATTATTACGGTGTCATCGAATCGCGACATTAAGTAGTTTAGAGATTTTCGTATAGCACGAGAAGGAATTTATAATTTTAAATTCAATTATCATTTATTTATGACAGGACCAGAGAGACAGAGGGTTAATGCTTTCAACAACAAGGCTACAAAATCTCAATCAATACTACTAAATCTTAGACAGTACGTAATGTAAAAAGCCAAGCCGGAAAGTAGAGATTTTCGTGTAGCACGCAAGGGCAGTCGTAGCCAGTAGGGCGCAGGTGGGGCAGAGATTGCCACATCAAACATGCAAGAGTCTGCGCCATGTCGCTCGTAAAAATGCATATTTAAACTACCGCGACACAGTACACGTGGCTAGCAGTCACTCATATTTGTACAAGATATGTTTGATTCATAAAATAAACGGAAGGTTGTAAATAAAATAAACAAAATGTCTCTAATTCGCCTGAATTAAATTATTTTATTTTGTAAAGGTTTACACCAATATTTCACATTACAAAATAAAATAATAATGATGAAATGTCACACAGAGTTTAAATTTAAAAATAATGATAAAAGCAAAATAAAGATTAAAATAAAACATATATATGTTTTATTTAGTGATGAATTAGAGACATTTTGTTTATTTTATTTACAACCTTCCGTTTATCTAAATTCATTGAAAATGGATTCAATTTCTTGAACAATTTGCCACAACAGCTTACTAAACCGTGAAAAACAAACACAAGAGCGATAATACCTAATGACGTTCTTAGTTTTTTTGGCAAACTATGACTATTTTAGATTAGACACTTGATCTTTTTCGTGGGATAGGTTTGCGTTTGACTACAGCCCGCCTAATAGCTTGGAAACAAAACCTTCCCCGTTTTGGTTCAACTTCGATCACTGCTCGCGCGTCATAGCGTACTTACAAGCACCCTGGAAGTAAGGGCAAAAGCCTCAGGGCTTTTAATACCGCGCTGTAATGAGCAGCATTCTGGAGGTCGAGGAAGTCTCCTTAATTTCCGTAGTTAGGGACCCATTCAGGTGGATTGCCCCGCCTTATTAATCGCTTTACAGCGGTAAGGTGGAGCTATTTTGGGACTCGTAGCTTGGGTACCTTTAATGAAAAGGGCTTTAAGTACTTGCCCGTTTGCTATTTAATATAGCCTAGTATATTTAGTTGTGCACATGAAGGAAAGGTTACATTTAAGGGTACACATATCATTTGATGCTTACGTTTTTAATAGATAGGTAGGTAGATAGAAAATTCTTTATTGCAACACACGATATAAATTACAAAGAAAGAAAACAAACAAAAGTTATACTAGAGCCACAAGTGGCGGGCTTATTGCTAAAAGTAATCTCTTCCAGGCAACCATTGGATGGAACTTAATAGTACATTATATGTATGTACACATGTGAAAGTGATCATAAATTTCTCACCTGATTTTGATTTGATTGTACCATCTCGGCAGTGGATAGGTTCGAATGTACATATATGTACTTCACGATTATTTTTGCTCGCATCCAATAACACACGTACATATTAGGTTTACTTTTAATTTGTTTACTAACTTTCAAGTTATCTGTATTTAATTTTCAGTGGTAAAACCCATTCGTTTTTTGTATTCTTGACTGCCGGTAATGTATAATTGTGAAAAATTCCGCCTATGAAAAAATTAATTACTACTTGTAATAAAGTAGATTAACGCAAAAGGATGCAATGAATGGAATTTTCTACCGCAAATCATTGATGATTGTGGTTTGCCATATGCAAAAAGTCAATCAAATAGTTTGATTGCTGAAGTTTAATGACTACACCACTTATTTAATATTACTATAATATTTATAGTTTAAGTACCTACGATAGAACAAAACTTCCTATGATATACGAGGTGTCATATAGATAGATAGTATATATGTAGGTATAAATAATAAAAATAAATAAATATTTCAGGACATATCACACAGCGCCATCTAGCCCCATACTAAGCTTACGCTTGTATCATGAGTACTAGATAACGGATATAATACTTATATACTTTTCTTTTGTAAATACATACTTATTATAAAAACAAACGACCAGACTCAACACAAGTACCTAATTACAAATTTTAATATTCATAATTACTTGTATTATGCGGGAATCGAACCCGCACCCTTAGATTAGAAGGCAGAGCCACTACCAACTAAGCTAACGGAGCAATATACGGTATGTAAGTAGGTAGTTGATATGTTTTTTCGTTAGAAATACCCAACACGTAGATAAGTAAAGATTAAGTTGTATTTATAACAACCATACGTAGTCTTGTCTAAAATAATAGTTTTAAAAACTTGAGTTAGTTAATTGTACTTATATTTTTAACAGGTCGAGCGCTTTGAACAATTTCCTCGAAAACCTATTTAAAAGTGTTCTGTTGAAAGAAATAATCAGAAAACATGACTTACGTACAATGCGCGAAAAGTTTTAGCAATAATAATATGGGGTCGAGTCTTCACATTGCCAAATTTTGTTCTTGCCAACAACATACCTAATCAAAAACTCAGAAACTTTGCTGGATCAAAACTTTCACCCACTCAATTACGATATAAAAATAAATGGGAGTCAAAAACTGACTCTAATTACTAAAGTTCCCCTTTTTATACCCTCGTACGCTGAGTCCGTATTTTGATATGAATTTAGTAGGGAATTACTTAGATAGATAAAAATCTTTTGGATGTCATCATTGACTTAGCATATAAAAATAGGTTTTGTTGGAATTAATCGTAGTTTTATTTTTTATTGGAAAAGGATAAATAAAACCTTTGCAGCTATGCTTAATTTGTTATTGTATATTTTATCCTATCAATGCGCTACACAGAAGGATTTATTTACTTAAAGTTTTTCTAGTTTTTTTTTCAAGTACCTGCCTAATATCTACTAAGTAGGTGAAACAATGTTTATCTTTGTAAAATATTATATACGATTTTTACATCAATTATACCTATACACGTGCTATCTGTACGTAATACATTTACATATATGTTACTGTAAATTACTGTAAAAGCCTGAACTTGGTAAATCCTTTTTTAATTTATTTTTTATCATAATTTACCACTATTAATTTACTTATTTATAGCCTAGAAAATACAATACTAGTTAATACTAGCATGTATTCATTTCTAAATTCATTAGAACTCTATTGATAAGCCACAACGTGTATTTCCAGATCCTATTTTTGAAACAACCGTAAATAGACTAAATTAAGCTCGTGTCCATGGAAAGTATATCTAATGTTTTTTTTGCTGACACCTGTATAAAATAAAAACAAATACAAACAGTGAACACCTACTATGAAAATTTACCTACATTAATTCGAGGCAAAACCCCTCGGAACCCCAGTGCCGACGAGCCGTTTCTCTGATTGATTAAAACCATAACAAAGGGATAAAACTGATCACTCTGGCTTACACTGGAAGCCTTTTCTGTTCGAATAATCAAAGAAACCCTAAAAAGAATCAAGAGAGAAAAGTAATTCAGGAATCATATACGGAATGAATAGAAAATGACACGTTGAGGGTAGATTGAAAAAATCTCAATACAAAAAGAACAAACTCAGTATACTTAATGAATATTTAAATACATAAGTACAAAATATATATGGGGCTATATTCATATTCGCATTCATATTTTTATTTCAAGTCTGCAAAAGAGCTTCAGCTTTTATTAGAAACATAAATAAGTCTTCAAAGTATTAAAAAAAAAACTTTGAGTAGCAGAGTAACTAATTAATAAAGGTACGGTAATATTTGTTTTTGTTCTGCACAGAAGCAGCCGTATAAAGCCGTAGCCGTAGTCGTAATTCTGTATTCTGTACCATAGCTTAATATTTAGGGCTAGATGGCGCTGTGTGATATGTGCTGAAATATTTGTTTATTATTATTATTATTTGCAGAGATGAATCTTAACTTCCACTATTAACATCTGTCTAATGTGGCTATGCTAAACATTTGAGGAAAATCCAGCACTCTGGAGACTCTCATCCACCAAACGCGTGGTCAGGTATCGATGCCTAACGCTGTATTGTACATTTAATTTTTTTTCTTTACTAGGTACCTAATAAACTAACTAATCAATTTGTTCTTATCGGGTAGGCACGCTCTATCTTAGGCCTTTGCTTACCATCAAGCAAACACGTTCATGTGCAAACACGTTTCGGATACAAAAATATTCAAGGACATTCGATTGTCCTTGTTTGTAATAGATAATTTCCAGGTACATCAGTAAGTCGAAGTTAAGCCCAGAAGCGAGGTGATAGTCTGTACTAGAGGGTCAAAGCGAGGGGTTACTCCGACAGATGTTGACCCCCGTCGTGCGAGTGATGAGTAACCACCGCCATTAAACTCGCTACCGATTGTTTCATACGAAAAGATAAAAGTTTGACGTTACGTTAATTACTTATCAGTGATAGATAAAATATTTGGGGGCGAGAGTTATGATCGCTTGGTTATTGTACCATAAGAATTGAAAGTATTGATATTGTAATGATTTTACTGAGTCCTTTTTTAAATTTATAGTACTTAGGAGTACTTAGTATCATTGGATAAAGTTCTTTTCTTCTTTATTTATTAAAAAACACGGATAATAAAAGATTTGAAATAATTATTAAGAAGTAGGTAATTAAACTCAAGAAGCATTCTGCCTATGTAATAAAATTAGCTTAGGTATATATATATGTAGAAGTTATTCAGTGCAATATAAACCTAAAGAAAAAGACGGTCAACAATTAACAGAAATAAATTAGTCTTTGATCAACAATGTACTTTAACTAGGTATGTAGAACATTTTAGACTAATACTAAATTAAACATTAAGATGCAGGCATTTATTATATATGTATATAGGTAATTATGTACCTTTTTAATGTATGTACATATTTAATCATTCAAAAAATTATGCAAGATTTATAGCTGGTTACCAAAAACTACGTCATTACCACAAAATTATACCCAAAAAATAGCTGTTATGATACTTTACATACGCGTTTATTACGAATATAAACCACTGAAAATAAGATTATTTTGTGTGTTATTTAGGTACCACTTTTGAAGGATTGAAAATAGCAGACTTCTTTTTCTGTCCAAAGAAAATCATTGCTTAACTAAGGTTTTAACTGAGTACCTGAAATGTCAACATGACAGGAATCGAATCTTATCAGTCGATTAGAAATATTTATCTAAACTTTTTTTGAGGAGAAACATTATTTATTAGTAAATGCGTCAAAAGTCAATCAATGTGTCTTAAAATATGTAAGCAATCAATCAACATAATACTATACGAGTACCTATCTATAGACTAGATAGGTACATTGGGCCGTATGGGCAGAATTATCACTTTAACCATTTCCAGACAACCTAGTCAAGGAAAATTTTTGGAGAAATCGGATTAAGTAACAAAATAGAAACCTATTTAAACTAATTGTAAAAAGACTCCCATTAATCCTTTTAATAGCCAAAAAGGTGTAACGTGTAACCGGAAGTGTTCGATTCGCCACGCACGCGTCGCCACGTGGCCATTTCCGGTTATAATGCGATAAAATAATAGGAGACATCTCCAAACTCTTCCCTTGTTTGGACAAAACGATCACTTCATATTTATCCAGTCATTTTCTCATGGAAGCTTCGTAAAAACATAATAGGGGTTGATATACTAGTGCTACTCGATTAAATTGATACAAGATACCTGTGAGAATATGTATTTTTGTATTACTTTGTTGTGAGAATATGTATTTTTGTATTACTTTGTTGTGAGAATATGTATTTTTGTATTACTTTGTTTTAGTTCAAACTACCAAGATAATCACACAAAATATTTATATAAATTATAATTAGGATTCTTCTCGATAAAAATATCTATCAAGTAGTCAATATCCACTTTTGTGATAAGGTAAACTTCGCCAAAATCAAAATGTGGGTAAATAACAAAGTTAATCAATTTATGTTATCTATAAAAAACTCTATTAGATGTAAGTAGAAGTTATGATTTATTTATTTATTTAATAATAATCAAAACGGCCGAAGCCAAT
The DNA here is from genome assembly GCA_964023185.1 of Macaria liturata. Taxonomy (NCBI): domain Eukaryota; kingdom Metazoa; phylum Arthropoda; class Insecta; order Lepidoptera; family Geometridae; genus Macaria; species Macaria liturata. The sequence continues at coordinate 5,160,670 of OZ026818.1, read as the reverse complement.
TACATTAATTATTTAAAACAATAATTATTATAATAATTATTATGATAGACACTGATTGTTGTAAAAGACTAATAAGTAGGAAATTCTCCCTCAACTCCCACGGTACATCTCATAGTGTTCCGGCCAAATCCTAACAATAGTAAAACAATATTATTATAAGTACTTATTCGATATTACGATATAATAACTGGTAAGTAAAAAGCAAAACCGCATTCTGCCGTCGGCGGCGGCCGTCGCGTCGGCTCCCTAAATAATAATCATAGGCTTCCAAATATTAATGGGGCTTAAATATAATAGCTATTGGAACCGAATTAAATAAGGATTGGTTTTTATATGGCTTTCTTTGTGGAAAAAGTAATTGCAGCTCAATATTGAAATGCATAAAGTTTTGTTCAGAGCGATAAGAGTCGAAAAATATAACAAAAAAACTATTTACTGTGAATCGAAATGAATAGAAAACAAAAAGAAAGTTATTCTGACGATAAATATCTATGCGGCTAATTAATTAGAATTTTATGTATTAATTCAAATAAGATCTTAATTTCAGAGTTCCTGTTATCCAAGGGGTCACATTCATGCTCAGCCGAATATTTCAGATAATTTAAAATACTTACGCAAACCATTATAATCAAAATAATTGTTACACGAAATTATCACATAAAGATCGTAATTTAATTTTTAATTTAAATATAAATAATAAGAACAACGTTTTTATTATTTATTTATTTAACGTTCCATAAATTTTATTGATAAAATCTTATACAACGTTGTTTATCGATGATATTATTTTATAAATACGTTATAATACAAATTGTATGTCCATCTGTCAGTTCTGACCTGACCCGTTAGATATTAGGTCACCATTCTACTAGGGCACATAAACACTCGAAAGCAATTAGCTTGAGTGCGATTCGATCGAAATGTCTCTTGTCTAGTGTTAAAATCGAAAAAGCGGCTCGCGTGAAGGAGTGCTTGCACTTAAGTTGATTACATGAAGCCAAATGGTGGGTGTGACGTAGGTACCTACCGTACACTTTGAAAATAAAAACCCCATGAAAGGGCCCATGGAAAGGCCGAGCACACCATAGCGTAGCCACGGTCGCGTGGCTTAGCATCCTTCACAAAACCATGGCACGTGCCGATTTGTACAGTAATTGTAGCGCACCATAAAAGTCCTATAATAACAACTGCTCGACGATTATCGAATATTATTTTCTGATGATTTTTCATTCAAAATATTTAATCTTTAGTTTTTGCATCTGTGTTGCATACCTATTAGTATATATTCTTATTGTGAAGCGTTATTATTGGTAAATGCCCAGAGAGAATTTAGGAAAGGCCGGGAGACGCGATCTGTTTGTTATATACATATGTTATTTTCCAAAAGATATGTAACAAAAAGTCAAATTTTTATACATATTACCTACGTACTATATATAAAAATCTTAAGTTTGTTTGTAACTATCTATCGCTGAAACAGTTGTTTTTGTAAATATCGTATGTCTAAAATGTTTCAGGTAATCTTTATGAGTAGGTACTTACCTTTTTTTTTTAGAAAGCGACCGTTCCTGGTACTGGGGAAAAGTATCACGTTTGCAAATTCAAAACATCAAGCATTTATTCCAATACTAGTGGACGCCCGCGGCTTCGCTCGCATTATTTTGAGATAAAAAGTAACCAAAAATCATTATGATCGTTCAGCCGTTTTTGCATGGTGAGCGTTTATATAACCAGAGAACTACTACTACTAGACTTAGGCAATGTACTCGTATAAACTTTAATTTAGATCTCTTAGACATGCACTCCTAAAAAGGTTCAATCTAATACTCCAAATTGTATCTGTAGGCATCGGTAATTTTTGTCGTATATGTATAGAGCTGACCTTCTAGAGCCTTGTTCCGGGCAAGCAGCGCGAGCAGCACGTCGGGCGGCGGCGGGTCGAGCGAGCCGAGCGCGTCGAGCGGCGCGTCCATGGGCTCCCGGCGCGCGCACTCGTAGGGCTCCATGCCAGCACCTGTGCCACGCTGCGACCACGTGCCAGCGCCGCCCACGCCCCGCCTGCGCGCGCCGCCCCCTCCCATTCAGAACTCATTTTTCACCCCCACAACCCTCGCCGGCGGGGCGCCCCGAACTAATTTGCCGGAGTCGTACGACACACCCCTGGTACTTACGTAGTTACGTACTTACTTACATCCATCTACAATATTACTCTAGCACGTTATCTCGTTCGCGGGGCATTTCGTTTTTAGTCGTGTTGTATCGCGAAAAAGAATTGTCTGAATATGCTTATTATATTTCTTTGCATTTTGTTCGTTCGTTCGTAGCTGTATATTTTAGTTATACAAGTAAAATATATGAAGTATGCATATTTTAAGCAAAGCTTGTATAGTAGGGTATGTACCTATGTATTATATGTTCGTAAGTATATCATAAAACAGAGAAGTAACTATCTCATTCCTCCATCTTCTCTTCCTTTTATAACTATACTGACAATACACAAAAAACAGTAAATAGTCATGCTATGGATATGTCTACCAAATTAATGCCTTAGTTAAGGCATTCATTTTGTTCGACACATCAATCTGAATAACATTTATCTAGTACCTACTGTTTGCCGGAACCAATTTCAATTTTAAACAAAACACTTTATTTAGAGCTGTTTATTGTACATAGCGCAGAATACTTAATTTCAAGATACGTACTTCTTAGTAGTAGATATATATTATTCAATGAGTTTTGATTTTCACACGGTATCCATATATATTATAATAGCAGCGATGAAAATGCAAATGACAAAAAAGTTCAACCAGGTTCAACTTTTCTACGTGGTTTTCTATTGATTTTTCTATATTTGGTATTCTTTTTTTCTATCAATCAATCATTACGTCGTCATTGTCAAAAAATCACTTGTATTTTTTATCTAAACTCGTCAATTATTCATGTTTTGCTCTTGAATTTACATAATTTTACTTTAACTTAACAATTTTATCATATATATGTATACTTGTAAGTAATTATTCATAAACTATGTCCGGATGCCATGAATACAACCCGGATAATATTTTCCGAAGATTCAAAGTGATTGAGTTTCCTGTATCATTCGTTGGGTTGGCCACTGAGAAATATCTGGATGTTCAGACGAACCTGGCGAGAGATGCTTACCTGAAGACTATGTGCGATGGCTCTTTGTTGGTTAGATATGTTATATTGGTAGGGGTTTATCAAACCAACTGCTAAACTAGATGAAAAACGAGTAGCAGTATCTTCTTATCATATTTGTAAACAATTTATGTTCGTGGGTACGTGTACTCGTAGGTCCTAGAACTCATTTTAAATAACTATCATTTTAATGCCACCTCAAAATAAATAAGAAACTTAAAATATGACTTATTTTTCAGAAGTTTGAAAAAGCCCGTGAAATTTCAGCGTCCCACAGAGCATTTTACTTAGTACATATAAACGATACCACAGTGAAAATAACATTCAAACCTATAACCGAATGTATCAACAATCCAAGGAGCCAAAAAGCATTCGACAACAAGTTTATATTCGACCTGCGCCTGATTCACGTTGATGGATATAGGTGCTGTAATAATGAGTTTCACTCTGAAATCGGACGATATTATATCTGTGGACAGTTTGAATATTGTAACCTGACTCACTCTCCTAAAGTTATAAATTTTGGAGAGGTTTTTATGAATACGGAAGTGGTTAAGTACGTGAGAATAAAAAACGACTCAAGTTTTAATGCTGCTCGAGTGGAAAGCATTAAAACGACTGGCTTCGACGTGCAGCCAAGCAAGTTTACTGTACATCCCCATTCATCTATACGCCTAAAAGTTGTTTTCAGACCAACTTGCTTGGTGATGAACAATACGTTAACATTCGAAGTGAGGAATCCACACAACTGGCGTGATGAAACTTTTGAGACCATTGAAGAAAGTAAAAATGAAGATGCAAACTGCTTATCGTACTCAATTTCTTGTAAGTTAAATGTAAAGTATAACACTGTACCGAAAGTCATTGTTGTGGAATCGCTTCATAAATTGATAGAACCAGATAAAAGGTATGCTCATGTGGGTGAAAATGAAATAAAAATACAAAAAGAACGCAAAGAATTAGCAAAAAAACATTTAGAGGTTTGTAAATCTTATTTGGTCAGAAAACCAATACGTGAAAGATTTTGTACAGGAAGAGATCAATGCTATTCAGATATATCACTTAAACCCAAAAGACCTCCTCAAAACTTTTGCAAACCCGTTATACCACGTATAAACACCTATGCTGTATTTGATGTGCTTTTTATTCCAAATGTTATAGAATTTGGAAGAATCGCATGTGCCACGTACGGAGAAAAAGACGTCATGATCTTAAACAACACATCCTTCGAGATATCAATTACTTTACAAATAGATGATAGTATTACTTATACTACAGAACAACTCTCCACGTTAACATTAAAGCTACAAGCATATGCCAATACAGAAGTAACTCTTATGTGTTTAGGTAATGTAGATGGAAATTATGAAGGAACATTTAATTATCAAATAGACAAGAAGTATAGCAGAAAGCATAAATATTCACTTCAAGTTGGAAATCCTACGCTAAGAGTACTAGATAATATCCTTAAATTTGGGATGGTGACCAGCGACAGTTTCATTACTTTTGTTCCTGTGAAGATTTACAATGATTTTAATATACCAGTAGTGTATAAATGGAATGACTTAAGCGCAGACGTCCCATTTGATATAGTCCCCAAATCAGGAGAGGTTCTTGAACACTCTTGCAAGATATGTGATGTTTTATATGTCTGCAAGCCAACTAAAACTAAAACGCATGAAGTTGATTTAAATTCTATAGGTTATAGCACAAAGGTTATTCCTATGGAGTTAAATGTAATGACACGCAAGCTCACAGTGAAATTCTTACAACAATCAGTGATGTTCAAAGATATAGCACTAAATATAAGGACTGTAGAGACAGTAAAATTGGAAAATTCGTCTCGGGAAATCGCCACATTTTACGTGGTTGAACCATTAATACCAGGCTTTACTATGGAACCTATGAATGGAAATATACGACCAAAAATGGTGATAACATTTAAAATGATCGTGCAAATTTCATGCGTGCTTGAGTTTGCTTTTGATGTTGTTGTTAAAATTAATAACAAAGAGAGCATAAGTGTGTCAGTTAGCGGGAATGTTGTTGAACCCAAATTAACAATTCAACCTAAAAATATTTATATGGCAAGGATACCTTTAGGTATGATAACGTATGTACCTATCACATTTCAAAATAGTGGCACAGTTAAAACTGTTGTTGAGATATTAGATACTGGCGACGAAAATATATTTGACGTTTACACGATAGGTTATGGAAACGAAAAACACAGAATATTCGAATTTTGTCTAGATATTGGACAATCAAAGACCGTTTTCATAAAAGTTTTAGACATATTCCGAAGAGAATACGACATGTATGTTCCGATCAAAGTGAATGGATTACTTGGTCCTCCAGAATTTATATCTGGGTCAACAGAACTACAAAGATATGTCGGTTCACACGAGTTGTAAGTTATTTTATATTATTTTTATCTACTTATTGCTATTCATTTTGTATTTTTTCCCGTCATTTTGAACTTTATAAAACTTGTTTATTTTATTTTCATTTTAGGCAGTACGATAGCAATGTTAGAGTTAAAATAAAAAACGTGAGCAAAGACATTCCGTATTGCCGAATATACGGAGTGATAACTGTTTCATGGATACAGTTTTCAGAGGAAAAATTTGAGTTGGATTACGTCCCTAATGGAAATAATAGTATTGAATTTACCATGAAAAACGTATCAAAATATTTATTATTTGTAACAGTCCTAGCTTCAAAACTATCACCAGCTTTCTCACTGACTGCTCGCACAGAAAACAATGAGTCCATAAACACAGATAATAATATCAAGTTTGAAATGGACCGCGGAGCTGAAGTGGAGTTCACATTGAAGTTTCATCCCAAAATGAGTGGCAGATTCATTTCTACGGCTCTTTTATTTTTAGACAAGCAAATGACTATTCCCTACTATAATTTGACATTCATCGGTAAAAGACTCACTCCTACAATGACACCGAGTACGTTCCGCATATTGTTTCCTCCATGCTACGTCGGGACCACTCTATCTCAACGGCTGACGGTACAAATGGGATTCGCTGCAGATTTAGATCAATTTTCTAGCAGTTACAAGTCCGAGCCAAACATGATTATCAACTTTGTTGATTGCGAAATTATTATTCCTGATGATGAAGGAGAAATATACTCCATACTAACAGCAGAAATAATTGTTAAATGTAATGCTGAATATGGGCAAAACTTAATTCTTACTATCAATCATGAGTGCGGTTCCGGGTGTGAGATAGAAATAATTTTCTTATTTACTCAGTGTATTCTAACATTGCATGCAAACCAAGTGGTTTCGCCGGCAAATAATCCATATCCTTATTTTCCTCTCAGTTCTCAGACAGAACTATATGATTACATGACAAACTGTGTCCAGTTTCTAGAGAAATGGATGTTCCAACAAGGCTTTCGTAGGGACCTGTTTCCAGTCATTCCAGACACCTTTCAAGCTATCTCGACTTTTCTATCTTCTCAATTTGTGGGTGGAAAAGCTAAAGGCATTAACGTGACTATTTTAAATTTTATGAAAAGGATTGCTGGGCCAATGATGAAACACTTTGAAAAACCAAGGTAACATAATATATGTTGTGCTATTTACGTCTTATAATAAGTCAACCAAGGATTGCATGGTAGTGTTATTTTATCTAGATTTTTTATTCACCAACTGGTTTTGCTCCCGTTTAGATTGATGTCTTCCTTAGCGTAAATATATTGTGACAATACTTAGGCCAAATAATTACTAAATTTTGGACTGTGTGTTACATTACAGCTCTACTGGAGTAGAGGAATCATTCAAGGGCGTCAAAGAAATCTACGACACTTACAAACAGATCTTGAATATACTACGATCGCGAGGATCCGATTTACGAATGCTTCAAGCAAAATTCTTGCTAAGCTATGATCAATATGTAGTTTATACTGAAAATGTCACACCGAAGAGCAACTCTGATAATTTAGTGACGCGAGAACTTTTGGGAAATCCCGAACTGTTTTACAGGTTAAGCAAGCAATGTTGGATGGATTTAATATTACAATGTTATAAAGTGTTTATAGTGGAGAGTTGCTTTTTCGAATGCGTTTGTGTCAGCAATGAACACAGAGATATTGTTAAAATACTCGTTGATTGGTATAACGCTCAAATAATACAACAACATAATAAACTGATTGGTAACGATGTGCCTTACAAGCCCATTACAAATTTAACTACGGACCTCATGGATGGCATCGCCTTAGCCTCAGCGGTGTTGACTCATTGCCCATTTTTATCTGAACATTTCGAAATATTTTTAACTTCGGATGATAGCAGAGAAGCACTCATCATACACAATGCTTGTATTTTAATTGAGGCTATGAATTTATTGCGACTATACTTTCCGCTGACAAGCACTGATTTTCTCGAACCCAACTTTTTACAAATGTTATTTTTATCGGTACATTTGTATGTTGTATTGCCGATGTTCAAACCGAGAGACGTAGTTCAGTTCAATCCACCTCTATTGCGAGGTTCATCGCGAAACGTCGGCGTCTGCCCGGCGACTCAAGAATCTTTAATATTTAACTACATCTTACTCAACAACAATAGAAACAGTTTCTCCGTGGAAAAGGTGCCGTCACCAGATAATGGGAAGAAAATGTTTTTGAGTGCGAAATACATGGCACACTTCGTGGACGAAGAGGAATGTGTGCTTCTTCTGCATGGATATAATAAGACTAGGATATTTGACACTTACATAATATTCATTCTAAAAGGTTGCGTCGGTGCTTTGAATCCACACAAAAAGTGCAGAGTGACAGGACCGTTATATCGCCCGAACAAAGTTGAGGTTATGGTTTCTACGCCATTTCTTACACCGGCAATATTTAATGTGCACGTCACCGATAAAGAGCCTACAATACCAGTTGTATTCGAATGTATTCACAAGCCGAAGTTCTACGTGCGTCGTCTTAATCTAGTGGAAAATGAGATTTCACTTATTCCCGCTCCGAAAGATAGCGGTCCTGAATCAGAGCAAAAGATCTATTTACAATTGATGTGTCTCAGCACGCAATTGGGTAACTCATGGCTTTGGTTTCGAAGTGAAATTGGTGAATTTTATATGAGGATCACGACGCAGCCGCGTTGGGACTTGGCGGTGGACACTCTGCAAGCCAAAGTAGACCAGTGGCCGGTGGAACCTTGCACGTGTGGGGAGGCTTGCGAATGTTACAGGACTTCTATTTTGTCAATACCTCATAAAAATGAACTCATGGTTAAAGCACTTCGATACTCTTTATTAGAATTCGCCTCGGACACCATGATGTTTATTTTTGATCAATTAATAGGTAAGCTAAACATAATAATGAATATGAGTGTTAGTTACTTAATGATGACAAATGTGACAATATGATTTTTATACTTTTTTTTTAATTTACCTATTTTAATGTCTTATCATATTAAATTTATCTACTTAATTACAGAAACTCGAACAGGGAAGCTCATACTATGCATGTTGATAGAAGAAGGAGGAACTAACATCAACGACGTAAGACACATACTGAGGAATGAGATAAAATATCGTATCACTTCAAAGTCCCTGATTCCACAGATTGACAGAATAGTTCTGCACCACCATGGCTCTTCGGTGTTCCCTCTACCTGTCACTTTGCCCATTGGCGATAAGGCAGAGAAGTATTCCGTCACTTTTACGTCAGAATGTGGGATGGATATACGTACGTATAGGATCCTCTTTGTGCCGGTGAACTATAGCTCTACGGATTCTAGCCGTACTTCGTAGTTGCTGTTTGTTTATCTAACATATACCTACTACATAAGATGTATTTTGGGTCGCAAATATATAAGGAAACTTCGGTTTTTAATAATGATATTTCGTATAACAAAATAAATACAACAATGTACTTTTTTAATTTAAAAAATATACTTTACTTCACTGTAGCTCAACTGCAATATAATGCAAAAGTAAAGGAAAATGGTCTACTTATTTTACATTGAGGAAAAAAGATTTCTTATGCATTAAGATTACAACAACAAATTTATGGTAATGTATGCAAAACAATAAGAATATGAGAAGTACTCGGTCATGTTTTTTTCAATTATATACGACATAAATGCCCTTTGTACTAATTACAGGTTGGTATGAATTGTATTGTGATTTTTTGTATTGTTTACGTAATTTGTAAATTTTTAACCCCGGGTCCTGCATAACACAAACTCGTGAGGTAATACTTGGATAATATTTATGTAAATTGCTTAATTACACGAATTGTTAATTAATATACGAAAAAATAAATTATTTACTAGTTGTAATGTTGGCTGTTGTTTAAATTTTCACGTAAAATCGATAGCTTATGTAAGTAACTCATGTAGTAGGTCCTAGTTATTTAATATTTAAGAGTTTATATTTATTTAAATGCAAGTAAATTTACCATTCAAGTGGACAGAAAATAAGTTAATCAGCTATTTATTTAAGTTGCATTGCAATGTGTTGGTCAGGGATGAAAATAATCTTATGCATACATTCATACCAAATGACCTCCAAAAAATTTCATTTGTTTTCAATCAGGAAGATCATATATGCACTTACTTTTTGAAATGATTCTAAAAATCCATTATGTAACTTTCTGACAAGGTAGTTTTAGGGACAATTAAAAGATGATTCGACTTCCTACTTATTTCTGTAAGGAATCAAACTACACGGTTTGAGTTCAGAACAAGACTGATCTATTCATGTACCGACAATAGTATTTATATATTATATTATCTTAATCTACCTTAAACTCATAATACATCTCAATTTCGACAAAGTTTTCTACTTTGTCCCTTCGCTCCGCATATCAATAACCCAGTATATGATGATTGATTCGCCAATAGAGCCGGGCTAGCCTTGACCGAGCCAGTGAAGCGTGCAGGCCCGTGACCGCTCATCACGTAACTTTACAAACATCCTACAAACTCATTCAAGGGCTTTCCTAGGACCTTACTCAATATTTTACTTTTTTTTGTACATCATAATACAGAGGCGAAAGATATCTAGTATGGTATACTTACTGCGTATACTACGTACAACACAAATTGCAGCAATACAAATGTAAATAGAAGTGTACGAAACACACCTGGAAAAGATAAATAAAGGAATTTGATTTGATTGATTTTTCTGGTCAGGTAAAAAGGCACACTCTCGACTACAACTCGTCTGATGTTAAGCAACGTTAGAGTCTACGATTTACGCGCTTACCTATAAGTAACCGAGAAGCACTAAACTTCAAAACTTAATCATCAAGGGCTTGTTCTTATGCTCCTAATGTGAGGCCTAATCGTAAGCCTCTCTGAGTCGTATTTCCTCATGACTGAGAGTCGTGACTCCCCCGCAGAATTAATTCGTTAGGGGAGTTCTCTTGGGCAGATACATCGTGGTGGGCGCCCAGGTCTTTCCACAGAAGGCACATGTCCTCGGATATTGTGGTCCTCAAACATTTCCTTCACAAATATAAATACTTACACATAACTTGAAAATACAAATCATTGGTGTAGGGCCGGATTCAAACAAGGGTGCGTCTGGATGAAAAGCAGACACTGGAACCGTTGAGCCACAGTCGCTGTTATATGCAGTATCGTAAGCCTATACCGTGTTAAAAAATGTCGGGTGTACTCCTGATCTAACTGATTTGGCAGAATATCCTTATTTAGATATAAATATATACTGTAGTGTAGATAGTGTTTTTGTTTACTTTAATAATTTACCGCACAGCTATAATTAAACCAATATTTACAAATTGGACAATGTCACTTGAAGTGCAATGATGCATTTGCATATCTGTCTTCTATCTATACATATAATAAAGCAGAAGAGAGTAAAAAATATGAACATAGAAGGTAAAAAATATGGGTATAAGTACTTTAAATCCATAACAGAACACGTTTCAGCAGTTTTTAGAATTTTTCTCTGTTTATATGTACGAGTATGTATGTTCATCTGTTTATTTAAACACTCATAACGCAAAAACGGCTTAACGGATCTTCATGGTTTTTGGTATGTAGGTATTATGAGGTCTTAGAAGTGTCATAGGCTACTTTTTATCTCAAAATAATGCGAGCAAAGCCGTGGGCGCACTTGTAGTGCAATGATGCATTTGCATATAAACAATAAACATTATCACCGGTAAAAGAGTACTGCAAATAAAGAATTTACAATACAATACAAAAAAGTTTATTGTGTTCAAAGAATCAAATTGTTAATTGGTAATTTTGTCGCTTTGTGTTAGTAAAAATGCTATGATGTTCACATTTTCTTTTATTTATAATTTTATTACACGACTCGTATAATAGACACCCCTGTTCTCCTGGCGATCTCATATCAATATTAATGTGATATTCGAGTTCTTATAACTGTATCAATAACAGCTAGCTTTAGGTAATTTTATATTATTATAGGCAGCTAGAAAAATATGTTGAAGAATTGTTGAAAACAATATGGTTAACGGGTGTGATTTTTTAGATGAAAGAAACTGTAACTCCTGAATTAAATTCACGTAGTTTCTGTTCACGGAACTCCCAGCATAGTTATTAATTTTATTGGAAACACTGCATGCTGTGTTCACAGTAGTTTTCAAATACGTAATACAACAATAGGTATAATTATGTTTTATGAAATACCTAAGTAATAATGTAATAATAATTGGTTTTCCTCGTAGAGGGGGTAAGCATAAGGAAGTGAGCCTTTTTATTGAGACGTAATCGAAACAATTTTACGAGAGCGTAAAAAAGCCATTAGTCACGGTATATAGTAACTATTCCAAGTAAACTAATAAAAATAGAATGCACTAGTAACATATAAATCAATCACAAGTACCAGGCAGGTCGTCTCAGCTTGGATACAAGCGATGCAAGTCAGAAAAGTTGTAGGTAGCTAAAGTAGAATAAAACCATAGCCTTTGCTTATAATCAGGCAAACTATGGTCAAGTGCAAACCTGTTTTAGTTAAAAAAAACATTATATAAAGTATTCTAATTTAGTTAAATTTAAATCTGGAGCTAGCGTACATATCTTTTATTACTAGTAGAAGTTGGGCATATAGTAAAACTAAACATATTTATGTTTATTAACTAATAGAAACACTTTTATATTTTCTAATTTTAAAACAAAGCTAGTTTTTAACTAAATTTATGGATTGTAGATATACTCGTATTCCGTATACGTATGGATCATACATTCTGAGGGCTTGTTTCGTCTATAGTAGAACCTGTGCACATACCTTGTTGTATTTTCCCGAGAAAACTACCCCAATGAATCAATTTTGCGGGGGAGCCAAGACCTTCAGTATTGAGGAATAGTTGTATTACTCAATGAGGAGCATGTATTTTTAGAGCTTTAATGGAAATGTACAAGCCCTATGAAAAACTTAAGGGTGCATCGTCAAGGTGCGATTGTTTTATTTACTCCTATCATACTAACATTAATGTACATTATAAATGGAAACATTTTTTCGAGAAGCTTGGTCCTAAAATGCAAATATTAAAGGAAAATTGTATAAAAAATCTAAATCGGTCCATAAATGACACGAGCCTGAAGTAATAAAAGCAAAGGACGTCATTGACTACATTATCCCTCATTTAGCCGGTCCATTAAATACATATGTATATAAAACAAACAATGATATTTAATATTACATAATATTAATATTTATGTTGCGTATTGTGGTTACTTTTTAAATTGTATGTCTGAAAAATGTAAATGTGTGATGACATAGCTATTAAATCATAATATATAATATATAAAATAAAGCTAAAGAGGGTCGAAAGGCTGAACATTAAAGATATTAAAAAGTTTTTTTTGGAGATACTTATGTAGTATTGGTAGCAGAACACGTTGTTTAATCTGTTTATTGAAACGCTCGTCGCGATAAAACGGCTGAACGAAACATCATGATTTATGTATGTAGGTAGCTAGGTAGTATGAAGTCTTTGGAGTGTCACAGGCTACTTTTTATCCTCAAATAATGCGAGCGAAGCCGCGGGTGTCCACTAGTTCATAATATATGAGGTGATTGATACAATTCAATCTGAATACCTACAGCCCAATATATCCCCATTTTTTATTATTTATTTACGTAGATTTTTATTTTATTTTCAATCTTATTGTATAGTAATGGTATGATGATCCAATTACTTGAATTTAGTAAAAAAAGATTAAACCATTTTCCATGAAGTAAATCGTGCATCCGTGGTGCGCTAGCCGGCAGGTTGTAGAAAGCTGCTCGGTGCCTATAAAGCCTCCTCCGCCGCAGGTTTCATACCATTGTCTCAGTGGTCGTCTTCTCGACTCAAGTGTTTATAATTTTGTTACTTCATTCATTCATTGACTCACTTTTTTAGTAACTTTTTTTTTGTTTATTTAGTGATTTTTTATTCTACTTCTATAATTTTACTGAGTTTTTCATCAGTATACAAACATTAATTTTTTCATTAATATTTTATTAATAATTTATCGATTTAATTGATTAGTTTGTTTATTTTATGTGTTGAAGTGAAGTGTTTTGTGGTGTAAAATGGACGCCCAACAATTCCGGGAGTTCGGCAGAGCCGCCATAGATGTGCTGGCGGACTATGTTGAGAATGTTAGAGACAGGTGAGCTTATCATATTTATTATGTTAACAATATGAGTAAAACATTTTTTTTTTTAAGATACATTGTTTATCTTACAATATACTATTTATACCTACCATATAAATAGAGTTTGTTAAAAACATAAATGTCGTAGAGAAAAACACTAATAACGAAGTAATTTTTAATATCACCTGCAACAAATTTCCGCAAAGTAATGTACTCTCTTTTAACTCATAACGAAACCTGATAGTTTCCATGTTCATATTTAAATTGAAAATACAAAGAAAAGAATATGTCAAATTCATAATTTCAATGTAAAAATCTCAATAAATAAAATCTTATAATTAGTAGGTTTAATAAGTAATCCGTTCACGCTAATTTGTCGCTCATTTACAAATTGATGAGAAAACAAGAGGATTTATTATTGGTTTGTTTAAGTGGAATGGAATAAAAGGTTTTAATTTTATTATTATGTTACAATGTAATATTATTAATGTACAATTTATACAAAACATTCATACAAAAATTCATATATAAAATAAAGTTCAAATAAATTAATAAACAGTATGTAAATATCACTAATGGTCTGAAAACTCTCGAAACCAGAGTTGGCCACTCTCATTCAATAAGAAGAAGACTAATGGGTTAAAAATGTTTTAAAAATACTGTCATACCAATATTATCATAAATATCTAAAACCAAATATCACTGTCGGAAATGCAGGTCAAACTCCCCATGAGCGAAGGAGTTGATATGGAATGTGATCAAATTTAAAGCAACTGGTTTTCGAATCAAACGTTTATGCCTAAAAATATATTTTTACTGAATTCACCTTAGTCCCTAGGAGCATTAAACGATTTATCGCAAACCCCACAAATAAACAAATGTTTGTTGATATGACTCCTCGTACCTACGGTAGGTACGAGGAGGTAGGTAACCTAGGTAGGTAACCTACCTAGGTTAACTAAAGTAGGTACTGCGAATACATTAAAAATGCATAAATTTGTTTGTGACTAAAATTTTAAATATTTTCTAAAGTTCGGTACAGATAATTTGAATAAAAAGAGATAACTTTATTTTATAAGTAGGTAAGGTTTTAGTTGGCAGCCATGGAATCAGTAATTTTGTATGTTGCTGGAAAATTTTGAAGTATATCTGTTACTGTAAAAGGCTGAACTTGGTAAATTTAAGTTTCTTATGATTTCAGTATTTACTAATTTAAGTGTTAGAAAAAAATGATATTAATATTTACCGCTCCTTTTGAACGGTGGAGAAAGTCCGAAATGATAGAACAGTTCGGACTTTTACCACTGAGAGTCGGTAAATCTTAGGATTTTACCCGTAAATCCTAGGATTTCGGGCTTTCACAGCAACATATGATCTATGTTATCTTTTATTATTTTTTCAAACTAAGTTGTTGACTGATAAAATTGAATCATTGTTGAACCCAAGCAGAAGGGCCGTTTACGTATCAGTTTTTTTTTTATCACGAAATTATACTTTTGCCTGCCTGATTGGTTTTATATTTGATAGCTTATTGTTACTCATTATAATTCAATCTATGTTTGTCTATCGCTAAGAACTCAAGAAGCGGTTTTTTCCCGCGTTCGCCGCGGCGGCGGCACCGCAGCCTTTGTAGAATACAGATATGTATGCACATTTCACGACGCGGTTTTCTCCCGCGGCGGTAGCGATTGTTCGCAGAGCGCGCGGGTGGAAACCGCCGCGGCAGCGGTGCCGCGAGCGGCGCCCGCCCGCGGGTGATCAAAGTCCGGCGAAGGTCCTTGCGATAATCAACCGCCAGGTTTGCGGGCGGTAATCGCTGCCGCGGCGGCAGCGGCGCCACACAAAACTCCGGCCTCCGTGAGTTCTTAGCGTATGTTTATACGGTTTTTTTATGTTTAAAAGTGAGTGTAATGAGATTTGATTTAAACAAGTAATTTGTATGGTTCATTCACTACATAGGGTAAAAAGTGGACATAAACAATAGTACCTACCTAGTTATAATTATAATTTAAACATTTATTCGCGTTTTTATGAGTTAATCTTGCAACGAAATTATCATTGAATAGGCAGCGTTAAATTAATTATTTAATAGCTGATGAAAAAACGAACTTCACTGTGTATTTATTATGCGATTGCATTCTTCATAAACAACGCAATCTTTTAGTAAGAAATGTACTCGTACTTGTATAAGAAATTACCTACTGTCCAGGATTTAGATAGATAGATAGATTTTTTTATTGCAATATAAATTACAAAGAAATAAAATTAAAAAAAAACCTTATACTAGTGCCATAAGTGGCGGCCTAAGGTGGATTAGTTATTTAAGGCGCCATACGAAGAGAACAGGCTAAATTTCATATAGTTCTGATCACTAGAACGTTGACCTGACATGATTCTAAGTGTTAAAACATTTTTTTAGATTAATTCAGTTCCTTCACAAGGTGCCCCCTTTATTTGAATTCTAAACTAAATTAATAGAACGTTAAAAAAAATATTAGGAAATGACAACAAAGCAAAACATTTTTCTTCCATAAGTCTGTAAATATAAGTTTAAGAGAAAATATGTTTGATCAAAGATATTCGTATTATGGATTCGAAAGTACCGCCCTTCTTCGTTTTAGATACAAAAATACAATTGTAGAGATAAATCGTTTTTTTTAGTTAACGCCTACCAATATTTAGTATTGCAGATAGAACGTATGCTTTGTATAAATAATCAGGCACTTCGACAGTCTGTGGTTTATCGTGAGGTGACAACAGTCAGTGGTGTTAATAATATTACCGATCTTACTCCTTATTATCGATTTATCTAAGAAAACTAGATTTAACCCTTAAACAAACAAGAGCCCCTGTGGCTGTTTAAGAAAAAGCGAGGGTGTTTTCTGGGTAATTAGGGGCCGCTGATTTCATTTTTGATGAAAAAAATATAAAAAAGGGGGAGGGAAGGGGTGTTTTTTGTGTGGTAAATAACCTACCATTATCCATTACCGACTTGTAAAATTTTACGATTGTGGTAAAATAGTTACCATTATCCAATCCGGTTTGAAAAAAAATCTATACTAGTTGTTTTCTCTGGGTTTGCTTGTCTAATTTAGGTAATTTAAAAAACATATTCACATTTCTTTTGTTCAATACATTATATTTCTTCTAAAGCATTCGACATAGAAGGAGTCTAATGGTTTTATGGTCTATCTTAGTAGGTAAATAAAAATAGTCGTTTTCCATGTAAGACTTTTATTAATTATACTTATATAAAAGTGGACACTTATTTTAAGACTTAGTGGATAAAGTGCGATCACGAGTCATGTTTTAAACCGTTTTCTATATTAGTAAATCGAATAACAGTTAGGCACGAATGAACAATGGTAGATAATTTACCACAATCACCCATAACTTCACATGATCGAAAACCATGCATAGATTACCAGAATTTTCAACCAAATGGATGCAAAACAACAACAATATAGCCTAGTTTATAAATCTGGACGCAAAAACCACTTACCAGATTTTTCGTAGAACAAAACTCAAATTTTTGTGGGAGCGACGCACAAATTTCAAATTTTTTTCGCCAAACTGCCGACTTGCCCTCTTTGACATTGACTTATAAGGACGGGTGACGTTTATTAGTGAAATGTTGCCAGTAGTTGGATAAAAAAAAACACAACGTTTTACTTGCTATTCAATTCGATTAAATTCGGATAAAAAAAAGTCCTTTTTTTAAAAAAAATCAAGTGGTATGCTTTCTACCTTTATTTTAATAAGGGTTAAAGGGTTACATGGTCTTCCTCACAAACTAGCCAACGAAAAACGAATCGCAATAATTATTTATTAACTGGATACAAAATATAAGAAACAAGTGACTAAGTATTTATTGGTACCTACTCGAACAAATACTAAGGCTTGAAATTTAAACACTAAATATTAAATTTAATAACTTTTGATTCCTAACTACGTTAACCTGTTATTAACTAATTTATTAACCTAACCCTCATTTGTAATTTTACTATATTGCTACATAACTAAATAACATGTATAACGGGAAGACGTTGGTATCCGGGATACAGATATTTCTCGTCCGGATGCCAACACACCGCGTGCAACTTTGTAATTAGATATAAATATATCTTTTCTTAGTTTTTAAGTATTGTATGAAACCAATAAAACTTTTTGTGTTTGAGTTTGAAAAAGACTACATACCTATTACATACATGCGAGTAGATTAATACGTAACACTCGCCGATACTAAAATATTGCTTTTCAACCTGGCTGAAACATAAATATAGGTACTTAATAATAAACGTGTTTGTCTTACTTTCCTGAATGTGTCCGTTTGTAACTTCTTGTCCCAAAAAAAATAATTTGATTTCATTTAATTTCAAATATGACAAAACTTTCAGAATATTTGATGATCTCCTTTTTCTGAAGTCGGTTAAAAACGTGACATGTGCCGGAGTATTTATTTAGGTATTACTTAATACATAAATAGGTTTAACACCGGCTAGCTTCGCCAAAGGTAATAGTCGATAAATGAGCTTGATATGTTTTGTAGCACTCGTCCGATAAACGAGCAAATTTTTCGGCATAGGTACTATATTTGTGATGCAAGTGCTAGCTGGTACTTACTTGCAAAATTCTTTAGGTAGATACAGTACCTAATACATAACTTATAAAATATATTGAAAATAAATTTCTCCAAATTCCAGAGACGTGTTGCCTTCAGTGGAGCCCGGCTACCTCCTACAGGCGCTCCCTGAGTCGGCTCCAGAACAACCCGAGGACTGGACTGAGGTTATTAAAGACTTCGACCAAACCATATTGCCTGGTGTAAGTATCTGAGCAATAACCTATATTCTTATGCTATTACGAAAGAAATAGGCGCTGTTATAAGGACCTTCATAAATAACCACTTATATTTTTCGAAGCAAAATACTGGGTTATGAGCTGAATGAAACATTTAAATATTACCTGTTATTCAGTTTTATGTTATGTTTGTCCTAGGATTTTAATATTCATTAAAATTCATACTGTTACTGATTTTTATATCGGTTTTGTATTGTATTACATTGTTATGCATCGGTACAATTAGATTTAAATGATAGATATATAGATAAAACTCTTTATTGTAACACACACAGAACAACACGACAAACAGAAACACAAAATAATAATAAAAAATAGTGCCACAACTGGCGGCCTTATCGCTAACAGCGATTTCTTCCAGGCAATCGTATCGTAAATGAGTGCTGAAGGAGCTAAGACAAATATTCACGATGACTTATGACTGCCAATTTTATTATTTCAGGTAACCCACTGGCACTCCCCGAGGTTCCATGCATTCTATCCCACGGGAACGTCTTACGCCAGCATGATTGGAGGCCTGCTTTGCGACGGCCTCGCTGTGGTTGGATTTAGCTGGGTATAATAATAATGAATAGTGATTCTTATACCCCAGGGTCTCTTAGAGACAATCAAATGACTCCATGATAACAATTGTCCACTGTCAGCACCAGAGCTATTTGCGATCGCAAAACAATGAGCAAACAAATAAGAAAATAAGTATAATTCAGTGGTTTGTTTGCTGCTTTGACCCTTTTTTACCGCAAAGAAGCAGCGGTTCTTAGAGATAATACAGGATCCCGAGAGTGACATAATCGGCGAACGAACATTTTTTTTGTTTTTTTTTTTTTTTCAGTCAAAAGTAGGTACTTACCTAATGTATATAACATAAATTTGCATATTTTTAGATGGCCGGTCCCGCTTGCACGGAGTTGGAGGTGGTGACCATGAACTGGCTGGGCAAGCTGCTGGGACTGCCGGAAGAATTCCTCAACTGCTCCACAGGACCCGGGGGAGGCATTATCCAGGTAGAAGCCAACTTTCATATACTAACCTAATTTTGCGTGGTTAAAAGGAATTAAAAGTCTCACTTACATTAAAATGGGACTGATAGGCGAAGAGTATTTTTTTTAAGTATTGTGCAGACAGCTAGCTATGGTTAGTGTCTTAATGATAGGTACATATTTTAAAGCTTGTGTATCATACTCATATTAATTTTCTTATTTTCTACAGGGATCAGCAAGTGAAGCCACATTGGTAGGCCTACTGGTTTCCAAAGAAAAAACCGTTCGGAGACTCATGAAAGAAAACCCAGATCTAGATGAAGATGAAATCAAACCTAAACTAGTTGCGTACACCTCAGATCAATGTAATTCTTCTGTAGAAAAGGCCGGACGATTGGGGTCTATGAAAATGAGACTGCTGAAAGCCGATTCTAATGGAAGACTGCGCGGAGAAACTTTAAAGCAGGCTATGGAAGAAGACAGAGCTCAGGGCCTAATACCGTGTTATGTTGTCGCTAATTTGGGCACGACAGGGACGTGTGCCTTTGATCCTTTATACGAGCTGGGCCCTATCTGCAACGAAGCTAACGTATGGCTTCATGTGGACGCCGCATACGCCGGAGCCGCGTTCATGTGTCCCGAATACAGACACCTGATGAAGGGCATCGAGTATTCAGACTCCATTGACGTAAACGCACACAAGTGGATGCCAGTCAACTTCGACTGCTCCGCCATGTGGGTGAAGAACGCCTACGACCTGGTCAAAGCATTTGACGTCCAACGAATCTACCTAGAAGATGTAAAAACCGACACCAAGATCCCAGACTACAGACACTGGCAGATGCCTCTCGGGCGGCGATTCAGGTCTTTGAAACTATGGACCGTGATGAGGATTTACGGAGCTGAAGGTCTCAGGAACCACGTTAGAACGCAGATCTCCCTCGCACAACACTTCGCCAAATTAGTGCGAGCTGACGATCGCTTCATCGTAGAGCCAGAACCTTCGATGGGATTGGTTTGTTTCAGACTCAAAGACGGCGATATCATAACAAAGAAGTTACTACAAAACTTGACCGAGAAGAAGAAAGTATTTATGGTAGCGGGCAGCTTCCGTGAAAGATACGTCGTCAGGTTCGTGATATGTTCTCGTTTGACGATCAAAGAGGATGTGGAATACAGCTGGAACCAAATAATATCTGAAGCGGACTCAATCTGCCCACACAAAATCCATGCTAAAGCTCAAATACCGGCCATTGACCAAATAGTTTCTAGAGAAATCTGTGAGAAGTCCAAGTAAATAGGTATAATGTAATATCGCAGCTGCGTAGATGTTTGTATGTTGAAAGTTGAAACAATAGCGATATAACAACGTAATATTATTATTCTGAGAAAAATAAGTCCATATTCCGCGTATTGCGTAAGTACAAGAGTACAATAGGCAGATGGAGCGATGCATTCCCAGAATTAAAATGTATGAACATACAACAACAAATACATTTGCAAACAATAGCCATACTTCGTAGTCAGTTAACCGATGCCTATAGAATTGCCTTTTCATCTCGAGGTTTAGAAATGTAGTTTTAGTTTGTTTCTTCTTACACATAAAATAGCATAATTTGTATTTTTATTTGTAATTTTAAGCCTACTTTTAATCTTTAATGGGCTGTGTAGTTATATCATTAGAAGTCTAATTTCAACATAGGTTAAAATTAAAACTTAGTAAACTAGGTCGTTCTGTTGGTTACAAAAATAAAATTATAAAACAAAAAAGTCTTTAATTGTGTAAAAATAGGGTCTAATATAATGATTTAAATACAGCTACAAGTTTTGCTGATACATAGTCCGTAGGAGTAACCCTTGGGCAGACAATGTTCGAGACAGACCTCGTCTTCTGTGGCTTCTTCGTGCGGACAACCAACGCGGCCTGGGATCACTTCTGGAGCTGAAACAAACAAATTATTAACATTAATTCACTCATACATAAACCAGATGGAAAATAATTGCTAGTAGGGAATTCATTACAATACTTCAGTAACAATTTTATTGAAATAGTAAGTATAGTTTTTGTTTTGTTGACGTTTTATTCTCTCTGTATTGTTTGTGTGTTAAATTATTTGAATTCTACGGACAGTTTTGTGTCTGACAATAAAGAATGGACTTAAAGTCAGTAAAGTCATAGGTTATTTACACGGCTGATAAAAAAACAAATATATGGCCACAGAACAGCGTTAGTTGATTTACAACTCTACTAATTAACTTATAAGAATCAATAATATAATGGTCAATGATTAAACCACTGATTAGTTAAATCGGTTTAATAAGTACTTATAGGTAAGTATATAACATGAAATTATATTCGAAATTCTCATGGAAAAGTGGAAAATCACAACTATGAAACTTAAAATCAAACCTAAACGCGTGCTAATAAAGAGTACCTAAAATCGGAATGTGCTAGTTCTCTATTAGCATATCTATAGAATATAGAAACACGAATGTAGACGTTAAGTATACAAGTAAGGTAACCGGTGGGTGACCTGGTGACCTAAGCTATATGCATGTATATATGTATAGATAGATTGGAACTTAACAAGTTTTATGAGACAGTTGTGTTGCACTTTTCTTTATTTCACTACCCAACAGTGCGGAAATCTGTTGTTATAAACGTAGCCTCACATTATACACTTAACTACATAATTTATAAAAAATAATTAAGTATATCAAACAAAAAACATAAACTCTCAAACATCTCAAGGCTAGACAATTGCAAATTACGCACACTGCAGTTTAAATCAAGTCATAAAGCAAAACAGTAAATTAAATCGACATCATAACAATAAAAATAAAATTTACCTTCTGTTTCCTCGTGACTTGCACTACCAGTCTTTTCAGAGATCTTCGGATCAGATTCTTGCACTGCGTCTATATCGTTGTTTCTATGCACGGCTGTGCTATCTCTTGGCAAGCACATAGCAACGCAAGCAGTCAACAGAACCAACAAAATCACGCTCTTAAAAGCCATTTTATATTCTTGTCGAGCAAATTACACACAAAAGAATAACTACGATGTATGCAGCGTAATGAAAGGTCAAACACAGTGACTGCTTTTATATGTAAATAGTATAAGTACGTAGGCGAGACTGACTCGCGACGTTACTATTGGGTGGTCAGTATAAATGTACAGACAGCCTATATAGCAAGTAGCTACCTTAATGCGAACTGCGAAGTTGCGATGAGTAATTTATAACTGGAAGTCGTTAGAAGTGATTCAGCGATGAGTTTTTGCAACCAGAGGCGGTTTAGAGTCCACGTACTGTTAGATTACAGCTGTTCTGTGGATTACAGAAATAGAATGTAATATATTGCTGCAGTTATTTTTTTTACTACTTCAGTCCTGACATAATTTTACTAAATTATCGGCTGTGGTGGTAGTACAAGACAAATAATAATTAAAAAGAAAACTATAAATAATTGGAAAAATAATGCATTTTAAACAGACTGTTGCCTCAAACATGAGTAGATTACATATTGCAAAATCATGACAATGAGTAAGGTGAAATTTAATGGTTCAATTTACAGCATTTATGTACATTATTTTGGTTATAATAGAGTAGTTTTTCAACAATTATACAGTAGGTAAATATATTTTGAGATTTATTATACTTTGAGATATATTTTTAGCCATGTCTTTTTTATTATTGTACGACATTTAATAAACTATATAGTTTATTTAGTAAGCTATATAGTTTATAAAATACAAAATACACAAGTTTATTAAAAACACAGTAACAGTGCGAACTTAATCCAACCCTGTCTTGCTCTAATTATCTAATTAGTGTATTGTGACCCATTTTCTCAATATTACGAGTATTTCGACGTGTTAACTATGACGTGTCTTGTTGTGAACATGCTATTGTTCATTTGAGGCATTTAATAAATTGATTAGGTCATATTTACTGTAATATAGTAAGCAGAGTGGTCACAATAGACACAAATCCCAATTAATTAATTGGATGAAGACCTTTGCTCTAAATTATGTCCTAAGCGTTTTTAGTTCATGTTTTGCTGAAAAATGTATCTATACAAATATTATAAAGCTGAAGAGTTTGTTTGTTTGTTTGTTTGAACGCGCTAATCTCAGGAACTACTGGTGCAAATTGAAAAATTCTTTTTGTGTTGCATAGACCATTTATCGAGGAAGGCTTTAGGCTATATAACATCACGCGCCTGCAACTAATAGGAGCGAAGAAACAATGAAAAATGTGGAAATAACGGGGAAAATTATTCATCTTTGAGGTATTCCGTTGCGTGCGCTGCGAAAACGGTTCAAGTCGTGGGTAACAGCTATAATTTAGCTGAAGAGGTTGTTTGCAAAATTAAATATGATGCCCAAAATAACTATTCTACGCGGACGAAGTCGCAGGCACAGCTAGTACTAGATATACCGTTTATTTGGCCTTTTTACAAAGATGCAGTTATAGTAATTGTAAACATTTGAAATTGTACTATGAAATAGGACATGTAAGCACCTGTGTAATGATGTTAAGTTATTTCTTATTAAATAAAATAAGTATTAATTTTATTCTTAAAAATACTTCAGTCCGACAAAATATTATTACTTTCCGTGGAGAGTTTGAGATCACAAGTCCTACAATAAAGTTTGACAACATTAACAGTAATTTGATAATATAATCCATCTATTAGATTAGAAGAGAAAATATAAATAAATAAATAAATATTCCGGGACATTGCACACAGCGCCATCTAGCCCCACACTAAGCAAACGCTTGTGTCGTGGGTACTAGATAACGGATATAATACTTATATACTTTTCTTTTGTAAATACATACTTATTATACATACAAACGACCAGACTCAACACAAGTAATTATAAATTTTAAATTTCATAAATACTTGTGTCAAGCGGGAATCGAACCCGCAACCCCTAGATTAAAAGGCAGAGCCACTACCAACTAAGCTAACAGGCCAGTCAAATAAAGTCAAATCAAGTCAGTATGTAAGTATACATAATATTACTAAGGCAGGTGTGAGTGTTGTGGTCACAGCATTACACTAATCAAAAACAATATTATGCGTAAATCAAAAGCTATTTATTGTTGTATGTACCAGGTACCTATTGGCCTTTTTCCCTTTCGTTTTAATAACTGTTAAGGGGTAAACATATTCTCATTTATAATAAAGCTATGTTTAGCGTAAATGGTATTCCAGTGCGTTAACATATTGGAACTGGCTCTTTGAGGTGCATTCACCCGACCGCATTTTTATACGAACTGTTGTTGTAACTGTAGTAACATTTTCTAATTTTAAATTTCTAATCTGCTTTTGGATAATTGACATATTTTATATAGGATGTTTCTATAACTTAAAGGACGATTAGAATTGAAGAAAACCTGCAATTCTATTCGACCTTTCATGTATAATGTAAGACGCCTAAACCTTACTGCAGCCAAAATAAAATAGAAAATAACAGTTTTAGAAGGTACCTCTAATTAGTCAAATATATCATCGTAAAATCTTTATGCAAATGAAATAAAAAAATATTGGAAAAAATAATAAATGAGTTCTAGAAAATACCTCCAACCTAGTCAAAGATGTCTTCACATGTCAAAAGTATGTGTATTAGGTTCAAGGGTAGAAGGCTCTTTGGTGACTCCTGCCGAGACCAAGAGCTAAAGCACGGAGTTCTAGAAAGTACCTCTAATCTTATCAAACATAAGTAAGTAGAGCCTACTTCAGGTCCTTATGTGGCGGGTTCCTAAGTGACCAGCAACGTGCCTAGGCTCTGCGGGCGACCTACTTTGAGACTAGACCTAGAGCTAAATAAAGCACATGACGTAAGAGTTCTAGAAAGTACCTCTAATCTAGTCAAAGATGTCATCATAAGTGTGTAGTGTTCTCTTCAGGTACCTAGGTGAGGAGAAAGGTGCATAGGCTCTGTGGGTGATCCTCATTGAGACCATCTAGAGCTAAATAAAATATATGCATGAGTTCTAGAAAGTATCTCTAATCTAGTCAAAGATGTCATTAGAAGGGCCGGATTCTGGTTCTTAAATGGTGTGTTCCTAGGTCACCAGCGAGGTGCGGCGACACTGATTGAGACCACCTATAGCTAAATAAAGCACATGTAAGAGTACTAGAAAGTACCTCTAATCTAGTCAAAGATGTCATCATAAGTGAGTAGTGTTCTCTTCAGGTCCTTAGGCGGAGGGTTCCTTGGAGAGGAGGAAGGTGCCCAGGCCCCTTGCTGCGGCGGCCTGCGGGCGACAGTGACGCGCCAGCCCTCGTCGAGCCCGTCCAGAGCTGTGTGCGCCTGCGCGGCCACGTCCGGGTTGTCAAATGTCAGGAATGCTCTGGAACAGATAATATATTTTGTTAGTTAACAACAACTTAGCAGGTACAGATAACATTGTTAACATTTTACAGAAATCGAAAGAAGAAAAAAAAGCATGGAAGTGAGACTGAATCAGAATGGCAAGTTCAAACTTGGCACACCAGCTGTTATTCAACTTTTTAAACACAAATATTGAATTATAAATTATAAGACAGCACCTTCTCAATGGGCAGCTCACCCCATTCATGAACCAATATCACTACCACTTCAAAGTATAAAGCAAAGTGGCTTCCTACTTCTATCATGTATGCACAGGTTTTTAAAATTACCCAATAGATTTTGATGCATTTTTTTAATAGATAGAGTGAATTTAGAGGAAGGTTTTAATGCATAATAACCTGTGTGAAGCCGAGGGTAATAGCCAGTATTATTATGTATTAATAAGTATGTATTTACAACAAAAAAAGTATATATATGTATTATATCCGTTATCTAGTTAGTACCCATGATACAAACATAAGCTTAGTATGGGGCTAGATGGCGCTGTGTGATGTCCTGAAATATATATTTATTTATTTAATAGATAGAGTGATTTAAGAGGATGGTGTATATTTATATTTTTGTATAATAAAGAGAATATAATATATATATATATATATTATGATATGAACATCCAATAACTTACTTATCATCATCACTCTCCTGAGTGAAAGTAAACTCGTAAGCAGCCAGCCGGCGTCTGATGGTCTCCTCACTGATCCTGGGCCCTGTGACCTGCAGGGTGCAGCTGCGACTCGGGGTCTGGACTGGAGTCTCACTGCCCACTGCTGCAGGGATGGGACGAGGGGTTTTACCAGCCTGTTCCTCCCTGGAAATTAAACAGGTATGAATGTAAGATGACTATTATGTGTGTAGAGTGATGCTTAAATTGAGGTAAGAGTCAGCATAGTGCTAGTCTTCTAATAACAATGTGCCGAAAAACATTACTTAAACTTTCATCAAAACATCAATTTGCGATTTTTATTTATACCTAGTCAGGTCATAAGTATTGTCACACAGTAAAAACTTTTCTTTTAGAATGCTGGCCACAAAAAAGTTTATTGAATTCGAATTTCGAATTGTTCATGAAAATAAAAATGTATACTTTTTAGAATTTTACTCATTTTTAAATATGGAGTGGACGCTTAAAGAAGACCGTGTTGCAGTTATTGCATTGCATCGTTGCGGTTACGCGTCAATTCAAATTTTTGACATACTGAAAAATTTGAATATAACCAAAAGATTCGTTTATCGTACCATCAAACGATACACTGAAGACTCTAGTGTAGATGACAGGTCAAGAAGTGGTCGCCCTCGGTCTGTTAGGACTCCAGCAGTGATAAAAGCTGTGAAGGCGCGAATTCAAAGAAATCCCAAACGTAAGCAGAAACTGTTGGCCCTTCAGATGGGGTTAAGCAGAACCACGGTGAAAAGGGTGTTAAATGAAGACTTAGGGCTTCGGGCATATTGAAGAAAAACAGGACATCGTTTCAATGCTCGTCTAATGGACCTGAGACTGAAGAGATGCCGCGCTTTGTTGAAGCGGTACGCGGGAAAAAAATATCAAGAAATTCTTTTTTCAAATGAAAAATTTTTTACCGTAGAAGAGAGCTACAACAAACAAAATGATAAGGTGTACGCACACAGTAGTGAAGAAGCGAGCAAACGTATTCCGCGTGTCCAAAGAGGTCATTTTCCATCCTCGCTCATGGTATGGTTGGGAGTTTCTTATTGGGGCTTAACAGAGGTACATTTTTGTGAGAAAGGTGTAAAAACGAATGCAGTTGTGTATCAAAATACAGTCCAGACGAACCTTGTGGAACCTGTTTCTCATATCATGTTCAATAACAAGCACTGGGTATTCCAACAAGATTCGGCGCCAGCTCATAGAGCGAAGAGCACACAAGACTGGCTGGCGGCGCGTGAAATCGACTTCATCCGGCACGAAGACTGGCCCTCCTCCAGTCCAGATTTGAATCCGTTAGATTACAAGATATGGCAACACTTGGAGGAAAAGGCGTGCTCAAAGCTTCATCCCAATTTGGAGTCACTCAAGACATCCTTGATTAAGGCAGCCGCCGATATTGACATGGACCTCGTTCGTGCAGCGATAGACGACTGGCCGCGCAGATTGAAGGTCTGTATTCAAAATCACGGAGGTCATTTTGAATAAACTTTATTGTCATAAGAATCTATGTTTTGTTAAGTTCATTTTGGTATATAAATGGTTACATAAAGAATAAAGTTGTTTCAATTATTTTATATTAAACATGTGACAGAATTTATGACCTGACTAGGTAATATAAATAATCAAATATTTTACTCTGGATTTGAAGAGCATATGTAAGTATGTGTAGTAAAGTATATAGTGAAGAATAGTGTGGCTATTTGTAGAATTCTAATTTGTGAAATATTCAAAGTAAGTAGCTCTGTGGAACTCTCTCCTAGGGTTGGTATTTATTTATTTATATATGCTGTACACAATACAAAATTACATTTTAGAACTTATTCTAAAAAAAGATATAAATGTCTTCAGAGGAAGAGTGAAAATAAGTTTCTTCTGGGCAAGCATGCTACATCTTCAACTTCACTGTTGCTTCTTATTTAATGTGGCGCAGTCAAACATAAGCCCATTTAATGTAAAAGTAAATACTTATATATTTTTAGTTGACAAATTTTATCAACTTACTTCTCCCGAGCAGTAACAAATGAGTCATAGAGGTACTTGACTCTCGGAGATGGCTTCTCTTCAGGTGGTGGGGGCTCCTGTGATGCACTAAATGGCTGATAAGATGCTACACCACCTGTTGCTCCAGCAGAACCACTGAGTTTCCTCTCTCTACCTTTAAATTCAAATAATAAGTAGGTTAGACATTGTATTTGTATAGTCTATAATTGGGACTCGGTTGGAGTCAAAATAATAACAAAAAACATGTTTATTTAAGTAAATACCTGCTCTTGGTCGCTTGAATGTTGCATTTTGGGGTTGAGCTGGCGGGCTTTTGATGGCCTGAATAGCACCACTTTTGATGAGTTTTCGAGCAATCTCCCGTGCGTCTCGTGCTTCAGTGGGCCGTTTAGGAAGAATAGGCTTCTCAGGCTCCTGCTTGGGCGCTTTTAATGCCTGAAGAGCTTTCTTTTTCTTCTTTAGCTTTTGGTACTTAGCTTGCAACATCAACTCTTCCTCGGTTAAATGATTGGGAAAATGTAAGTACACCATTATACTGAACTGCAATTAAACTCGTGCACAGCGTTATGCATATAAATTACAATATAATATTTAATTTTAGATATTTACTACACGCATTTTTTTACAAAACAAACAAGAAAATAAAAGAATAGAAAATATAAAATTTTATTCCTTTCATACCAGGCGACAACGATTTGTTTTTTGCCAGCGGCATAGTGGTAACCACATACATGCAAAAATATCGCTCAGGAACACGGATGCATCAGATTAAACTGTATTGCTCAATTTTTTTAGGAACCTCTCTCCGACATAATTTATAAAATAAATAAGTACTGAAATAACAATATTGTTACTTCATTTAGAGTAATTGCTCTTCTATGTTAATGATATAAAATCAGATAAAACAAAGTTTTTTACAGAATTTAGCTTACAGCACGGGAGAAAAGCGTGCGTTGCATAATATATGTTGAACATAATGCAACGCACGCTTTTCTCCCGTTTATGTCGTACGTTAATTCATCATGTCTATGATCGTATTTTACAAAATAGCATTTATTTTATAATCTGTTGTTAATGTCGCGATGACATTGACATTATTATTGTGTGTGAAAATGGAGAAGTAGGTAGGAAAAATCTTTAAAAAATAGAATAAAAATAAACTGGATAAATAAAATTGAAAACATTACAAAATGTTTCGATTAGCTAGCACGTTAGTGCCTATATTTTCCAACAATGTTGCAAAAGGACTACCTCGAGCTCAGTTTAATGAAATTCTAATAACTGTACAAGGACAGCGGCTGTTTTCCGACTCGAGTAAGTTTACAATATTTTTAGAAATACTACGTTGTTTAACACGCAGTTCACTAACTTAAAATCATATTTATGCCTGATTTACAGTCTGGGTCTTTCTGTGAGATATATTATCGAAATTTTTGGTACAAAATTTCGTCATAAAATTTGTACTAACATAACCTGTTCAAAAAAATTACACCCGGAACTCATGGCCTTACAATTCGTACTAATATAAATATATGCCTTAATACTTACTAGGTATGAGTAGGTATTGCTCTATACTAAATAATATAAACATCTTTTTCTTCAGAGGAAAACAACAAGTTCTCAGTAAAACATGATGACATTGGCCGACCACTATACTTTGATGCACAGGCTACAACACCCATGGTAAGAACATTCATATTTAATGCCAGTCCTAATCAACATTGTATTAAAATCTTCTTTATATGAAAGCTTAGAGCTCAGTTGCTATAACATCATAAGATCCCATGCCCCTATACAGCTAAAATAATTGAAAATAAATAATCTAATTTTTATTTTAATTAGTAATCAAAATTATTTTCCTATAATTATATCAATGTTTGACGAGGCATGATTGATGCCAATTCTTATTATTAATGTAATAAGTTTGTTGTAATTCTTAATGTTAATATATGGTATGATAATATCTATCTATCTACCATGCCGCTTCATTTGAGTCATAATAAAATAATCTAATAGCATGTGTAGTGCAACTAGTGCTATAATTAATACACTGGCTACAACCTCCATGCCTGTAGGTGGATTAAGTAATGATTAATCATTTTTATTCTATTATATTATGTTCTATTTTTGAATGTAAACTAAAGTACATAAGTAGTAAAGTTAAGCAGGCACTAAACTTTCTTAAAATTGGTGGATAATATTATTGCCCTTTTTCAGGTATTTCTCACTCAGTGAAACCCATACTAAGTGAGAAATCTGCTAACATATATCAATAAAAATGTACTTACGTTATTATTTGTTCAAACATTTTTTTTGTGTAATTTGCCAGGATCCTCGTGTGCTGGATGCCATGATGCCATACTTGGTTAACTACCATGGCAACCCACACTCTCGCACACATGCCTACGGCTGGGAGAGTGAAACTGCAGTAGAGAAAGCCCGTGAACAAGTAGCCAACCTCATTGGAGCTGATCCTAAAGAAATCATATTTACATCGGGAGCTACCGAGTCAAACAACATCTCTGTAAAGGGTGTGGCAAGGTTTTATGCACCTAGAAAAAGGCATGTTGTTACTACACAGATTGTAAGTAAAAATATAATCTGTTTGTGACAGTGCATGTCTTATCAATTGCACAACATAATATAAGACAGATGATATTTTTTATAAAGTAAACACATGTGATTGTATATAAGTTAAAACAACATTTCACATTCTTATATTAATAAATAAAGACCTACATATGTGTACCTACTACTTTTTTCTAAAATACTCAAACAACGTAATTATTGTAACATGACATTTTGGGAATGTTAATTAACACCTAAATATAAATGCAAGGACAATTATTTCTGTATGTCTTTTGTATTACATGTTATCAATGGAGTAAAAATAATTTATTGTAACATTTCAGGAGCACAAGTGTGTGCTGGATTCCTGCCGTGCTTTAGAGGGTGAAGGTTTTAAAGTGACATACCTGCCTGTGCAGGCAAATGGCATCATTAGTATGGAAGAACTGGATAAGGCATTGACACCAGAAACAAGCCTGGTTTCTATCATGACAGTTAATAATGAAATAGGTTGGTTTTTCAGTACTTACTACTTTAAACATAATATTCAATATGTACATTGTACATCCATAGACTCATAAAACATACACTCATTAAAATTTGCCCATGTTAAGAAGCCTGAATTCTGTCAATATCACATGTAGGTATACATGTAAAGACAGAAAAGCCAAAATATAAACCATCAATCAAACTTTTCAACCAGTAAATCTTTGCTATGCCAGATGGCTAAGTCCTCTCAAATCTTATTCTTCCAACCACAACATAAAAATGATAGTTCTGCATACTGCAAACTGCTGTTGCATCATATTGCTGGAAAACTTACAAAAAGGGTGTGTTAGATCAACTTTATCTACCTATTATTATTATCAGTGTTTATATCGTCACATATACAATAAACAAACTCTCAGATAAGAAAAAGTTATAATTTATTCCAAAATTGAACACTTTCAGGTGTAAAGCAACCCATATCTGAAATCGGAGCACTATGCAAGAGCAAAAAGATATTCTTCCACACCGACTCTGCACAGGCTGTAGGGAAGATGCCCTTGGATGTAAACAAGATGAACATTGATCTAATGTCAATATCTGGTCACAAGGTCTATGGGCCGAAAGGGGTGGGAGCCTTGTATATCAGGAGGAGGCCTAGAGTCCGTGTGGAGCCCATACAGAGCGGAGGAGGCCAGGAGAGGGGCATGAGGAGCGGGACTGTACCAACACCCATAGTTGTTGGGCTAGGTAAGGATAATAATACACTTACTGTACTCTGCCATGCTACCCACTTTAATCACAACCACGATATATCTCCCCTAACTAATTAATTCTGCACGACCCTCAGTCATGAGGAAATACAACTCAAGTGAGAGACTACGGACTTATAGTAGTCACTGTTAACCAATTTTAATTTTGTTATGTAGATAGTTTAAATACAAGAATTATGTATGGAGGAGGCATTTTATTGCCAAATCACTGACAACAAGATCACAGGTTTTAAAAGTAAAGCGGACTATGTAATACTAATACCCATACTATACGAGTACTTATGCATTTCAGGAGCTGCTTGTGAAATAGCCCAACGTGAGATGGCCTATGACCATGCTTGGATAGAGAAGCTCTCCCAGAGATTCCTGGACAAGATGTACTCCAAACTCACACACGTTATAAGGAATGGGGATGAGACACAAACATATAATGGGTGCATCAATTTGTCATTTGCTTATGTTGAAGGTTAGTTAAATTATTTTATTTATTCATCTTAGGCCATAGCCTTTGCCTGCTATCAGGTAAACTATGGTCAAGTGCAAACCCATTCAAGTTAAAAAAAAAAAAAAACTTTAAAAAATTGTAAGAACTTTTTGCTTGTGCAAACTCAGGAAATGCTTGGTCACCAACATCTTAAATAAAATGTACTCTAACTTTAAACATACCTACTTAATCTAATGCAAAAAGAAACATATTCATATAATAACTAACAGTTTCCGAGAACAAACAATCTGGCCAAACAATCTCACTCAATCAAAACAATTTTGTACACATATTTAAGAAATACCATACTTGAATTTTATCCAACTCCATCGATATCCTTGTCTACCACCTTTTTTATAAGTAGGTTAAAAGAGTAAATGTAGGTAATGTACAGAAATATATACAATTAGTGTATAAAGTAAATTCCAATGGAACAGATAAAGATGCTAATACATTTCCGTTCTAGGCGAGTCCCTCCTGATGGCGTTGAAAGACATAGCTCTATCCAGTGGCTCTGCTTGCACTTCAGCATCACTGGAACCCTCCTACGTACTGCGAGCTATCGGATCAGATGAAGATTTGGCGCACAGCTCTATCAGGTAATAAATTTTCACATTCATTTCATTCACAGTAAGGCAGTCGTTTAGCCATGTCAGGCTCTTAGTAGTTAGTAGTAGGCGGTTTGACAACTTTCGACAACAGTGGTCACTCATGAAGAAGGCTAGTAAAATCATACATTATATAAATGCAAAAGTGTTTGATGGTTTGTTTGTTCTGCTTTCATGCCACAAAGTAGAGAAAAATTCGTGTTTCACGTGGTAACAGAGCGACAGATGATTTGATGATTTTCGGTATGGTTATAGTATACAATCCTGGATGTACCTACCATTGGCTACTTTTCATCCTGTAACAAAATGATCGAAGCCGTAGGCAACTACTAGCTAATAGTAAAGCGAGAGTGAGTTGGTTCTTTTGTTCCTTCTTCACGCAACGGAGCATTTGTCCAACACTGGCGTTGTTCAGAATGGTTGAAGTTCAGGGGCTCTATATAGACATGAGCTACAGTTTAATCCCACACATTGTATCTAATAAATAAATATTTTATTACACACTGGTTTACGCCCGTACTTTGAAGACCCCATACTACCTACATATTAAAAATCATGATGATCCATTCAGTCGTTTTTGCGTTATGGATGTTTAAATAAACAGTCATAAATAAAACTGCTGAAACGTGTTCTTTTATGGATTTAAAGTATAACCAAACAATTTTTCAGATATTTTAAACCTTAGCTTATAATTTCTATCTACGAGAATTTTTATAGTTCACATATCAACAACAAGTATAAGATACTACTTCACACGGTAGCTGTGTTTATAGCATCAACCTTGACCATTTTATGTTCGATATTATCACTACCTATTGTCAAATCTTGTTTATTCCATAAAATTAGCATGTTAACATTTGGATGACTAAATGTTATGCAATGTTGGCAATTTGTATGAAGGCTGTGGAATATTTTTAGCTGGGTTGAGTATAACTAGTGGTGTCCTGTGATGTTGCCTGCTTTACAATTATAACTATAGACAAACAGTACCTGTATGTTAATGCATCATCATCATCATCATCATTGGCCTTATTGCATCTACGAGAGATGATTGATATAGCATCAATACTATTTTTAAAACTGCACTCGTGGCAGATGTGATTTTGTGTTGATACAGGAATATAGATATATCCATAATAAAATAATCAGTACCTACAGCAGCTTGATCATGAAAGAGTTTCGCTTTTATGATGTTAGATGTCATATGAATGATGGCAGATAATAAGCTAATATAATGTATGTTTTATAATTTCAGATTTGGCTTTGGTAGATTCACAACCGTAGATGAAGTCGACTACACGGCAGAGAAGACAATCCAACATGTATTGCGGCTCCGAGAGATGAGTCCCCTGTGGGAGATGGTACAAGAAGGCGTAGACATCAAGACAATCAAATGGTCTCAGCATTAGATGTGAAATATGTATTTACGAATAACATTTCCATGTTTAGAATTTAGGAAGGTATAAAGATCTGGTTTAGGCTGATTCGTGAACAGCCTTATTCTGTAACCAACCTGCAAGTAATAGAAATTATTTCATAATAATGATTCACTTTTCTGTTGTTCTCAAAATAACTAGTATTTTCAAAATTTTGTGATAAGTAGTTACTATTAAGTTAGAGAAGAGCTAATAAATCAAGTAAGCTGTGAAAAAACGTAGATATCTCTAGGTATTAAATGATACAAAAATGAATAAATTCAAATTGTATTATTGCATTAAAAAATGTTGTATTATATAACAAAGTAAATGTCACACACACACCACATAATTATTCATCATGTATGCAAAATATGAATGTTATGTTTAAAATAGATTTTAGTTATTTTAAAATACAACTGCTTTGTTACATAAAAATAGAATGAAATAAGTAAAAGATTGTGTTTCATTATGCTGTAGTTTATGCTATAAATTAGGACATAGGCACATGAACTTTTTCTAAATGCTAAATAAAATACCCACATTGATGGGTTTAAAGTAAATAATTTAAAGCTTTAAATTATCACTTCCTATTTGTTAATAATGATATTTGAGTACATTTCAACTTAATAATCATGTAATTACATATATTAATGAGATTACAATCAAGACATAAATTCTATAAATGATAAAATAGGCCAATAACAATTTGTATATTTGAATAATAATACTATTGTGTGAGCTTGTTTTTTTTAGTAAAAATGGATATGGATTCACCTCTAAGAATATTTTAAGATCTCAGATGGTAGTGGAGTAGGTACAACTTTTACCAGCAAACTCAAATAAACACTATCATGCAATGTGCTTGCACAAGCATGTTCAGCTTCAGTTCATACATAATGTAAATTATAATAATTTCATAATATGCTGTTGAAATGCAGTCAAATAATGCTCACTAAAGTTACACAATGAGTGCAAACTGCACCTGCTGAATGAAGCAGTTTGCATCAATATTACACTTAGCAAAAATATAACCTTTCCCTAAATATTATCATAGCTGCCAAAAAATAGATCAACAAGACAACACTACAGTGCACAAAACACATAACCTTAAATTAGGCAAACAATAATGAGGCAGTTTGTAAAGACTATGTGACAACATAATCAGCAACTACATGAAGATTCCTCGGCAGCCTCCGGTTGGGATATCTTGAAGCTATCATGGTCCAGAGTCTGGAGCTCTATCCGAGACCGGTTTGTCTCTACAAGCTGGAGAGCAATGTCCGCAAACATCTCATCAACACCTTTTCCAGATTTGCAGGATGTTTTGTATGTGGTGCTGATGAGGTTATGGCATTGTTCGCTGCAATGAAATGTTATAAATGAATTTATAATACAAATGGCAATGAAATAACTGGTACAAACTTATTTACAGAGAAGCAGTGATAGCTATATTTCATAAATTCATGAACTATTAATTTAAAGATGGTTCTTATGATCATAATAGAAATTTAATAATTACCAAAACATTTCAATATCAGCATCAGTTACTTGTGGTGCCGAACCCTCCAAGTCAGACTTGTTTCCACACAAAAATATCTTAGCATTCTCTGCATATGTAACAATATCCAACAGATGTTGGCTAAGAATATGAAACGAGGAGGAATTGTCTAGGGAGAACACAAGAATTGCAGCTTCTGCAAACTTGTAGTAACTTGATGTAACTGATGCTATCCTTTCCATGCCACCAGTGTCCCATAACTGTAACTAAAGTACAACACATGTTCGTAAAAATATTATACATGTAATTGGATTAATTAGTAGCATTTACGTAAGTGATTCTAGTGTAGGTGGATTTTATGGTAAGGTCAATCAATTGGTACTAATACATATGGCAGTATTAAATTTGTAATATAAGTAAATAAACACCTTAACATCCTTGTCGGCCACTTCAAAAACTTTTTCAAAATGATCCAAACCTAGAGTAGATCTCCGATCCGAGTTTGGGACAAATGAATTATTGATGAATCGTCGGAACAAAGAGCTTTTACCAACACCATATTCACCACATAGAATCACTTTCAGTACAGGAGTTTTTACGACTGCCATATTTCTGCCTATATTATTTCAATAGACGCATTAGAAATAATTTTATTTATAGAAAATAGTTCGAAAAATCAATCTCGACCACACAATTCCATTTTGACAACAATACAAAAAACAAAAATGCAAATGAGTTGAATTGACAAGATATGTGACGTTGACAGAACTGTAATTTAGAGACGTATATATATTGGATGGTCCCACACTTGCACGTTTTCCCGCATGAACTAACTTTTTTCCCCTTTTACCGGAAACTTTTGTCGATATCGATAAAACGACAAGTACCGGTACTTCTTTTTCTATTTAGCTGTTTCAACCTCAGACTAAGGAAACTATTGTCTGTGGTTTCAACAGCGAATGTCATCTTGTTTTGTTTGTGACTTGACTTGACTGGTGAGGTGACATTTTGCTTTGCATTGCTTTGCTTTGCTTTGCCTGGCATTTGTGTTGTTAGAAATTGGCGATACCTACATACCTATCTAATATTTATAATATTATTTTGAATAAAATTTAAATCATTGTGGTAGTAGTTTTAAACTGTAACATTGTCTAGCTCTACTGAAAACGAATTTGCAGCAATTTTTTTATGATTACTAGTGTTATGGACTTACAAACATCGCATCTAGCAGCGGCTCTGATGTCGGGCTCCACTTACAACAACCCTGTTGCGGAGCCTCCTCCAGTTCCAGCGCCGGTAGTCGATGATAGCAAGATGAAAAAGCCTCCTGAGCCACAGAAAGAAGCTATGGAGGAAGATAAAGAAGAGATAGCCAGCGGTGAAGAGTTTTCTGACGAGGTAAGATATTCTATTGACTGAAAATCTTAAGAAATTGTTTCTACAATTCTGGTTTTATATTGTTTATTTTATTTTACAAACGGTTTAAATAAATAACTTTCAAGATTTGTTATTTATTTACTAGTACAATTTCTTATTTGTAGGAAGCAGAGGCACAATCAGGTAGCAAGTCCATGCCTGGCAGAGGAGTGACACTGCAGATGCTGTTGGAAGACAAGATGCTAGAGCCAGGAAATGCAGCTATGACCATTGAATACTTGGTAAGTTGGTAGACTTCATTTATTAAATGCAAGCTAGATAACCAAGAAAGTGATTAATAATGGCTTTGTAACTTGTATTGATCCGGGATAAAATGCCTTTGCATTATTTCAAAGTCTATTCTACTACTACTTCTGAGTTTCATCTAAATTCTGTTTGCCATGAATAAGAAACACATACACTAACTAATAGTAGCGCCCGTAGCTCAACTAGGGGAGGCAATCACATGCAATTACTAATGTTAAGCAAAAGTTGACGCAATCAGTCCTTGGATGGGTGACCAAAGAGTGGCATTCCATTTTATGCGCTTCTGTGGATCGGATAATGTTAAATTGTAGGTCCCAGCTGTTTGGTTAGTACGGCAGCCGTTAAGCCTTGTCAGAGGCCCTTAGGGTGGCTTGATAAACTCTCAACACCAGAGTTGGCCACTCTCATTCGATTAAAAGAAGACTAACTAATACACTCACACACATGTACTATACACACTGAAAGTTAGATTATTAGTTTAATGTGATTACACAGTACCTACTATATTGCCATATTATTTTTC
This sequence comes from Macaria liturata, assembly GCA_964023185.1. Classification (NCBI taxonomy): domain Eukaryota; kingdom Metazoa; phylum Arthropoda; class Insecta; order Lepidoptera; family Geometridae; genus Macaria; species Macaria liturata. The sequence continues at coordinate 5,121,938 of OZ026818.1, read as the reverse complement.
AGGGTCAAAAATTTGTAGGTGACCTCCAGGCTGATGGTAAAATAAAGTCCCATGAAACGGAGACAATATTCTGCTCTCCCTCTGCGTGGGCTATCCATTGCAAGAGGATCATCAACCCTGACAAGAGATCAGGGTGCGGGTGGGCCTCCGTAAAGTACAGGGGCAAGAAACTAGACACTATCAAAGCTACCTATCTTAGGAAGAAGCAAATACAACGGGAGAATATGCATACAGATGGTAAGTTTGATTTGTTGTTAGTTTTGCAGTGGTGACACTTGAACTGAAAAATACTTAAGACTTTATCTTAACTGTGGGTTTAAAGTACATTAAAGATCAGCAACAGCTAAAATTTGTAGATGGTCACATACGGTTTACAATATTTTTACTCCATATTCAGTGTTTATTTTGTCATATATTTTTATGAATTTGTGTAAATCTATGTTACATTTGTAACCAAGTAAGTAACTGCCCAAATATTTAATAAGAAATATAAAAGTATGTAGGTATTTCATCTAGTTTGTAATTTAACATTTTGAATATTTTTCTGACTTACAGAAGAGACTGAAATGGAAGTAGAGAGTCCACCCGAGCCTCCCCCACAAAGGATAGTTATGAAACACAACACTGTGCCAAATAGAATGATGCAGCAGTAAGTAGTCACAATAAATTATGTAATTCTCATTAATTTGACAGACAATCAAGCGATGCTCTGCCAAAACTAACACACTCACGTCACCACATTTACTCAGCAATTAGTGGTTCATAACTGGTACAGGTTGCCAAAAGAGGTGGTCAGTGCAATATCTGTAAACAATTTTAAGAACCAGCTTGATGACAGGTTACAGAAAACCAAAAAATCTCTTGTCAACTTGTGATCATTGCACCAGTGGACTGTATAATTTTGAAATTTGTGTGGACTATATGAAACAATTTTGACACAGTGTGATATGGGCACATCAGCAATTTGCTGCTCGCCCATTAATCAAATAAATAAATAAATTTAACAAACAATATTGTAATTCTTTGGTTAAATAATATTATCCTTGCATATTTTGGCTACAATGAACACTTCTGTTTCTTAACTTCTAAACAAAATATCATCGGACTGTAATTGGCATGCTTGGTTTTGGCTAATGTAGCCAAAGTGCCGGGGACATGGAATGCCAAATGTATGTAGGTATTACTGAATCAGGATAGTATATGGTACCCACAGACCAATGATATAAATAAATAAATAAATAAATATTTCAGGACATAACACACAGCGCCATCTAGCCCCATACTAAGCTTACGCTTGTATCATGGGTACTAGATAACGGATATATGTAATACATATATACTTCTTTTTTTTCACTTTTGTAAATACATACTTATTATACATAGAAACGACCAGACTCAACACAAGTAATTACAAATTTTAATATTCATAATTACTTGTGCCATGCGGGAATCGAACCCGCACCCCTAGATTAGAAGGCAGAGCCACTACCAACTAAGCTAACGGAGCAGTCATATGGTTAATTATTTAGTTTATTTGTGTATCAGTGTGTAAGTAAACTATATACATAGTTGAATTCCTCGAAAGATGTCTGATGCTGCGCAACACAAGGCTACTTCTGCCTTAGCTTGTTGTACTATTACTATTAGCTAAAGTAAGTTTTAAGATTCATCATCATCTTTCACAGCCCTTGGGATCCCACTGCTGGGTATAGGCTTCCCTTTGCATGTGCCATCTGCGTCGATCTTGTGCAGATCTCCTCCAGGTTAAGATTAAAAAAAGAAATACTAGAGAGCACATAAAACATACCAAACTCTACAAAATCTTATACTTGAAAATATCATTGTTATTTTAAGGCAGAACCACGATCTCTACCTTTTTATTTCTAAGGAAACACAAATTTGTAGCGTATTTAAAAAGATGTATGACACAATTACACTCAAACCATGTAAATAAGTAATGTTATGTAATATTTAACTAAGGCAGGAGCATTGGACTTAGGTCTGTAAGGCTTGTGCTTATATGTAGTGAATAAATAAATCATTTTACAGTGATTCCAACATGCTTATTGAGGCGGTGTCGTTCTCGTCCGCTGGTAAAGTCCAGCCATTCATGGTGTCTGTGAGCTCCAACGCCAGCCTGGTTATGGACATCCACTGCCACCTGAAGAGGGAGGAGGTGTACGGGTACCTGGCTGGCACCTGGGACCTTACTACTCACAGTAAGTGCTTATAAATCAAATATAGATTGAAAATCTGGAGAAATATGTAGTGTTTTTCCGCTGTGACTGCTCCTTAACCGACATTACAAACAACTTGATGCTTTTTAGGTGTGTTCCTTCATATACCACCTACCAACGTGGCCTCCGTGGATCTCAAGATCTTACCAACACCGCACCTTGTGTCTTGAAGCTTTGTTGTTCTCCTTCGGCAAGATATTCTCGTCGACACGTGTTTCGCCTCTCCACGAGGCATCCTCAGGACGTGTTGACTCCTCTTCATATTTCTCCAGAGTTTCAGTTACGATGGATTTCCGCAAAGTAATGCCTGATTCAATATCTGAAATATAGATTCTTAATTTTCAAGCAATAAACCCGTATAAAATTACAATAAAAGTACCAATACCAGAATACTGAACTAATAACTAGTAAAATATACTAATTTATAGAAATCACATTAAGAGATCCACAACTGATAATGTATAAACCTTTATAGTTTATATCCAACTTCCAAAAAGAGCTTCTTAGTTTGGTTCATTCCTGTTAGGTTTTTGTAACCAATTTACTTTACTATACTAGTAAGTAAATAATATACGGGCTAATTTTGAAAGTTGCTTGATTTTTAGATAGTATTTATTTGAAGTTGTCTTTTAGAAAAATCTCATCAAAGTTTTCTCAAATAGTTTTGAACATAACTAGTATTTGTGTGTGATGTTGATTAATTTCAACCAATAGCACTCTTCTGCTTAACAAATTTAATATTACACTAATAAGAAAGCTGTACACAATATTGTTCCACATATTTTGTAAGATCATTTTTGTATAGATTAGCTTTAGTTTGGAAGATGATTTTTTAACCGACTTTTAAAAAATTAGGTTATCCATACTAAATCTATACATATAATAAAACTGAAGAGGGTCAAAAATCTGAACATAGAAAATATTAGGCTACGTTTATCCTTTTTTTTTTTTTTTGTCCTAGGAAAACCTTTTACTGGTACCACCCAACCCCGGGGAGGGCGGATGGTTATGTGCGAGTCTCCGCCCCACTCCAAAGGGCGACATACCCACTAAAAACCTGGGGTGTTCCACCTCCGCATCGTTGGTCCCCGTTCGGTTCCCGTGTCGCCGCTACTCGGCCGGTACACCGAACTCCTCTTGCCTCTCGGCGACCACCTCGGGTGCTCTTTTAGAGCACCCAGCTCCGCCTGCGCCGCGAGGTGCGGTGAGCTCCACGCCCCGGGCCCTACACCAGCCCTCTCGAATGAGAGGTATAGGCGAGGGCCCCCACTCGATCGGACATTTGGACACAGGCTAGCAAGATCCACTGGACCGTGGAAGTTACTAACCTGTGGACGGGGTGCACCAGGCCTCCCCAACTAACCCCAAATCCCCATATGGAGAGATGAAATTAGTTGGGCTTACCCAACGTTAAGGTAGTCCGATCCACGCACCCCTCACTACTTCAGGCTACATTTTATCCTGAATGAATGCGAGCAAAACCGCGGGCGTCCACTACTAAATAAATGTGTTTTCCCACTTTCAGATCTAATGATCACTCACACATTCCCCTGTCTCGTGAGCAAGACCGACACAAGACCTCGAGTGATGGTGGAACTAGAGATACAGATGGAGATAGAGAAGCTCGGGTTGACCCTGCTGGGCTGGTACCACTCCCACCCCACCAACCCTGCCATGCCCAGCCTCCGGGACTGTGACAACCAGCTCGAGTACCAGATCAAGATGAGGGGACCCTCGGAAGTGTCTTATGTGCCTTGTATTGGAGTTATTTGTTGTAAGTATGAAACTATTCATTGTATAAGGAAATAGGTATTAAGATATTGAAGAGCCAGAGGATCTGTGAAAATGTTCTTTCCAAACAGATAAATTAATTTGATTTTGAAGAATGTGAGGTGAGTCCAGATATATATACCTATAAACACTATTTAGAAATAAACATAAGGAAAGATATACTCAAAATTGAAATTTGTGTCGTAACTGGCGACTTTATTAACATAAAGTCTAATAAATCTAAAAAACATTATATTATTACCATACCATCTAATATTTTTCTTAATTTTCATAAAACTTGATTAAGTTGTCATTTGTTTAAAAAAACCTTACAAAAACGCAAGTATTGATGGGTTGTCTTCTCCTTTTCAGCTCCATATAATCCCGAGAGTCCGGTGCTGGAGTCTTCACTGACCTTCTTCTGGGTGATGGCTCCTCCAGAGCAGAGGCCCACGGAGTACCCTCGCCCCCTCCTGCTGCAGCACAACCTGGTCCACGACAGCCACCTGTCCCAGCACGCCATGGAACAGATAAGGAAAACAATCAAATATTACTTCTCATACGCCGACGACACATTCGTCGATTTCAAGGAGAGTTTCAAGCCCGATATCTCCTATTTGGATAAGTTGAAATGTACTGTCACTTCTAAGTTCCCGAGAGAACAGAGCGATGGCTTGCTATGGCATTTTATTAAAGGAGAGCTCGGGTGTGCGTCGGAACAGGACGATAAGATGGATTTGGACGCGTTGCTAGCTGTTCCTCAGCCTATACCGGTGTCTAAACCTACTCCCCCCACGTCGGTGCCAAACTTCCCCTCCGTCAGCACTTTGCAGCAGATGGTCAGCAGGCCTGCTGGAGTGCCGCCTATAAATGTTTCGTCGGCTATCGGTTCTGCATCGCCGCACAAATTTGAGACGCCTCAGCTCAATATTCCCGTACTGCCAACATCTAAGTCATCATCATCCAAATCTGCTACTCCTACGCTCCCGCCTTCGTACCCGACTGGATTGGATATGCTTACGAGCATGGCGCTTGGTCTCGGAACCGGCAATATGTCTATGCCGCTCGGAACGACTGGGCTGGAAAGTCTCGCAGCGGCTAATAGCATGCTGAGCGGCTTAACTTCAGGTTTACCCCCGAGTTTGACAGCTAGTTTGACAGGAGGCAAACTTCCTGACCCTCCGTCGTATGCGGCATCTCTACAGAACTTAACAAACAGCCTGGGATCTAGCTATGATAAAACGCCAAGTAGCACTTCTACGAGCACATCGTCGACCCCCATTCCTGCGAGTATTGCGTCTAACCTCATGATGAGTTCGGCTGATATTGCTAATGCCTTATTCTCGGCTACTAAATATTCTAACGCTGGCATACTCGGCATTCCAGATCCTATGTCGAAGTCAACGTTGGCAGCTAATAACATGTTCTTATCGCCATCCTTGATAAAAATGCAGGAATCCTTGATGAAACCTCTGTCTTCGAGCAGCCCCATATCGTCTAAGGTTGGCCTCGATCAGAGTTCTCTTATGAAATCTCCTCATGACTTGCTGAAAAGTAGCAAAGACTATGGCAAGGACTATAGCAAGGAATATGGTAAAGATTACGGGAAAGATTACGGCAAAGATTACAGCAAAGAGTATAGTAAAGACTATGCTAAAGAGTACGGCAAAGATTTCAGCAAAGACTACACCAGCAAGGATTACAGTAACAAAGACTACGCGAAAGAGTTTGCTAAGGACTACGCTAAAGAGTATGCAAAAGATTACGCTAAGGAGTATGCTAAAGACTACGCCAAGGAGTATGGCAAAGATTATTCTAAAGAATATGGCAAAGATTACTCGAAAGAGTATGGGAAAGATTACTCAAAAGACTACGGAAAAGATTATTCTAAAGATTACGCTAAAGAATACGGAAAAGACTACAGCAAAGACTATAGTAAAGAATACTTGCCGCCTGACTTTGGCAGTATTGGGAAAGGGAAGCCTGAAACGTCTTCCGCTAAGCCAATGGAGCTCTCAGATCCTGCTTTAAGTTCTAAAGCAGAGACATCAAAGTCTGAGCCGATGGACACTCAGGCGACTGATTTCAGTATGCCTCCAAGAGTCGGCGGGGAGTCGTTTTTGAATCAAATGATGGAGCTGACTAAAAAGACGACGATGCCAGATTACATGCCTGATTATGGCAGACCGGAGCATCAGCCGATAAAGTTATCCAAGGTGGAAGATCTGGCCACGTCTATGCCTGCTTCGAGCCATTCCTACATGAACTCTGCCAGTATTGTAGACACTATCGCGCAGGTCGCTATGGGCAACTTCTCTAAACAAGACCAGCCATTAGACTACGGCAAGGAACAAGACTATTCCAAGCACAAACCCAGTGAAACCGACAAATGAGATTCGGCCTTTGACTTCTGGAATATGGATTATTTTCAACTGTAAAATAGTGATTCAATATCACTCAATTTCCAGTTCGATAATCATATTGCAGAGTTTTGTCGTCGTGCAGTGATCTGTGAGGCAAACTTTAAAGCATTTGGTTTTTCAATCGCTTATTAACAAACAGACTTTCTATCGGTGTAGTAGGTGTTTTAGTTAGAATATTTATGACTGATTTTAGTATTTTTAGTTTGTAAGAAATCATAATGGATGTATTTATTCGTGTATGGATGTATTTTAATCACACTAGACAGTTCTTTGTCGTAATTAATATTGGTACATTTTTCTGATGTCTTATTTTTGACTTTCTTATACAACTATAGAAATATGTAATCTCAATATAGTACTTACAGCAATCTTAGGTAGTATGCAGTATCTGACATATACACTATAATACATTTTTGTAAATTTGATTTTATTTGAATCAAATTTGAATGCTTGTTTATGAATTTTAGCTAAGTTAGTGATTAGTTATTTTTACATTTTGACCAGATGATTACAGTTTGTATTATGTATACCTTTGTGATATTTTTATAGATTTTCATATGTAACCATGTCTACACAGTACACTTACAGTATTGAATGCATTTACTGCCATATATTATTAGTACTCTACAATGATATGCATATATTTGTTTCCGTCGAAATCAACAGATTAAGATATTAAATGTCGTGAAATATTAAACTCGTCGATATTTTCTTCCAACTGCAAGCTATTTACATTATTTAATCTCTTAATCCGCACGCTTATAAATTTAAATTTCAGGGAATCACCTATAAATGATAAGCGGTCACTGTTTGTTTTCCAAACATAAATAACTCAAAATTATATTACAGATATGGAATGACACAGATTGTATTATATTGAAGCAAATATAGAATTTCTTTGTTCACAATGTGTAATCTGGTAGGAATTTCTCTATAAATACGTATACGTATGTTTTTAAATTTCAAGTACTGAGCGGATAAAGTATAGAACAAATCAAAGCAATCCGCTAGATCTGATCGTAGATAAACTATTAATCGAATTGATAATGTAATGACGACCTATTGATAATGAGAAATGTTTTCGAGTGCCTTTTGAATGTTATTAGTGTAATCTAGTGCCGCTTTGTGAAGTGTCGTGGAATTGCGACTGTTGTTCGTGCAGTGATGTGGCAACTGTAAAATGTACTTTGTGAAGTAATAACTGAAGGTAAGATGTTACTTTACTAATTATTTTGTTATGTTAATAAAATAGCTTATGCATAGGCATCTTTTTAAATATTTCTCTTTTTATTTCTTAATTTCAATTTTGATTAGCTTTGTTTCTGTAAGATGAGTTTTCCAACCTATTGAAAAAATGTTTCCCTGATGGAATCAGCTGCTACAACACGAGAGACCACTTTCTCTCAGCGTAGCAGCTGCTCGACATATCTTTTGTTTTCTTAAATGCCCCATTTTAAATTATAGAATTTGTGTGTCCAATAAACATTTTTATTTTATTTATTTACTTATTATATATATTTATGTCCGGGCATCTGTCCGGAATATATAATTTTATTGCTTTATTACAATATTCGCATGAAATGACTAAGACACCGTATGTAACTATTGTAGAGGTGAAATAAGTGTTATTAGATCTACAGTGGGTCCAAGAGGAGAGAGTATAATGTTCAATAATTAATTTAATACTTAATCAAAAGCTATGGCTGTTTTTGAGTTTTATAAAATATAGCTTGACTAATACTTCTAGCTTTTTCCAGGGTCTTCAACTCTTACAAAAACATTAGACATATTTTTCAATTAATAATAGACGCTAATAAATAGGTTACTTAGCGTAGAGGAGTGCAGAAAGCTTGAATCCGTAGTACATATTTTTTTTTTCCTTTCTAAGTAGGTAAATATACCTACCTATTTACTATGTAAAAACTGTGCACTGCCATAATGTGGAACTCCTCGCCAGATTATTTATTGATCTGTTCCCTTTGAATAATTGATAATTTATTGAACTATAGTTTATGGGTCTTCAAATCCTGAATTAACTGGTTTCTTCCATGCGAGTGCACTAGATTGTAAACTACAACGTTAAAATGAAACTCTGGAGAAATATGTAGCTTTTTCCACTGCGACTGATTCAATATCTTAACTACAATGTTGCTTAACATCAGCCTAGTTGTTATGATGCATGAGTCTATCTAGCATAAAAAAAAAATTACATTTCAGGAACATGGCGGCCACAACAACATTCAAAAGCTTTGATGAGACAGACGAGTCGGATAACGAGTTTACACCGCTATACGATGATGACGAACAAGAGTGAGTATAAATATTGAAACATTGAATATATTACTCATGGACCTCTACCAACGAGCGGGAGAGTGAACAACTGCCTACTTTGACAAGAGGCGTATTTTAGTGAGCGTACCTACTGACGCTCACTTGCGAAATAGAAAGACAAATGTATGGGATTGACGTAAGAATTCCCCCCGCGGAGCGCGTCGCGATGTCAATCTCATATGTTTGTCTTTCTCTTCCATAAGTGAGCGTCAGTACGCTCACTAAAATATGGATCTTGTCTAAGGGGGGTGATTAGTTGACAAGCGTCTTTTTCATTTAATTTCAAAACTGACACGACAACGAAAAACATTCTGAGTGTAAATAAATGTACCTACATACGATACAAATAACATTATGTGAGAGCTATACGGGGAAGTACCATTACTGTGTAAGTATCACCCTACTGATAATAGGTACTACAAGTTCCGGGATTCTCAATTGTCTTCGCAAAGCCACACTTTACTAGGATTGAATTTACCCAAAATTGTTGCAGCATTGTTGTATATGAGCTTGGTGATTTAATGGTAACATCATAGTACCTTATAATTGGACTATTAGTTATAAACGAATCAATTATATCTATCTCCATCGAGATAATTATTGAATGGTATAAATTCGTTTCTCTGGTGTCCGTATTGCGATAGTTTTAATCCAGATTCAGCAGAGTTTGCCATTTCTGGTTAATTTGTATTTAGATATGAATTTTATAATGATAAGATCTGATTATCATGATAATATTGGCGATATCAATCATTTAGTCATAAAAATATTTGCCCATATATTTTCAGTACATTTTCGACAATTATTTTTTAACTTGTGTGCTTAAGAGTATTTGATCGGCGCAGTAAACATTGGTTTTTATCCATTTCCATAGAAATCATCGTGCTGTCCTTTTACATATTTAGCATATTCCTTTACGTTAATCCCAAGGACATACTAAGACTTTAAAAACTTCATCTTCATCATCATCATCATGACAGCCCGTGTTCATCCACTGCTGAGTATAGGCCTCCTCTCCAACGTGCCACATAGTACGGTCTCCAGCCTGTCTGAACCATCTCCTACCAACTTGCTTAGAAATGTCATCCGACCACCGGGCTGGTGGCCTGCCTCCGGGTCGGATACTGCTTCTTGGATACAGTGACTGCTCGGGTCCATCTAGAGACATCCCTACGCGCCAAGTGACCTGCCTATCTCCACTTTAACCTGGCAATTCGTAACCCTACGTCATCGACTTTGGTGCGATGTCAAATTTCGACGTTTGGAATACGATCTACCAAACGGATTCCTAGCATCGCCCGAAAACTTGATAAAATTAATTATATTTACTTATTGAGCTTATGCATGCACGCATTAATGTGTTATCATTAAGAATGCAAGAGCCCATCAGATTAGATTAAATAGTTATAAATAAATAGATACAGAATTTATAGGTGTTGTAATTCGTAGGTTGAAATTCAACCAGCTTTGTGTGAACCGGTATACTTCGAAACCTCAAAAAAAGTTGACAGTAACAAAAACATATTAGGGGTTGCTAATTATTATCTATCGCATGACATTTTATACCAAGTACTAGTAGCCCAGAGATAGATTAGTTATTCGGGCAGCATTAGTTATTAGTTATTCGGGCTAGAAAGTCTTTTATTATGGTTCCATTCCACTGTTCAAGCATAAAAAAGCTTCAAAATTACAAACTTTCACTTTATAAGACTAGTAAGATGTGATGCGATAGCCTACCCGTTTTCCAAGTTTTAATTGCAATCTTTACCACCTTTCAGTCACCGCACGGCCCAAGAAACGAAAGGATGGAACTTGTTCCGAGAGATTCCCGTGAAGAAGGAAAGCGGGTCCATGGTATCAACAGATTGGGTGGAACTAAGTGTGAAGATCCTCAAAGTGCTAGCTTATATCTTCGTATTCATCTTTGTGCTGGGTTCAGCGGTGATCGCCAAAGGAACGCTGCTGTTTATAACATCGCAGTTGAAGAAGGGTCGTGAGATTGTGCATTGTAATAAAATCTTGGGTAAGTGTAAATAAAAAGTTTATTTTGAGACGGTTGTAGCTTCAATTAGGTTTAGCTTTAAACTCGAGTTATTGAGATTAGCTCGAACAAACAAACTCATGAACTTTTCATTTATAAAAAATCTTTTACCTGTTTAAGTGTAGGTACATGTCCATTATGAAAACTAATTACGATAGTTTAGATTTTTTTTTTATTTAGGCTACCCTCCACTTATCTTCAACCATCATCTAATGCATAATCAAGTAGGTAATGTATCTTTTGATCACCGTAGAAATTCCTTGCCCACAAGAGAAAACGAAATAGCAGCTCATGTAAAAGTCCTTGCGGTAAATCTAATTTATGATAGTATTCTTTATTATCATTCATACAAATACAAATAAATTTACAAATAAAGTTATTTATAAAACGGATTACTCGTACCTACAAACTTGACTTTTACTTAATTGTTAACAGTTTTTTTATTACATTGTATTGAGGTACCGGTAGGTCCTGCACTAGGAATACCTGTATCACAGGCACCTACTATATCGCTATACATACAATATCTTTGGCGGTGCGATTCTTATCCGATCTTATCATGTCTGTATAATATTATTCCCAGCGCTAGACCAGCAGTTTATCACAGTGCTAACACTAGAAGAGCGTATAACATGGCTCTGGGCAGCTTTCATGGTGTTCGCGGCTCCAGAACTAGGCGTGTTCTTGCGATCCATCAGGATTTGCTTCTTCAAGTCTTTCAAGAAACCCGATGCATTGACGTTCTTTGTCGTAAGTAATTTCTTAATATGCTAAACTGTGCTGAAAGTATTATTTTCTAAAAAAAGTGAGATTTTAAACGAAATTTGGTATACGGATCAATTATCAAAGCAAACTGTAATAACAGCTGGGACCTATATATTGCCATTTCATTCAGACTACGAAAGCGTCCCACATAAAATGTAAATCAGTCTGTATTCTAATATAGTACTATGTGGCACGTTGAAGAGGAGGCCTAGGTATACTCAGCAGTTGGTGAACACGGGCTGACATGATGATGATGATTCTAATGCGGGCCAATTGCGTTGAAGTTAATTAAATTGTCACCTACAAGTAAGCACACACAATAATTACATTGATTAATTACAACAGACTCAGTATGGCTTTCTCATTTTTTCATAATTTTGTACCTTCAATTGACTACCTGACCATACAAGTTTTATTTCTATTTCCAGGCATTCATCCTCGATACGCTCCACACGATCGGCATGGCAATCCTCGTCCTTCTAATCCTGCCCGAACTAGACGTAGTTAAAGGCGCCATGCTCATGAACGCCATGTGCGTAGTCCCGGGCGTTCTAAACGCTTTCAGCAGAGATCCGTTAGACTCCAGATATTCTATGAAGTTGATATTCGATGTGGTGGCTGTGTCTATGCAGTTGACAGCATTCGTGGTGTGGCCCTTGAAGAATGGAGAGCCGGTGCTTTGGTCTATGCCTGTGGCGTGTGTGTTGGTATCGCTCGGATGGTGGGAGAACTTTATTGATGGTGTTGATAAGGATTCTTCAGGTAAGTAATTTTTAATCATTGCAATTGCATTCCATTGAATCTTTTTTGCTCTAGCCTACTAAAGTGATGTAAGACGTTAGTTATGGCAGAAGAAAAAGCACCATAGCCAAATATTGGGTGTTCAAACAGTTTTTTTTGTACATATACGAAGCCCTAAACTAATAAAAGGCACTGAACTAATCTCTCTAAGTATTTGCCATTTGTAGTAATTTATCCTTAGAAGAATTACTACATCCTTAGACGAGAACCAACCAAGAGAGCAAGCCGGCTTTAGACAAGACTACTCTACCATTGACCACATATTTACTTTGACGCAAATGATTGAAAAATACCAGGAAAAATACGCATAAAGACTATTATTTATTTTTTATTTACTTACTTTATTTTTCAGCTGTGATGTTATATCTACAAGACCTGCGCGAGAGTTTAAAGCGAACTCGCTACGCCACCCAGCGGTACCTATCCCTTTGGAAGATTGTAGTGTTTATGGCATTCATAATGATTTCTTTACATCTACAAGAAGACGACCCGCTCTCTTTCTTTACGAAATGTGCGGAGAGTTTTAGTGACAGGCTGTATAACGTTTCAGAGGTTTGTATTTACTATTATGGGAAACTAAAGTTATAATGAAGTGGGATGCTAATGTACATATTGGTTGGTAAAACTATCGCTTAACTTTAATAATCTGAATTCTCTATTAGCTGAGCTACGAAGAAAGAAAGTTTAAAGTAGATAATATTAAAAGTTTCGGATATACAATTAATTAAATTCAGACATAAATCTAGCACCCGCCTGCCTAGATGGCACTCTCAAATAACCACGATAGTTCACGGTATTTTGGCGGTGTTGTTAGTGAACCTGCTTCATTCCAGAATTCCTGCTTTGGCAAAGCATGGATGTTGCTAAAAAAACGCGAATTTATCAACTGTAAAAAAGGGAACATTTTTTTTATTATTTTTTCTCCTATTTCAGATCCAAGTGCTCCTAGAAGACGTATACAACGGTATAGTAGAATACGAGATCACAGGAGAGATCCCCGGCATTGAAGTGCAATGGTCTACATCTCTATGGGTGGCTCTCATACAAATAATACTGGCCTATGTTTGCTTCGGAGCTGCTAAATTCGCCTGCAAAATTTTAATACAAAACTTCAGTTTTACCTTTGCATTGACGTTAGTGGGGCCGGTGACTGTGAATCTGTTGATAGTGTTCTGTGGATTGAAAAATACTAATCCGTGTGCTTTCTACGGGATGATACCGGATTATGTGTTCTTTGATATGCCGCCAGGTTTGTTGATATCTTTATGTATTGGAAATTACACCTAAAAACCGTAATAGTCACTTGCTATTAGGCGAATTGTGGTCAAGTGTAAAACTATTTCTATTAAAAGAGAGCGAAAGCAGTGACACTTTCAGTTTATAACTAAAAAAAACTACCGTGAATTTGAGACATGGTTGTTGTCTCATTCCGATTGGAAGTAATCAATTGAAAACCGGAATACAACATATAATCTTACTTAAAATTTAATTAGGTACTCTTATTATATTGGAAAAAAGGAAAACTGTTAAATTCATTCGTTTTGTTATCTCTGCTACGTAAAGCTAAGTAAGCTAAGCTATAGATACAGACATATTGTATGAACCTTATCTTTGCTATGTTCCACGTCAATACACAAAACAAACACTACATTTTGTTCATGTACCCTCATTTCATCCTTCCAGTGTACCTCCTCCGCGAGTACGTATCTCACGAGATGGCGTGGGTGTGGGTGCTCTGGCTCGTCTCTCAAGCTTGGATCTGTATGCACGCGTGGCAGCCATCTTGCGAACGACTCGCCAGCACTGACAAACTGTTCGCGAGACCGTGGTACAGTGGCCCGCTGATAGACCAGTCGTTATTAATGAACAGGACTAAGGATAAAGAAGTCGATATTGCGATTGAGGTAAGTTTTGCCGTCTGTATGTAACCAAGTACCTACCGTGATTATTGAGAAGTAAGTTTTTCTAGTAAATGTTATCTCTCAAGCTTGGATCTGTATGCACGCGTGGCGCCATCTTGTGAACGACTCGCGAACACTGACAAACTGTTCGCGAGACAGTGGTACAGTGGCTAAGGGTACATTGCTCAACGGGAGTAACGATAAAGAAGTTGATATTGCGATTGAGGTAAGTTTTGCCGTCTGTATGTAACCAAGTACCTACCGTGATTATTGAGAAGTAAGTTTTTCTAGTAAATGTTATCTCTCAAGCTTGGATCTGTATGCACGCGTGGCGCCATCTTGTGAACGACTCGCGAACACTGACAAACTGTTCGCGAGACCGTGGTACAGTGGCTAAGGGTACATTGCTCAACGGGACTAACGATAAAGAAGTTGATATTGCTATTGAGATAAATTATGCTATCTATACAATATAATAAAGATGAAAAGGGTAAAAAATCTGAACATACAAGATATTAGAAAAATATTGTTTGGGTATACTTTAAATCCATAAAAGGACACGTTTCAGCAGTTTTTAGATATTTTTGTCCGTTTATTTTAACGCTCATCACACCAAAACGGCTGAACGGATCATCATGATTTTTGGCATGTAGGTAGTGAAGTCTTAGGATTGTCATAGACTATATACTCTTTATCTTGAAATAATGCGAGCGAAGCCGCGGGCGTCCACTATTCTTTAATAAAGTAAGTAACGTTACTTTACGTAAATTTTTAACCGATGCGATGTCTATTTAACCTAGTGAGTTTACAAAATTTGGAAAAAAGATTTTCTTGTAAGTTAAGTGAGGATTAGTAAGTTTTTTTAGTAGCCTTAGTCAGTAATGTTATCTAGTAATATTAGTAGTGCTCTGAGTAAGTCGTATTATGGAGATATTGTTTAAACTAAAACACTATGAATTACTTCAAAGATCGTATTTATCTCTGTGTCATATTTTATTAATTTTTTTACAACCAAAGTTATATTTTCAGGACCTAAAAGGAATAGGCGCGGAAGAAATGTCAGTTGGAAGTTCAGAACATATGGTAAAGGACGTGAAACCAACGGACAGCATTACCCGGTAATAATCATACGTTTGTATGATTGTATTTGACTAATAAAACATACTTTAAATGATACAAAACAAAATATAGGTCAAAATCCTAATTTTACTAGCAGCGACTCGCGGGGCTACTCACGTTAATCCGGAAAAAATAGTCTTTATGTTAATCCAGGTTTATTGTTCTTGTCTGATCAACCTCAATGTCAAATATCATCCAAATCTGTTTAGTCGTTTGAGCGTGAACAAGTAGGTAATAAACGTACACACACACTCTCTCTTGAGTCGTATTTCCTCACGACTGATGGTTGTGACTATCCCGAATTAATTCGTGAGGGGAGTTCAGACACATCGTGGTGGGCGCCCAGGTCCTTCCAAATGTCCTCGGATATTGTGGTCCTTAAACATATCGGTTTCCTCACGATGTTTTCCTTCACCGTAAGGCGAGTGCAAATCCACACATAACTTGATATTACAAGTCATTGATGTAGGGCCGGATTCGAACCAGGGTGCGTCTAGATGAAAAGCAGACGCTGGAACCGCCGAGCCACACGCACACACACACTCACGCATAATCTTTCGCCTTTATAATATTAGTGGGATGTGATACATATATTACATATAATGATAATATTGTTTGTGTGCTTTCTAGAATCTACGTGTGCGCTACAATGTGGCACGAGACGAAGGACGAAATGATAGAGTTCTTGAAGTCTGTGATACGTATAGACGAGGATCAGAGCGCGCGCCGCGTCGCACAGAAATACTTGGGTATAGTGGACCCGGACTATTACGAGTTCGAAGGTAATTATAACTGACTAGTGGGTTCTTGCGGCTTCGCTCGCATTAAGAAGTAAAACTTGCATCCCCTATTTTACCCCTTTATAAGTGGCATTTCCAAAAATCCTTTCTTAACGGATGCCCACGTCATAACATCTACCTTCATTCCAAATTTCAGCCCAATCCGTCCAGTGGTTTGGGCTGTGCGTTTTTAGATTACTATATCAGTCAGTCAGTCACCTTTGAGAGAAAAAAATGCGATGGTTTTTTGGAATTGTTGAAGTTTTTTGTGTGAAGATAAAGTTTTTGGCTTAGTTTCCTGCGGTTAAGTCAAGGAACTGCCGTCGCAGTAAGTCTTTGGATTGGGGAACTTAGTAAAAACACACCTGTGGCATTTACATCTACACAGGCGCCATAGATCTATAGAAACTAACCATATGCACATTATGTTTCTACTTAAGAAATACTTTAAGTTTCGCCCAACTGGAGAATATATACCTACCTACTTACATGCCAACTGCTCCATTGATAATCCCGCTAAAAACTAAAAAAAAAATTATTATTCCAGCTAACATCTTCATGGACGACGCATATGAGATCTCCGACCACAGTACTGAAGACATGCAAGTTAACCGCTTCGTGAAGTGTCTGGTAGACACCGTGGATGACGCGGCCTCAGAGGTGCACCTCACCAACGTCAGACTGAGAGCTCCCAAGAAGTACCCGACCCCGTACGGAGGCAAGCTGGAGTGGACCCTGCCTGGGAAGAACAAGCTCATCTGCCATCTCAAGGACAAGTCCAAGATTAGGCATAGGAAGCGATGGTCTCAGGTAATTATAATAATAAAATAAAAAATTTAAATCTTTTTATTTGAAACAGTTATTTTGAGGTTAGTTAGATAGATAGTTTTATTTGAGGATTAGCTGTGCCAGCGACTTCGTCCGCATGGAATAGTTATTACCATAAAAACGGTTCTAGTGAGTTAAACTGTTGCAAACATTTTGTTAGATAATTTCAAGAAGAATAATTCTTTCATACATATTTTTTTGATATCTTGAACCGTTTTCGCAGCACACGCAACGGAAGCTCTTAAAGATGAATGATTTTCCCCGTTATTTACATTTTCCATTGTTTCTTCGCTCATATTAGTTGCAGCGTGATGTTATATAGCCTAAAGCCTTCCTCGATAAATGGTCTATCCAACACAAAATTATTTTTTCAATTCGCACCAGTAGTTCCTGAGATTAGCGCGTTCAAACAAACAAACAAACTCTTCAGCTTTATAATATTGGTACAGATTAACATCGATATAACTGTAGCTATCGAATATAGCTGCTCGAATATCGGCGCGGATATTCTCGACTTTGAAACAGTTAAATAAAAGGTAAATGATTCCTTCTTGCGTTCTATTCCTCATATCTGAGGGTTGTGACTATCATTCGTCTATCTCAGATGATTTTTGACATCTCTCTCTATCCTTGACATCGTGAAAATAAATAAAGAAATTGAAATATAACAGAATAGAAACAAGGAACGATATGTAACGAAATGACGCGGGCCTGATCAACTATCGACAACAAACTGGCTCATATTGTATGGCAGACCGCCAGGCTATTTCTTTAGCAAAACTTGTTAAGTTATAACACACAAAGATTATCATCATCTCATTTAAGCTAACTTTTGCTTTGGTTTTCCTTTCTTGGCATTTTTTAAATTAATCTTGCTGTGTTTCCGTTACCAAGCCTGACAGGTTTTTATCTAAGCTACGCGATCTTACCTTACGATGAATTATAAAACTCCGTAAACGTGGCTTCTATAAATGCCGGGGAAAATCTTTCCATCCTTTTTGGACTAATGAAGGATCTGTATTGTGCGAGTAGGGTGAAATGATTTTTACCGCCATCTGGTGTCACATTTAATGAACTAGTAATCATCTTTTCTCTCTTCAATCCCAGGTGATGTACATGTACTACTTCCTCGGCCACCGCCTGATGGATCTCCCCATCTCCGTGGACCGCAAGGAGGTGATAGCTGAAAACACATACCTGCTGGCTCTGGACGGAGACATCGACTTCAAGCCTAACGCGGTCACTCTGCTCATTGACCTCATGAAGAAGGATAAGAACCTTGGCGCAGCCTGCGGGCGTATTCATCCTGTAGGATCAGGTATGGAAATAAAATAAATAAATACCTACTCCGGGACATTGCACACAGCGCCATCTAGACCCACACTAAGTAAACGCTTGTGTCGTGGGTACTAGATAACGGATATAATACTTAAATACTTGAAAAAACTGACGTCATGGATTTCTCATAGATCCTATAGTCGAAACGAAAATAACTAGCTTTTGAGATTCTTAGTACCCACTAAGACTTTCAGGAAAAACAAAACCCAATAAAGGCGTTACTCTCTGGGTAAACTCAAAAATCTAAATGGGATTATTTAGTATTAGTAGTAGAATCTAGCCATATGCCTAGATACATAACCCGGTCCATGAAACGTGACATCTTTAAATGGCGGCGAAAATCATTCCACCCTTTTCGAACTAATGGAGGAGCTGTATTGAGCGAACAGGATGGAATTATTTTCACCGCCATTTATAGATGTCACGTTGAATTAACTGGGGTTTACAATTTACAGTTTATTACATTGATTATCCGTGGAAGGACCTGGGTGCAGATTGACACCTTGAGCAGATACATCACGATGTATCTGCTCAAGAAAACTCCCCTAACGAACTAATTCTGCGGGGGAGTCACGACCCTCAGTCATGAGGAAATACGACTCAAGAGAGAGACATTAATGAAACCTCTTTTTCCTGTGATTCCAGGTTTCATGGCCTGGTACCAGATGTTTGAGTACGCCATCGGTCATTGGCTGCAGAAGGCGACAGAACACATGATCGGCTGCGTGCTCTGTTCCCCGGGGTGCTTCTCACTGTTCAGAGGGAAGGCACTCATGGATGACAACGTAATGAGAAAGTATACACTGACTTCGAGTGAGGCGAGACATTATGTGCAGTACGATCAAGGTAGGATTAGTTTATGTAAAACCGGGGTACGTTAACGTGACTTTTATAAAAGGTGGCGAAAATCATGCCATTATTTTCTCATATATGGAGGAGTTACATATACTGTGCGAAAATGGTGGGATGATTTTCATCGCTCTATTTAAAAGGCGGGTAATGAATCAGGGTAAACATAAATACTTAAATGCCTTTCCTGTTAAGAGCTGTCTTAAAAAAAAAGGGTTGCTTAATTGTCATGTAAATAACAAAGCTGGGGAACTTTTTCTGCTTTTCAAGAAAACTGATCCGCTAAGATTAAGTTACTGGTATAGCGGTGCGACAAAAATCTAAAAATAAAGAAAAATCTTAAATTCTGGTCTTTGATAGAAGAGACGCTACTCTTCGCATCATCTTCTGCCACTAAGTGACTTGTGTTTTGTATACAGGTCCTTACCCCAAAATTAGTTTTAAAATCATATGTTGTATTCAAAATTCTGTGGTGTGTCAAGCGCCAAGAAATTAAAAGACTTGAAAGCGATGAAAGCGAACATTGAAAAGACTGTTAAAATATATGAAAAACTAGTGGGGCTTCGCTTGCAATAAAAAGTAAAACTTGCATCCCCTATTTCACCCTTTTAAAAGTGGCATTTCTAAAAATACTTTCTTACCGGATGCCTACGTCATAACATCTACCTGCATGCCAAATTTCAGCCCGATCCGTCTAGTGATTTGGGCTGCGCGTTGATAGATCACTATATCAGTCAGTCAGTCACCTTTGATTTTTATACATTTAGATAGAAGACTGATAGACTTGAACCTTCAAAACTTTTTTTATTCCAGGCGAGGACCGTTGGTTGTGCACCCTACTGCTCCAGCGTGGCTACCGAGTAGAGTACTCAGCCGCCTCTGACGCCTACACGCACTGCCCCGAGTTATTTGACGAGTTCTTCAACCAGCGCCGCCGCTGGGTCCCCTCCACGATGGCTAACATATTCGACCTGCTCGCAGACTCCAAGCGAACCGTCGCAGTTAATGATAACATATCCACCATCTATATTGTTTATCAGGTATGTTTGCTTCATTTATTTATTTAAACCATTAAAATAAATGTACCTTACAGCTACGCCTTTGTTTGTGATGTAGAAGCCATTGCTTTAAACGTGACTTCATTCTTTCTCAGTTATTTTTCTTTGTAAATTAATGCTTCAAAAGAACACCTTTTTTGGAATCACATAGTTCACCTTTAACCATAATTTACGAGATTATCCGCAGTCACGAATAAATAAAATAAATAAAAATAAATAAATATTTCAGGACATATCACACAGCGCCATCAAATATAATTCAAATGTTATAAGCATACAAACTATAGGACCTAATTATTGATGCATGTTATATCAATGCTAATGCTACGTCCCTGGGTATGAATCCAAACTTACAAACACATTGCTAGCCTAAATATAAATTTTCTAAAATCATATCCTGTAACGTGTTTTTTTTTCGATAAACTTCAAGGCGTTTGTGTTCAGTGTTTTTTTATTATGCTGAATTGGAGCTGTGTTATGACAAACTTATTATATCTGTGTGTTACACAATATCTATCCAAATGCAAATCTATATAATATAAAACTCAAAGGTGACTGACTGACTAACTGACTGATATACTGATCTATCAATGGATTGGGCTGCAATTTGGAATGAAGGTAGATGTTATGGTAGACGTAGGCATCCGCTGAGAAAGGATTTTTGGAAATGCCTCTTTTAAAGGGGTGAAATAGGGGATGCAAGTCTTACTTCTTAATGCGAGTGAAGCCGCGAGCATCCACTAGTCTATCATAAAAGTGATATTTTACCCTACTTAATCTTCCTATGACGGATACAATCCTGAGTTTGGGATTTTGTAACATCTGTGTTTTATACAATGTCTATCCAAACGTGAATCCGTCTCAATAAGACCCGACGTGCGACTTGTTGTCGATGGATGGTGTAACGAACCAAAAATGAGCATACCTCTCATTTTCTGCAATCGATTAAATAAAAAATATATAAACATAACAAATATGGATATATCTCAAAAATACACATGTAAAAACTAAATACTAATCTATTTTTCCAATATTCGCATTCTATAAAGAAGGTTTTATGCAAAAGTTCAATGAAGGAGTTTGTTTAAAATTAACAAAGAAGGTTTTATACCGAGTGTAACGAACCAAAAATGAGCATACCTCTCATTTTCTGCAATCGATTAAATAAAAATATATAAACATAACAAATATGGATATATCTCAAAAATACACATGTAAAAACTAAATACTAACCTATTTTTCCAATATTCGCATTCTACAAAGAAGGTTTTATGCAAAAATTCAACGAAGGAGTTTATGTTAAAATTAACAAAGAAGGATTTATACCTACATTCAACGAAAGAGGTTTCATCTCAACATTGAAAGAAGTTTGAGGTCAATTGATTTACAAAAAAAAGGTAGAACTAATTGATAAACATAAGTTTGGTATTAAATATATCGGCATTAATTATCTTCTATGTTAAAAAAGTCTTGTATGAGTATCATTAGAAGAATTATAGACAATTAGAACTGTTTTTCACATAATAAGATAATATTTTGAACGGAAATAGCCGTATTGTTCCATTTACTCGACGGTTGGTAATATGGAAGACAGTTGTAATCTTGAACGACGCATCGGTTTGAGTAGTAATTGTTAGTCAAAATTGATCTATTATGACATGAGATTTCGTAGGATATTTGTTTCAAGAGTCTTGTAAATAATATTCAGTAATATTAAGTTGTTTGTCAATATTAGATATTGGGTAATTACTTCGGTTACAAATGCATTGCATGATTAAGGACGGATTTGAACGGAAGCGCAATAATGAAGGTTTTTTTGTGTGCGCGAAGGCTTCGTGTTCCAAGAAATATGTTAGCGTGTTGAAAGTCACGTAGGCCAAATTTCCAAGAATAGTCATTAAAAGTCGCATGATATTTAAAGGGTTGCCAGTTGTGGATAGAGGGTACGGTACATTACGAGTACTAACCGGGTTTGGTCGAATTACTTTGTACAATTTGGAAATGTTAGAACATAATTTTATTAGTAAAACTATTCACAGGAATTTGTGTTATAGTTCATAGTAAGTTATTTATAAACAGAGGTTATTAAATCAAAAATGATATCACATAGTTTGTATGTTTACATTAAAGTAATTACATAATAATATTTTAAATCCAATTACACATAAAGTTATTGAAGTATTTGTTTTGAATTAATTTATAATAATAAAAAAAAAGAGATTGTTAAAATAAATATCAAAAGGCTAAAAAACCATTAGGATTTTATAATAGGAAGTTCATAATAAATTATTGTATTAGTTACTTATTTGGAAATCAATGATGATTTATTTAGGTAGATGTACCGAATTTTGGGGAATAGTCACATGGGACCACACCGGAGAGGATTAGGGGAAACGGGATGGGAAGCGAAAGAAAGAGATAGCGAAGCCTTTGTTATACTTTGGCATAAAAGGGGGAAGGGGCGCGAGTTCGCCCTCTTTCATCGCTGGGTCGCCGAGGAGGACAGAAGTGTCCAATCCCTGAGTAAGCAAAATCTCATCTTTCATCCATAACATTTGAGCTACCTTTCCTTGATTAACTTTGGAGTGTTCCTTTGACCTTTAAGCTACAAATTTAGTTTTGAAAGTATGCCAATTTAAGTGCATATACCTGGTATCTTGACGGACTTTTGGCTTGGGTGTTCCGAAGGAAGCTGATCCAATCAGTGTTACGATGTGGTCGCCAGAGTTAATTGTCAGTCAAGGTATAAGTTTTCCATTTAACGTTCGGATTTGGGAAGATTGAAGCATATCCTGCTCCTGTCAGGCTCACCAAGTAGTCGCCCAAAGTCGAAGGTAATGGAAAATAGGGTATTTATTTTAAAATTATTAAATTTAAATATTGGTAGCTTTTCCTTTCCTGATAAAATCATTAAGTCACAAATTTAGTTTTGAAAGTATGCCAATTTAAGTGCATATACCTGGTATCTTGACGGACTTTTGGCTTGGGTGTTCCGAAGGAAGCTGATCCAATCAGTGTTACGATGTGGTCGCCAGAGTTAATTGTCAGTCATGGTAAAAATATCACATTTGACGTTCGGATTTGGGAAGATTGAAGCATATCCTGCTCCTGTCAGGCTCACCAAGTAGTCGTCCAAAGTCGAAGGCAATGTGATATAAGGTTTAATAATAGATCCAAATTACCCAGTGAACGCGTTAATTTACCCGTAAAATTTAAATCTGGGATCCCGCTTGAGCTAGTAATTGCATGTTGTAATTAGTATTTGAGTGACTAATTACTGCTTTGCTAAAGTAGATTAGATACCTTTAAACTCTCGTGGTTTAAAGCCCTTGATTGTTATTATACCCGGCATTATTCTGGCTGTCCGCTGGATAAATGTTGTATGTCTACCTTCATTTCCTCCCGATTCGGCCGCGACTACCTTTGGCCATGGGTTAGTAGAAACCCTCTCTAATCTGAGTCTGGATTAGGGGAATCTGGGAAAATCATTCCGCATCCTAAATTCCTCCCCCCTAGTTCCACTGGTCGTCCTAGGTTATTCGGCGGCTAGTATCCTGATATATTATTTTGAGTAGGCAGGGATAGGGATAGGAGAAGCTAGGGTTCATTCTGATAAGTAGGTTTTAGTTGAGGGATTAGCGTAGGGAGAAACAGGTAAGTAAGAAGTAAGGAATAAATTTAGAGAAGAGATTTGCATTAGATTAGGATGATAGGTTATAGGGAGGTAGATAATTATTTGAAATTTGGTATAAGACGAAAGTTTGTGTATGATTTACGAAGTAGGACGGGGACGTAAAATAGCGCGGAGCTATTAGCGGAATTAATAAAACCAACTGCGTTTAAATTATAGGGCGTAATTTAAGGGTGAACCGAATAATTAAGTTTTGGAAGAAAGTTTGTAATATCAAATAAAACGTAGAAGTTGCGGTAGTTAGGGAACATTCATCTAAAATTGGAAATTATGATTATGAACGGTTACAAGTTCACATTAAATAAATACACGCTATAATGAATACAAGTCGGATAATTAATTGAAATAAACAGCGGGAGCTGCTATCTGGAACATGTGTTATTTAAACGAAGTTCTTTTATTGCCTATTGAAAACATCATAGCAAATTATCAATTAAAATCTAACCAAAGCTACGCATGCTTAAATGACAGTAATAAAGTTGAGAGACTATTTATTGAATGAATATCAATTCTAGAAATATAAACTATGACTCTTTTAAATACAAAAGTAAGTTATTCTATTTCGCAAGATAGCGCCTGATGGAAATGTTGGAGCGATTTAAATTAAAGTAAACTAAGCTACACTTGCTTAAAGGCAGAAGTTGTGTTGGGAGTATATTTATTGACAAAATAATAAATTTAAAAATATGATAAAATTACTACAGTTGTATATGGTTTATAAATATCATTTTGAAAACATTTACCTTTACAAAATAAATAGGGAATATAACCTAATTGTTTATTTATGAGAATATTACCTTACTTCGTGATATAACACTGAAGACCTTTATAGTATAGTTCCTATTTTTGGCTGATTAGATTAATAACTAATTATTTACAGATAAGTTATCTAATCTCGGTCACTTTGTTATACGGTAGAATTCAGAAGTGTTTTCTAGGGTTTCGTACGTTGGCAAAATTATCACCAACCAGGAACCCAGCTGTTGGAAAGTGAATAATAGAGATGACGTAACATTATTGTTGTTTTTCTACTACTTATGAGTAACTACACACTCAGCCAAGATCAGGAATTATTACCTAGAATGTCTAAATGTATTTAACTTTTCTTCGTCATAACTTTGTTAGGATTAATCTGACCTTTATATTTACGATAGTTTTCTTTGAGAAGTAGACTCCATTTGGGTTATACTAGGTTATGGTTCCTTTCTGTTCATCCTTAAAGAGCTAGGGCTACTACGTAAAACCTAGGCGTTCTAACTAGACGATCACATTTCGTAGGGAAACATGTCAAAAGTTCGAGCGAGGTTTTGTTAGGTAGGTCATAATCAAACAAATGAATAAAAATAAAAGTAAATACATTCAGCTAGAAAAAGATTGAGTTATCATTGATAGGAAAGGCCGCTTTTGTCAGGGGTTTAGATCTCGTGGAAATTATATGTTTACCATGGGAAAATGCGTTGGAATGGAGCATTTTCTGTGCTTTTCAGTTAAATTCTTGACTGATTGGTACGCAAAAGCGAGCCTAAATAATAAACATTTATAAAGATAGCAATTAACATTATTAATCTATGAACGGATGAAGTAAATCTCTATATAGTTTTGTTGACCTCATTGATAAACAGGGTTTAGTGAGAGAGATTATAATTAAACATCTATCAGTATGATTCTATGTTTGTACTAACGTGATTTATTATATAAGAGTTCTAAACACTAGATTGTTAGAAATAGGAATTAAGCAATGGGTTTGAGGTAATGAAAGAGTACACGGTAAAACATTAGTATAATATCAATTGGGAAGAAGTAAGTTGTAAGATTAATTAACAAGAAGACGACAAAATTAGGTCAGCTGTACTAAAGACATCACATATACTTATCTAATAGGGTTCGTTAAAGTAGATACAATGATCAGACGTATATCAGCGGTATGTTAGTTATTAATTAGTCATAATTACAATTTATAGTTATAAGTTAGATATAGTTTCAAAAAAAATAGAGATATATAGGTAGATAGGTAGTGGGTTGTTACATTTGGGTGGCCGTGACAGGATTTAAAATTTAATTGATTTTAGGATTGTAATTTTAAGTTATAAGTATCTACAAATAGGAATATATTTGACATGATTTTGGCCATCATAAATAGTCAGACCTAGCGGTCTGGCTACATTTGTTGCTGTTTGAAATGGAGGGATAACAGAGAGGGACACGTTTAGAATAAGATATTATATTAGGCTAGTTTAAAACTAAAACGTCTGGGGGCGAGTCGTTAGTTTTCATAGGCTGGTACTTTCTGCTATTGAAGAGTTGGTTTTTCCTGAAAGATAAAAATAGTAATGTTAGATATTTGTACAAACTATTGTTGTAAATATAGCCATAATAAATAGAATAAATTAGCACATACGTTGAAGTCTTTTGTAGAAAGTTGTAGGTTGTATATAAATATGTATGTGAATATATATATATATAAAAAAAAAAAATGTTTCTGAATTTAGTATAATTTAGTAAAAATATTTAAGAATTATTAATATAGAGTAGGATTTAGTCATACTTATAGTCTTTTATATATAAACATTATTTAAATAAATTTAGAAGCAAGTATAGACTCATATATCACAAAAATTGATAATCCACTACCATATAAATATGTAAGTATGAATATTAAAATTTGGATAAATTTTACCTTTGAATAAACAAGTAACAAATACAAATGGGCTGGGGTCTCCAATTTTCATCAATTCTAAATGTCAGCTTGTGGAATAATTCAGCATCTGAAAAATAAAGTTCATTAAAACATTAATATTTGATGGTATGAAATTAAATAAAATTGGGCACATATGTAATATCTGGTTAAGAAAGGTTGTCTAAGTTAATCATTATAATATGTATCTAAGCTTTTTGTTTTCTTAAATATAATTGTTTCCTTTTTATAATAATTTTAGTTTTATTTTAATATTTTATTCTTTATGTAGTAATCTATTTCTATAAAGTAAAGTATAGATCAAACATAATAGACTTGAGTAGTTGTTACCTTATTATAAATTCATGTTTAAGATGCTTAGGTGAAAGAAGGAAAAATATAGGGTTTTATCTTTGAACATTGAATTGGTTAAATTAGATTGACATTAAGGGCCACCGTTCACATATTTGAAAACAAATAGTTGGTGTTAATATAGAATTACTTTAGATAGTTTTTGAGCTTGTAACAGTCTAAATGGCGGCCTTATTGCTTAAAGTAAGTTCTGTCAGAATGTAGTTAAGTAGAGAAATTATTCAAAGAAGAATCTGGTTTTATATTTAGAGTTTTGTGGCAATTTGAACGAACAAACAAGTAAACACACAAACAAATAGTTGAGAATAGCATTAGCGGGTTTTCAGAATGAGCATTTTTGTGGGACGGATGTCGCGTTGAATTGTAGGACTCGGCTGTTTTGTATAGAAAAAGATATAACAAAACCATGTTAGAGGAACTTAGGGCGGTTTTGGGGTTCGTTATGACTTTATTAAAATTATCATATAGTGTACAGAATTCTAAAAAAAAAAATCAAATTAATTTAGTTGGCATTAATTACTTACTTGTGTTGATGGTATTCAAATTAAGGGGTGGGTGTTTGGGATCATCCATTGTGCATTAGTGTTTATTCCTGAAAAAAAAGAAAAGGAGAAGGTTTAGTTATTATTTTAGTAGGTTGTAGTAATGTAATTTGATGATTATTTTATTATATTCTGGGTAGAGTTTGAATTAGTGGTATATTATAGAACAATAATTATTGGAACAAGATAGGGCAGTCTATATGGGCGTTTTCTGAGAGTTTCCATACCAATTATCAATTTCTTCATAGAATAAATGTCAAAATTATACAAATTAAGCTATTAAGAGGAGAATTAGGGTGTAACTAAAATTAATAGTAAAATATTTTAGGAATATCAGGTAAAAGGGTTAATTATACAACTAGCAAAGGCACAATTTTCATAGTCAAAACCAATATCAAAGTTCTTACAATGAAAGATCAGATAAGATGTTAAAATTAAAGAAAGGTGTCTAGCTCTATTGTTCATTTATGAATAATTACAAAATAGGTAGTGTGATAGTACTTATTTATTTGGGAATATCTTTTGTAACACATTGTACAATAGGCATGAATTAGGTTATTCAGGGACATGAAATTTAAGTTAGACTGGCTACCTTTTGACTGATTTTTATGTCTTTATCTAAGTAAGGGCGTTAATGTTATGTGTCTAAGCATGAAAAAAAAAATATAATATTGTTATATCAAGTCGTGCAAGGTCTGGTAATTATCAACACATAAAAAGGATTATAGGGACAATATTGTTAGGAATTTCATTGGGTTTGTTGACATGATTAGAAGTGGGAAGTTTTGTGCAAGACCATAGGGTCACTTTCTTTTTCAAGTGTATTATAAAATGGATAGTTTATTGGGTTGGTTTCATGTATTAATGTTGAGATTGGATGGGGTTATATTGTTGACATAGTGAGCAATAGATAGGTAATAGAAAATGATCTGACACTTATTATCACTGAACATAGTTGGTTGGGAATTGTATGCTTACCTTTTGAAACCATGGGAGTAGTTTGCTGTAGAATTGTGACGACAAATTTTGTAGGTAAAGTTTATCTACTTTTTGCATTGTTTTGGGGTTTGAAATGGTAGTTGGGCGCAGGTGGCACTAGGTAGTTTTTGTTTGTACACGAAAAGCGTTAGATTATCTATAATTACACTGTATTGTGCTGGAATATACAGAATTAGAGATTTTTTTCATCACAAACATTGCCGGTCGTTCACATAAAATTTGAGAGCAGGCGGAAGTGGCGACATCTTGTGAACTCATCGTTCAACTGGTTGAGTTTAGTGATGGGAACGTTATCTAATTAATCGATAAAAATGGGGCTAGGTGTTTGAATGGATTCGATTATTTTGCAAGAAACAATATATTGTGTATGTTTGAATATTGTATTTTCACGCTTTATAAAAAAAAAATATAACAAAATGTCTTAGATAATATTATAATTTACAATTGGTATCTGAGTAGAATTGGATAATTTAGGAATTTCTAATAGCTAGTACTTGGAAGTTAGGGAAAACAAAACATGTCTATAAGATTTATTGCGTTGAGATTTTTGTGCGTAGTTAATTAATTGCATTACAATCACATTTTTATTGTATTTACAAGAAGAAGAATAATTATTCAAATGTTAAATTATGTTTTCTTTTTTTTTTGAGATTGATATTTTTGTTAATATTTATATATTTTATTATTCAGAAAAAAAGAAAAAAAAACTAATTCTACATTAAAATAGTGAATAAACATTTACTACAAAGAGACAGTACATCTTTGTAAATTAAAGGATGAAATATAGAATATTAGTTTTGTGTTTTCATTCGATTAAGTTCAAATTGTTGTTTGTTCAATTTTACCACAACACTAAATAATGTTTGACGGGACATGTTGGATATTGAACGTGACGTCGCGAGCTCTGATTGGACGATTGGTCGTTTCATTTCATAGGCGTTTCGTTTTACGCGACTGATAGGAAAATTTAGTTATGAGCAAAATATAATAATTTTATTGTGTTGTATGAGGGAAATGTTTGATAAGTTTTATTATTATAAAAAGTCATTAGGAAACTTATTTATTTGATAGTCAAGTCAAAAAAAATTCTATTGTTATTATAGTATAGTTAACCAACAGTTGGAACCCGCGAAAATTTGAATTAGATTAGTGAACATTTTAGGTGAAAATAAGAGATAAAACCGGTTACAGATAGAAAACATAGGAAATAAAAGAGGGAGAACTTAGTATATAATAATATATATAATATATTATATAATTTATAATGAATTAGTTCTAGAAAAGATCTTCGAATAGAGATTCCATTTCCGGAGACGTATAATCGGTCTGTAAAAGAAAGGCGATGGTGTAGTCAATTATTAACTGTGTGAGTGCTATTATATATTTTATGTAGCCAGGGACAGGAGAGACTTACCAGAGTAGGCGGGGGTAGATCGGAGATAGTGGGTACAAATGGATGAGCCTGTAATCGAAAGTACACATTATGTATGGGGCTTGAATAATGAGAAAATGGTAGAATGGAGACATAATAATAATACTTAGATGAGTAAATACGTACTGATAAAATTGGGTCATAAGCGCGTCGGGTATCGATAGAAAGAGGGAATGGTGGCAAGGGGGGATCCGCTGAGTTTGTAGGAATCTGGAAAGGGAGAAAAGTAGTAGGTTAAAGTAGAGTCGTTTTCTAAAAGGAGTACATATTTTGCGTCTATACATATACATAAATAGATAAAGGTTTATTACCGTTTCAGTTGTTCGGTGAGTTATAACTATCGTCGAAGGCGGGTATAGTTGCTGTAGGGCCACCAGTGAATGAATGTTCGCTCTGGCGGCTTCTCTTTCTGCTGGGGGCAAGGAAGACAAGCCAGGCAGGCAGACGATCATCCATTCACTGGCTGGAGCGGACGGAATCGGGGGGCTTAGTGGGATAGGATTCTGGAAGGAATTAAAGGGAACAAGATATAAGTTCAGAAGTACTTGAGAGAACAAAAAGGAATTCATATAAAAAAAAAAAAAAGGAACTTACCGTATTAGGGTGTGTTGTACTTTGGATTGTACGGATGTGGTCTTTGTGTTTTCGTCTTAATTGCGATATAGAAATTGATGTGGGAGAAGTTAAATTATATTTTGTTAATAAATTGTACATAGATTGTTTGCGTAAGTCGTGATTATTGAAATTAATATCGGAAGGATCGAAAAGAATGGGAAATTGGGCGGTTAAATTAGCTAAAATGGGGTCCATTGTGTTTGTTTATTTTTTTAAATGAATTGAATATATTTAATTTATGTGGGCGTGCGCGGAAAACGAGAGAAGAAATAATTTTATAGGCACAGATAACATAATTGTGGTTTTTGCGCGGGAAAATCACTAGAGAGTTTGCATGAAACGCAAACCTTTTTGGGAGCGTATAATAGGTTATTTGAAAACGAAGGAGGTTTCATTGTGCATAAATTGTTAGATAGTTATTGCATAAGCATATGTAGTTATACGCGAAATTAAATTTAGTATGCTTAAAATTAAAAATAGAAAGAGTTAATATTGGTCTTCAACAAACATAGGTTGATATGTTGATTTGTATAGTAGATTAACGGTAGTAAGGAGAGAATTAGCGTTCTAATAACATCACGCGTTGGTTAAATCGTTATTAGATTATAATTAAAAATCTTATTGAATGAGATAAATAATGAGTTATAATAGTAAAAACGGTTGTTAGTTGTCATCGGTAGGGATAAGTGATTATTAACTTAAAGTAATTATAAAATGCGGAAATATTAGATATAGCTAGATATTAGAAATGAAATGAAAGAAAAATGATAAATGAAGTGGCAGATTAGAGGTTTTATAATATTCAACAAATTAGATTCACCAGAGTTGGGTTTTAACAGTTGGGTTAGGTTTTGGTTTGAGTAAATTTATTTATGCATTCGTAGGTATCATTTTGTGAGTAATACGAAGTTTATTCAGTAAGAGCAATATTTATATATGAAGATTAGGAATTGATTAGGCTGCATTAAAGTGTGATATCATAAGTTTAATAAATTGCAATCTATCCGAGATCCTTGGGGTTTTTGTTTTCAGTATCAATTGTTAGTATTGGATAGATAGCTAATTTTTGTTAGTACTGCGCATACTAAAACTTTATAGGAAGAGGTTTAATTTGAAGAATTAGAAGCAGAAAAAAAAATGCTACCAAAGAGGTTTTATTTTACGTAGGTAAACTTTTTCAGTTATGTTAGGTTAATCAAGAGGTTGCACACATAATCTAATTAAACCTTTTTGATTAGAACATTTTAGCTTAACGCGCGTTTAGATTTACGGAAATAAATATTGTGTAGTTTTATCCTCGAATGGAAATGTTAATAATAATGTTAATAATAATATTAATAATAATAAAAGATTTAAAAAAAAATAAAATTAAGAAGTATTATATTCATGAGGGAAAATAAAAATAATATTATATTTATTATACGGTCACTATAGGATAGACACCAAAATAGTACAAATAGTAATAATGACAAATAAAAGGATAATAATATAACAGTTATTCATTGAAGTTTAACGAATTAAAATAAGGGGATTGGTTGGTGGTTGTAACTCAATTTTTCAGTCATACGGGCTAGCAGATAGTAAGTATAATTATTCCCAATTAGTCTGCAGCTTTTCCGTTATATTGTTTTGGAGTAAGTAAAGCGGAGTAACCTTATGAGGGAATGGGTTAGAATTAGTAATAAATAAAATCAAGTTTAATAAGGACTTTGATGTAATTTAAACAAAGATGCTTATTTAGTTGAAACAGTTGCAGAATAATATAGGTTGGTTAGGAAAGTTATTAACAATAAATAGGTATGTTGCAATAGAAAAAAAAAAAAACTGTATTCTAGACATAAAAGTGAGTTACTAATAATAAATATTAATAATAAATAATAATAAATAATAATAAATAATAATAAATAATAATAAATAATAAAAAATAATAATATTAATAATAAATAATAATAAATAATAAAAAATAATAATAAATAATAAAAAATAATAATATTAATAATAAATAATAATAAATAATAATAAATAATAATAAATAATAATAAATAATAAAAAATAATAATAAATAATAATAAATAAAAATAATAATAAATAATAATAATAATAAAATAGATTTATATTAAAAAAAAAAAAAAAAAAAAAAAAAAACTCATAGATGTACTTAATATAGCCATGGTTTAGGGTAAGATAAATTTTGGTTGAAATTAGCGTTCGTGGTTTTCTGATAAATTTGATTATTAGTTCAAATTTATTTGTTGCGTTTTTCGGTGACGAGGTTTGGGTTTTGAATTCATATATGGTCATGTGTTACGGAACTCAGGGGGCGCTGAATTAAACATTTGTAGGTTTATAAAACAGCTTCCAATAGATATGGTTCATAAAAAAAAAAAAAACAACAGTGATGTTTTGTATTTAGAATAATTTCATGTACCTTTGTGTTTTAAGAATAGAATAGAATAGATAATAAATAAATAAATAAATATTAAATAAATCATTTATTGACACAAACAACATTTTAAAATATAAAATATTAGCCTATAATATAATATTAGAAAATATGTGTAAAGTACATTTTTATTTGAGCAATGAATAGATCCGAATCCCGAATAGAATAGAATTCCTTTATTGTCCATAATGTCATAATATATCACAGTTATACATAACCAAGTAATACTTAATTTCAAAACAGACTCATCTTTATTTTACTTCTAGGTAGAATCAACTTTACATTTTTAAATATACTATTTGTGCTATATTATTAAAAATATATATTAGAGAAGAAGATTTATTGATAGTAATTATCAAGATTAAAACTACAATGTGTTTGAGTTTGTTACAATTGCATAAAGTTAGCCACAGAGTGCGGAACGAGAATTTTAAATTTAAATTTACCGCGCCATCGCGCTTCACAGATAATGTTACATAATTAAGATTGCCATACACATGGTAAAAATTAAAACTAGAATTGGTAGCTTATTCACATTATTTCAGAATTAGGACATATTATTGTAGCGACTGTAAATGGGCCTTGTTTATATTTGAAGTTTATATAAAGCAACTATTGTCTAAAATTGATAAAATGATAATTGCACACTATTGCGGCTGTAGAAAGGCCTTGTCGATTAATGAACCCATTTTATTTATAATGAACCTTGAGAATACCTACGCTAAATGTTTGATGTATAAGTACGCAAATAGTTAAGAGTTTATAGATACTTGCCAATTGAGAGAAGGGAGATGAGAAAGAGATTGTTAGTTAAATTTCATCAGGGGTTTAGAAATGAAAAGAATTTCATTTATTGATCAACTGTATTACATAATACGTGTTAGTTTATTTTATCAGGAGCTGAGATAGAACAAAGAAGAGGATTTTTATTAGCCTTGATTTTATCAGGCGCCGCAATAGTAAAAAAAAAAGGTAAGATAAATCTTTTTGGTAAAGGTAAAGCAAGGTAAATAGTAGCTTGGTTTTGTCAAAATTTAAACGTAATTTTGAACCAAATCTTCTAGTTCGGAAATTGATGGTTCTCGGGTTTGTCAAAGCGTGGAATGAATGACCACGAAAGTAGGTTCTGAATGATGTATCAGTGTGAGTGCAGTGGCGTTTTGACAAAACCAGAATTTCTGATTTCTGAATAGGTCAATTCATTTCCAAAATTGAACTCGTACACTTACAATGGTCTACAAAAAAGGAGAGTGAAGTTAGGTTAGTGTTTTACAGTAGGTTTACTACTTTTTTTTGTAGACTTAACTACACAAGAAGCTACCATAATATGCTAGAATAGGCATCATCGAACACTACACATAACTCCTTGTGAATGATTGGGATATGCTTACGATTTGTACTGTAAGAGGCCTGTTTATTTCTGGCAATCTATTGTTTTGAACCAGAAACACTTAACTAAAGTATTTGAGGGTGGTTCGGTCGATCCCAGGTCAAGCGGATAAATCAGGTTTGGGTTGATGGATCGTCAGAACTATACTGACTAGCGGTTGGTGAATTCACAACTCATTCCTTTGGGTACTTTGGTTATTTCGAGGGGAAAGGACAATTTTGCGTCAATGATTCTCAGGCTATTCTATAGATACGAAACGGGAGCTTATTTTTATTTATTCATTAGGTTTAAATAACACACCACACACTTAGGGCCACATTACATTCTGTAAAGTTTAGATTTGGAAATGAAAAGATTAACGAAGTTTAAATTGGTTCTTTTAAAATTTGAGACGATTCCAAGTGAGGTAATGATATTGTTTTATAGAAGGTAATGGTAATGTTTTTCAAAGGTAACCAGTAAACAGGTAAAACTTATAATAAAATATATTTTATTAAACAAGAAAAGAGTCTTTTATTTCGTCTGTCAACTATTTAGGTTTAGCCGCTATTAAATCCTCTTTTCGGGGGCGAGTGTAACGAACCAAAAATGAGCATACCTCTCATTTTCTGCAATCGATTAAATAAAAAATATATAAACATAACAAATATGGATATATCTCAAAAATACACATGTAAAAACTAAATACTAATCTATTTTTCCAATATTCGCATTCTATAAAGAAGGTTTTATGCAAAAGTTCAATGAAGGAGTTTGTTTAAAATTAACAAAGAAGGTTTTATACCGAGTGTAACGAACCAAAAATGAGCATACCTCTCATTTTCTGCAATCGATTAAATAAAAATATATAAACATAACAAATATGGATATATCTCAAAAATACACATGTAAAAACTAAATACTAACCTATTTTTCCAATATTCGCATTCTACAAAGAAGGTTTTATGCAAAAATTCAACGAAGGAGTTTATGTTAAAATTAACAAAGAAGGATTTATACCTACATTCAACGAAAGAGGTTTCATCTCAACATTGAAAGAAGTTTGAGGTCAATTGATTTACAAAAAAAAGGTAGAACTAATTGATAAACATAAGTTTGGTATTAAATATATCGGCATTAATTATCTTCTATGTTAAAAAAGTCTTGTATGAGTATCATTAGAAGAATTATAGACAATTAGAACTGTTTTTCACATAATAAGATAATATTTTGAACGGAAATAGCCGTATTGTTCCATTTACTCGACGGTTGGTAATATGGAAGACAGTTGTAATCTTGAACGACGCATCGGTTTGAGTAGTAATTGTTAGTCAAAATTGATCTATTATGACATGAGATTTCGTAGGATATTTGTTTCAAGAGTCTTGTAAATAATATTCAGTAATATTAAGTTGTTTGTCAATATTAGATATTGGGTAATTACTTCGGTTACAAATGCATTGCATGATTAAGGACGGATTTGAACGGAAGCGCAATAATGAAGGTTTTTTTGTGTGCGCGAAGGCTTCGTGTTCCAAGAAATATGTTAGCGTGTTGAAAGTCACGTAGGCCAAATTTCCAAGAATAGTCATTAAAAGTCGCATGATATTTAAAGGGTTGCCAGTTGTGGATAGAGGGTACGGTACATTACGAGTACTAACCGGGTTTGGTCGAATTACTTTGTACAATTTGGAAATGTTAGAACATAATTTTATTAGTAAAACTATTCACAGGAATTTGTGTTATAGTTCATAGTAAGTTATTTATAAACAGAGGTTATTAAATCAAAAATGATATCACATAGTTTGTATGTTTACATTAAAGTAATTACATAATAATATTTTAAATCCAATTACACATAAAGTTATTGAAGTATTTGTTTTGAATTAATTTATAATAATAAAAAAAAAGAGATTGTTAAAATAAATATCAAAAGGCTAAAAAACCATTAGGATTTTATAATAGGAAGTTCATAATAAATTATTGTATTAGTTACTTATTTGGAAATCAATGATGATTTATTTAGGTAGATGTACCGAATTTTGGGGAATAGTCACATGGGACCACACCGGAGAGGATTAGGGGAAACGGGATGGGAAGCGAAAGAAAGAGATAGCGAAGCCTTTGTTATACTTTGGCATAAAAGGGGGAAGGGGCGCGAGTTCGCCCTCTTTCATCGCTGGGTCGCCGAGGAGGACAGAAGTGTCCAATCCCTGAGTAAGCAAAATCTCATCTTTCATCCATAACATTTGAGCTACCTTTCCTTGATTAACTTTGGAGTGTTCCTTTGACCTTTAAGCTACAAATTTAGTTTTGAAAGTATGCCAATTTAAGTGCATATACCTGGTATCTTGACGGACTTTTGGCTTGGGTGTTCCGAAGGAAGCTGATCCAATCAGTGTTACGATGTGGTCGCCAGAGTTAATTGTCAGTCAAGGTATAAGTTTTCCATTTAACGTTCGGATTTGGGAAGATTGAAGCATATCCTGCTCCTGTCAGGCTCACCAAGTAGTCGCCCAAAGTCGAAGGTAATGGAAAATAGGGTATTTATTTTAAAATTATTAAATTTAAATATTGGTAGCTTTTCCTTTCCTGATAAAATCATTAAGTCACAAATTTAGTTTTGAAAGTATGCCAATTTAAGTGCATATACCTGGTATCTTGACGGACTTTTGGCTTGGGTGTTCCGAAGGAAGCTGATCCAATCAGTGTTACGATGTGGTCGCCAGAGTTAATTGTCAGTCATGGTAAAAATATCACATTTGACGTTCGGATTTGGGAAGATTGAAGCATATCCTGCTCCTGTCAGGCTCACCAAGTAGTCGTCCAAAGTCGAAGGCAATGTGATATAAGGTTTAATAATAGATCCAAA
The DNA here is from genome assembly GCA_964023185.1 of Macaria liturata. Taxonomy (NCBI): domain Eukaryota; kingdom Metazoa; phylum Arthropoda; class Insecta; order Lepidoptera; family Geometridae; genus Macaria; species Macaria liturata. The sequence goes on along the minus strand of OZ026818.1, from coordinate 5,084,689 downwards.
TTACCCAGTGAACGCGTTAATTTACCCGTAAAATTTAAATCTGGGATCCCGCTTGAGCTAGTAATTGCATGTTGTAATTAGTATTTGAGTGACTAATTACTGCTTTGCTAAAGTAGATTAGATACCTTTAAACTCTCGTGGTTTAAAGCCCTTGATTGTTATTATACCCGGCATTATTCTGGCTGTCCGCTGGATAAATGTTGTATGTCTACCTTCATTTCCTCCCGATTCGGCCGCGACTACCTTTGGCCATGGGTTAGTAGAAACCCTCTCTAATCTGAGTCTGGATTAGGGGAATCTGGGAAAATCATTCCGCATCCTAAATTCCTCCCCCCTAGTTCCACTGGTCGTCCTAGGTTATTCGGCGGCTAGTATCCTGATATATTATTTTGAGTAGGCAGGGATAGGGATAGGAGAAGCTAGGGTTCATTCTGATAAGTAGGTTTTAGTTGAGGGATTAGCGTAGGGAGAAACAGGTAAGTAAGAAGTAAGGAATAAATTTAGAGAAGAGATTTGCATTAGATTAGGATGATAGGTTATAGGGAGGTAGATAATTATTTGAAATTTGGTATAAGACGAAAGTTTGTGTATGATTTACGAAGTAGGACGGGGACGTAAAATAGCGCGGAGCTATTAGCGGAATTAATAAAACCAACTGCGTTTAAATTATAGGGCGTAATTTAAGGGTGAACCGAATAATTAAGTTTTGGAAGAAAGTTTGTAATATCAAATAAAACGTAGAAGTTGCGGTAGTTAGGGAACATTCATCTAAAATTGGAAATTATGATTATGAACGGTTACAAGTTCACATTAAATAAATACACGCTATAATGAATACAAGTCGGATAATTAATTGAAATAAACAGCGGGAGCTGCTATCTGGAACATGTGTTATTTAAACGAAGTTCTTTTATTGCCTATTGAAAACATCATAGCAAATTATCAATTAAAATCTAACCAAAGCTACGCATGCTTAAATGACAGTAATAAAGTTGAGAGACTATTTATTGAATGAATATCAATTCTAGAAATATAAACTATGACTCTTTTAAATACAAAAGTAAGTTATTCTATTTCGCAAGATAGCGCCTGATGGAAATGTTGGAGCGATTTAAATTAAAGTAAACTAAGCTACACTTGCTTAAAGGCAGAAGTTGTGTTGGGAGTATATTTATTGACAAAATAATAAATTTAAAAATATGATAAAATTACTACAGTTGTATATGGTTTATAAATATCATTTTGAAAACATTTACCTTTACAAAATAAATAGGGAATATAACCTAATTGTTTATTTATGAGAATATTACCTTACTTCGTGATATAACACTGAAGACCTTTATAGTATAGTTCCTATTTTTGGCTGATTAGATTAATAACTAATTATTTACAGATAAGTTATCTAATCTCGGTCACTTTGTTATACGGTAGAATTCAGAAGTGTTTTCTAGGGTTTCGTACGTTGGCAAAATTATCACCAACCAGGAACCCAGCTGTTGGAAAGTGAATAATAGAGATGACGTAACATTATTGTTGTTTTTCTACTACTTATGAGTAACTACACACTCAGCCAAGATCAGGAATTATTACCTAGAATGTCTAAATGTATTTAACTTTTCTTCGTCATAACTTTGTTAGGATTAATCTGACCTTTATATTTACGATAGTTTTCTTTGAGAAGTAGACTCCATTTGGGTTATACTAGGTTATGGTTCCTTTCTGTTCATCCTTAAAGAGCTAGGGCTACTACGTAAAACCTAGGCGTTCTAACTAGACGATCACATTTCGTAGGGAAACATGTCAAAAGTTCGAGCGAGGTTTTGTTAGGTAGGTCATAATCAAACAAATGAATAAAAATAAAAGTAAATACATTCAGCTAGAAAAAGATTGAGTTATCATTGATAGGAAAGGCCGCTTTTGTCAGGGGTTTAGATCTCGTGGAAATTATATGTTTACCATGGGAAAATGCGTTGGAATGGAGCATTTTCTGTGCTTTTCAGTTAAATTCTTGACTGATTGGTACGCAAAAGCGAGCCTAAATAATAAACATTTATAAAGATAGCAATTAACATTATTAATCTATGAACGGATGAAGTAAATCTCTATATAGTTTTGTTGACCTCATTGATAAACAGGGTTTAGTGAGAGAGATTATAATTAAACATCTATCAGTATGATTCTATGTTTGTACTAACGTGATTTATTATATAAGAGTTCTAAACACTAGATTGTTAGAAATAGGAATTAAGCAATGGGTTTGAGGTAATGAAAGAGTACACGGTAAAACATTAGTATAATATCAATTGGGAAGAAGTAAGTTGTAAGATTAATTAACAAGAAGACGACAAAATTAGGTCAGCTGTACTAAAGACATCACATATACTTATCTAATAGGGTTCGTTAAAGTAGATACAATGATCAGACGTATATCAGCGGTATGTTAGTTATTAATTAGTCATAATTACAATTTATAGTTATAAGTTAGATATAGTTTCAAAAAAAATAGAGATATATAGGTAGATAGGTAGTGGGTTGTTACAATGGCAGCCACTTGTATTAGGGTGTCTCATATTTTGTGAACGGAATGAATGAATGAATGTATGTATGTACTTATTATGATTAGGGTAAATAGATTCTAATTCTAATCTTGGTTGTGGCCTCTGCGGTATGGCTGCAATTTTGCCAATGTCGCGTGATGTGTTGAAGACAAAACGTTGAATGGATATCACAATTTGACCAATGTAAAAATGTGGACTATGATATGTTTCCAATTTTGACACATGTAATATGTGTATATATGTTAATTCAGAATAGTACCTTTTATCTCAATTTTATTTATTACTATTATTAATTTTGTTCTCTGCATGTTTTATTTACGAAAATAACTAATTAATATTTACATATATTCAACAAGTACATATATATAAAAATGACTTAAACATACAGAAAAACTCTGTTCTCTGTATTGATATTATTATTAATTAATTAATGTAATTGGCTCACGCAGTTTTAATTAAATTACATATACCTAAATAAGCCATATTCTGCTCTACTGCAGAGTCTCCTAATGGTGGGTTCGATCCTGGGCCCCGGCACCATATTCCTGATGATGGTGGGAGCCATGAACGCCATCACCGGCATGAGTAACTGGAACGCGCTAATCTTCAACCTCGTACCCATACTTCTGTACATAGTCGTGTGTATGACGTGTAAATCTCAGACACAGGTAAGGTTGATACGTGACTAGATGGTAATAGCGCCTTTTCAAACAGGTTTTCGGGATAACATTTTCACCATCAATAATTCTGCGTTCACTAAAAAAACAAAAAAGATCAAATAAATAAAAGAAGAATCATTCACGCATCAGCAAGATTAGCGCTAGGTGCTCCCACACAACTATCTGAGCTATTATGCTGATTTGGGGCTGAGTTGTGGTAGATTTTGTTTTTTTTTTAATTCCTAATAAATGTTTCTTTCTTTCTTCTCTCTTTCTTTAAAATCAATTACTTGGAGGTAAGAGACTAGTCAGCAAGTAAAGTTACCATTAAAATTCTCGTTTTTTTTTTAATTGGCTTTTCTGAGCTGCGGTTTGTCTACCGGACATTGATATTGTTACTAGTAACAAGCAAGCAATCATACAAATCTAAATAAAATAATTAATAAATAAATATTCCGGAACATTGCACACATTATATCTATCATACATATAAAAAAAACATGTGTCTGAAGTATGTATTGTTATTTTCCAGCTGATGCTAGCCAGCATGATAACGTGCGCGTACGCAATGATAATGGTCATCGTGATAGTTGGTATAGCGCTGCAAATAGTGGAGGATGGCTGGATGGCTCCTTCTAGCATGTTCTTCGTGTTAACAATGGGCAGTTTCTTCATAACAGGAATACTACATCCGCAAGAAATAATATGTCTCCTATACTTGATTATTTACTACATAACTATACCTAGTATGTACATGCTGTTGATCATATATTCCATTTGTAACCTGAACAACGTCACTTGGGGTACTAGGGAGACTGTCGAGAAGAAGTCGCCTAAAGTAAGTTTATTCGGCTTTTTTGTATACGATTATATTTTTATTTTAATCTAATGTTGTCTGGTTTAAAATTTAGGTATTAAACTTTTCCATGACGATCGCCTCAACAAAATGGCGGATTACAATACATGTTATTGCTACTTTATAATATGAATGGATGAGAGTATTAGAATAAAAAGTACATATTATTGTTAATTTTTACCCTTGATTTGAACGAGCAAAAAATTTTAATTTGTTCCTTAATAAGGAAAAGTTGTGAAATCTATCTCATTGTTATATCTAATATTTTTATCTGACTATAGGAAATAGAAATGGAAAGAAAAGAGGCCGAAGAAGCCAAGAAGAAGGCCGAAGCCCAGGGTTTATTGAAATGGTTTGGCGCAAAAACTGACGAAACTAAAGGCAACTTGGAATTCTCAGTATCTGGCCTGTTCAAGTGTATTTGTTGTACTAACCCTAAGGATCACCAGGAAGATCTACATCTACTCAAAATAGCCAACTCGATTGAGAAAATTGAGAAGAAATTGGAAAGCCTGTGAGTATATTCACAGTGATTATGTAATGTATGTACATTGTACATAGTGATGAACGTCATTCTTAGCATTTTAAGACTATTTACTCGTTAGCCTAAACAGTTTATGCAATTAATGATAAGTTCTCCGACGTCGATTTTTAAAGTTTCAATTAAATTTATTTATTTTATATTTTTTAAGCTAACGCAAATACAAAAATGACATTTGAGCTAGACACATAAAATTGTAAATCTATACTAATATTATAAAGCTGAAGAGTTTGTTTGTTTGTTTGTTGAACGCGCTAATCTCAGGAACTACTGGTGCGAATTGAAAAATTATTTTTGTGTTAGATAGACCATTAATCGAGGAAGGCTTTAGGCTATATAACATTACGCTGCAACTAATATGAGCGAAGAAACAATGGAAAATATGAAAAAAACGGGGAAAAATATTCATCTTTGAGGGCTTCCGTTGCGTGTGCTGCGAAAACGGTTCAAGATATCAAAAAAATATGTATGAAAGAATTATTCCTCTTGAAATGATCTTACAAAATGTTTGCAACAGTATATGTCTATCTTTTAAGATTAACTCACTAGAACCGTTTTTATGGTAATAACTATTCCATGCGGACGAAGTCCCTGGCACAGGTAGTATAATATAAGTACCTAGTTTTCCGTTGCCATACCTTTTTTGTCTACAGTTATTAAGAAATTTAGGCTACACCCATGATTATTTTTCACATTCCTTTACTATACTTTTTTGACCTGTAATTTAGATTACTGACTTCAATTTTCAATTATCTTTATTTAAGCATAAATTATTTACATTATATATACAAGCACCAGTGTTAATGTATCCTATTACTGACTATATTTCAGAGATGTAAAGTATCTTAGATAAAAGTATCTGAAATACAGATACAAGATACTAAATACGTATTTGAAATACGCATTTGAAATACTTTTTATTATTTTATCTTGTATCTTATATCTAGATACATTTTCCTGGTATCTTAGTATCTTGAAGATACTTTTTTCCCCAAGATACTTTTGCTATAATAAAATTAATTTTTTCTTTCCGAACGCAACTAGGTACAAACCATTAACCAAACGTCGTCTAAACATTTTGTCAATATTGCCGAAAACCAAATGACAGATGGCAACACTATCTTTCTCAAAATGTCCCCGCCTTAGGTGGAAATACGCACACGATAGGAAAAAGTTTCCAAAATGTCCGCCCACTTTGTAAACAATCAGACTAAGAGTAGGTATCTTCATAGAAAACTACTATTTAAAGCTATGTTTTACAGTTAACGATTTATAATTCGCACATCATTCTCATCATCAAATTTCTGAAATGAAACTCTCGCAAATGCTAAAATAATGAGATATACTCACATTAAGATTTAATGATGATTGTAAATTGCGGTTGTGATGTTTTTCACTACTCTGATTACTTTTCTACATGATATTTTGATAACAATAACACATCACATAATTACACACTGACAAAACAAACACATTATAATCACTCACTATATGTCCAGACTTTCAAATCATAAACATTTTCACACTTGAAATGCAATATTTACATTAAAAAACAAAAGAATGCCGCAATCAAAACAAATCAGTTGACTTTGATATTTTTTTACTTTTTTTTAATTTTTTCTTTCCAACTTACGCAAAAAAATATTGAATCAAACATTCCTTCATGTGCTTGATGGAATAAATAAATACCTACGTCAGTGAAATGCCGTCAGCATTTTGGGGACCTTTCCTTCTACTACAGGCATTTTAGATTAAGTATTTTTGTTTTAGAAGTAGTTTAAGTTTTTAATCTATTGTTAGTATTTTGTTTTTAAAATTAGTTTTTAACAAAATGTAAGTTTTTTGAATAAAACAATACGTCAGTCACGAGTTTGAAGAAAAAGGAACGTTTTAAAATGAAATGACGGCGAATCAGAATTCAGAGCAGTACGCATGCGCATTGCGCACACTCGTAACACGTGCGTGTGCGGACAGTGCGACCATTTGTGCCAGAACTCTGCCATTTTGACCGAATCGAGGGGGAAATTTCGAGTTTGGCAGACACTGTCGACGAATTGGAAAATGGGCAGAATTTGGTTGAATCGAGATGTATCATCATGCAATTAAAAATTATAGGGAAAAAACTACTTTTATCACACTACTAACATTATATTGTACTCAGTGTTATTACACGCTACTTGGTTAGAAGTGATTTCATCGTACTGGCAACTCATCTTTGGCAGCCAGTTTTGAGGTCAAATGTCGGGGATTCCCCGGATGTATGTATTTTTGACTTCAGCGACCGGTGCCATTTTATTAGCGTGATACTCCTGTGTGCACTTGACATTTGAGAGAATATAATAATTATCAAGAACATTATATAATATATTTATATCCTTTGTGAGATTCGAAATCGCCACCATGGAAACGGTCTTATTTTATTTTGCTAAGTTGCATTATTACATGTTTGTCAGAAATGTGTGTGTAACTTGCGAACAGAGCCGAACGAAATGTTAGGTTAGAATAACAACAAATTATTAATTTTACCAAATTAATAATTTGTTACACACAAACCCAGAGACACACACACACACAGAGTATTTATATATATATACGAATTTTACTAAATTTGTGTATATATATATATAATATATAAAATCACAGATTTATGTGTGAGTAAGTTCATTAATATATACGCTAAGAACTCACGGAGCGGTTTTTTCCCGCGCCCGCCGCGGTGGCGGGCCCGCAGCCTTTGTAGAATACCAATACAGATATGTATGTAAAAAACTCAAGTACATTTCACATTGTATTTTTTTAATATATATATAAAAATGCATAAAAATATTAAATTTTTAACATTTTCGAAGATTTGTAAAACCTTCCTACATTATTCTTTGAATAAATAAACTTGACAATTAAAATAAATGTTGTTTTCCTACAAAAGTATTTTATCTTTAAAAAGTATTTGAAAGATAGGTATTTTGTATCTTGTATTTCAGATACCTTTTTAGAAAAGTATTTGTATTTGGATCTGAAATACTTTTTTTTTAAGTATCTTGCATCTTGTATTTCAAATACTTTGTATAGGGTATCTTATACATCTCTGCTATATTTGTAGCGGCGCCCCCGAAGTTCCCGAGATGACGCCCCGCCGTCTCACGTCGATTGCGCTGCGCAAAGAGTCCGTGGCTCTCATACCTGAGTACGAGGACAGCGAGATATCTACTGAAATACCTAAAGTGAGTATAAATAAAATAAATATTCCGGGACATTGCACACAGCGCCATCTAGCCCCACACTAAGCGAACGCTTGTATCGTGGGTACTAGATAACGGATATAATACTTATATACTTTCCTTTTCTAAATACATACTTATTATACATACAAAGAAGAAGAAGAATAGAGGTATAGAAGCTATGATTGGAAAGAACGAAAGAAAAGTATATATTATGGCAGATTTAACACAGACCAACAACATTAATAATAGGTGATAAGGCCGCCCACTTGTGCATTCATTTATATTTTAAGTTCATTTCATATTGTATGTGTAATTTATTTTTGATGTGCAATAAAGTTATATTGTATTGTATTGTAATAATTACACTTCCTAGACTTCCTATTATACAATCTACAACAACACAGCATAATGCTGGTTGTGAAGATGCAACGAGCGCTGAGTGACGTCACGTACGTATACGAAAGCAGGTAAACAAACAAACAAGACAAGACGGTCAAGACAATTATTGTATGGAACAGTCAAAGGCGTTTTGATATATCCCGACTTCCGAATACGATCGTCAGAGCTGAGAATGAGTAATCACACACAGTTTACCGTTGCATACATAATCATTATTGCTAAATTCAAATTCTTTTATTATGCCAAAATAAACACAGTTAACTTACCATAATAGCTTCCGAAAGATAGCAGTTTATTGTTGATGATTAATTGAATTAACTCCATCCTTTTTCTTATCTTTACTTAGTTTACTTCTTATTCTTAGCTTTGGATATCGCTATCTAAATCAATGACATGACTTAATGATTGCAGTACTATGGCAAACAGGCCAGTAGCTACATCTTAGACTACAGCGGTGCTTAATATCAGGCAGGCTGTAGTCAGACGCAGGCCTATTCCGTGTTAAAAGAAAATTAACTCCATCCTTTTTCTTATCTTTACAGGAAGAAAGGGACCCTCTCATCAACCCCTACTGGATAGAAGACCCCAACCTTCAGAAAGGAGAAGTAGACTTCCTCACCACCGCAGAGATAGAGTTCTGGAACGACTTGATCGACATGTACTTGAGGCCTATTGATGAAAATAAAGCGGAATTGGTGAGTTACTTGTACCTTTTCTTATTTCGTTTATAATTTTACTATTGCTTGCTCTAACTCTTGACCCCGCGCGTCTCAAAAGGTTATACATGAAAATCAGCAATGTAGAGTAGGTAATCTGCTGTCATTTTATTTTGAACTTCTTTCATATTGTATAGTTTTACATGTGTAAAAGTAGAAACAACAATATGTACATCTTCTTATCGAATGCGAGTGGCCAACTCTGGTGTCGAGAGTTTATCAAGCCGCCTTAAGGGCCTTTGACATGGCTTTACGACTGCCGTACTAGATAAACAGCCGGGACCTACAATTGAACTTGCCATCCGACCCACGGAAGTATCTATATACCACGGGAGATCTACGGGTACTATCCGTACCTTTACCCAACTAGCTTTTTGTTAGGAATTTTGGGATTTAACTCACTTCAAGTCCGTCGGCCTTTCGATCAATATAAGACCTGCTGTAAAGTTCTGAGAGGCTTTATAGATTGTACGTGTCTACACGATGAGTTGTGCTCGTTATCTGTTCCAAACAATTATATCCGTTACAGGCCTGAGCACAGGCACAAGCTGTTTCATAATGACCGCGCTCATACGATAGCCCGAAACTTCAGCCCGATCTGTCGAGTTAAGAGTGGCCTCAACGCATTCTTCGCTATCTATCCCGCGTGTGATATTTTTTGTGACAAGTTGAATGTAATTTATAATTTATTGTTATCTTTTTGTGAACGTAATGATACTTATTAATTTTAAAGATATGTAATTAAGTTGCTACTTAAGTGAATAATTCATTTCTTAATTAATGTAATTGGTTGTTACCGTTTTAATTAAGTAAATAAATAAATATATAGTAAGAATCCGCCCAAATGGAATGCCACTTTTCGGTCACTCATCTAAAACTGAACGCGGCGGCCTTTGCTTAATATTGGTAATCGCATATGATTGCCTCCTCTAGCTGAGCTAGGGCTGCTTCAATCTAAATCTATATATATATATGTATATAAAACTCAAAGGTGATGACTGACAGACTGATATAGTGATCTATCAACGCACAGCCCAAACCACTGGACGGATTGGGCTGAAATTTGGAATGAAGGTAGATGTTATGACGTAAGCATCCGCTAAGAAAAGATTTTTGGAAATGCCGCTTTTAAAGGGGTGAAATAGGGGATGCAAGTTTTACTTCTTAATGTGAGCGAAGCCGTGAGAACCTACTAGTATGTACATAAAAATCATCTTTTTGATTTATTATCTACTTTCATCAAAAATACATCATTTCGATATCTGTTTCCTTCCCCCAGGCCCGCATAACGCACGACCTGAAGAACCTGCGCAACACGATGGTATTCGCGTTCATAATGCTCAACGCGCTGTTCGTACTAGTCGTGTTCCTGCTGCAACTCAACCAGGACCAGCTCCACTTGAAGTGGCCGCTCGGACAGAAAGTGTCCATAACTTATGATGACGATATGAATATGGTGAGTTTGAGTTTTAAGAGAGAGTTTTAAGTTGGTGGTAAGAAAAAATGTTAAGTAGTTAGTAAGATAGCGTAGATTAAGTTCCCCCATAAACCACATGGGGAGTTGTAAGTATTTACACAATAATCTTCTTCTTTATAAATAAAAATGAATTGTTGTTCGTTAGTCTGATTAAAACTCGAGAACGGCTGAACGGATTTATCTTATCTTAGTCTTGAAATGTTCGTGGAGGTCTAGAGGAGAAGGTTTAAAAGGAAAAAAAAACAAACAAAAATAAAATACAAAAGTTTAGGTCGCAGTACGAAGTCTGCGGGACAGCTAGTTAAAAATAAAACAATATAGTGAGTTTATTTTCTTCTTAAAACAATACTGACTACAATAGAGAACAGAAGGGGGAAGATGTTTGGCCACCTTATACGACATGACTGACAACTTTATGAAAACCATTGTCGAGGGGCTTATACCTATACAACATGACGCTTGCCTTCTCTTTAGAAGGCAAGCGTCATGTCGTATAAGGAGGTCAAGGAATCGGCCGAAAATCGAGAAGAATTGCGCATACACCACAGACAAGAGCATCGCTCTTAAATTTTGAATGAATGAATCTTCTTCTTATCGAATGATAGGGGCTAACTCTGGTGTCGAGAGTTTATAAAGCCGCCCTAAGGACCTCAGACATGGCACGAATGCCGTACTAGACAAACAACCGGGACCTACAATTTAACGTGTCATCCGACCTACGGAAGTGCCCAAAATGGAATGCCACTTTTCGGTCTCCCATCCTAGGACTGATCGCGTCGATATTATAAATGGCTTTTGAAATTGTTATGATGACATGAAGATGGTAATTTTACTATTCTGTTTAGCGTTTAGTTTCAGTTGCAAATGTATCTTTATATAAATTCTTATCCTAATGTACAATTACAAGTGTATATTATATATTCCTAGTAGTACATTGCATCCGTTTAGCGTTGCTTTGGTATAAAAAGTAGTCTGTGCAATACCAAACGATAATTTGTGGCTCCGCTGCGTCGTGAGGGACCAACACACAGACCATCACACAAACTGCATTCATTTTTATATAATGGTAGTTGTTTTAGTAACACATAGGTATACCTAACAAACAAACACTTTCCACACTTTTGCTTTGATTGTATGATTTTTTCACTCACTAACAGTCAGATCATAAAACCATTTTTTTTTATATGGTATGTTTTTTTGGCACAGAAAAAGTAACGAACACATCTCTTTACAATGCTATAATTTTTTGAGTCCCACACAATGACAAGAATATTGTTTTTTTTTTCTTCTTTTTTGGCCGTAACTTTGTGTTGTGCCAATTCTCAAGTTAAAAGAGGACTGTTTCTTCTCTATCTTGTAATACACAAAGCCCTAGTTAATATAATACCCTATGTTATATCAACCTTACTGTAAAACCCTTATGAATGTTGAAATAAACGCTTTTTTATGTTTTATGTTATCTCAGGTGACCCTCCAACAAGACTACCTGACCCTGGAGCCTATCGGGTCTCTGTTCGTGGTGTTCTTCGGCACCGTGATGTTGATCCAGTTCTCCGCCATGTTGATGCACCGCATGGGCACCCTCACGCATCTCCTGGCCACCACCAACCTTAACTGGTACTTTACTAAACGGGTGAGTCTTCTTCTATGTGTTGTATGAGCTTAGTCAAGTCTGTTTTTTTATTTACTAGAATCTGTTTGAACGTGACCACTTTGTTCCTGATGGTAAGCCAATAAGTACCAGTATACTCTCGCACTGAAGATCGCTACCTAAATGAGTGACATGACTGAATGACCGCATTACTATATAGCTATATACGCAAACCTATCCCACGAAAAAATAAATAAAAAAAACTATGCCAAACACACAATATTTTTTGTTACATTTTCGCCCAAATAGAATGCAATATTTACTCGCTATACGCTTTACAGCAGAACAACTGCCCAAGATTTTGGACCTACATACTTTATTATAAATTTATGTTATGTATTTTAGTTTCAACTTAGGCACACTTGCCGAAAAAAATCGCTAAATATTCAGCCACTCATAGCGTCAACTAGCTAACTTAGCCGTTGTTTATCACTTCCACTTAAAATAATGATTTTACAGTAAATTTTACCAATATGTACACATTTAAATCCTCTTTTATTTTAGCCCGGCGACATGACCGACGACGCTCTGCTCGAGAAGCACGCAGTAGAAATAGTGAAAGACCTGCAACGTCTGAACACCGACGATCTAGAGCCGCGAGGTCTCAATGATGACCACGTGTCTAGAAGGAAGACGTTGCACAACTTGGAGAGGGCAAGAGATGCCAAGCAGAGCGTTATCAATCTGGACGCTAACTTCAAGAGGAGAATCACGTTGCTGCAGAAACAGGATCCGGGTAAGTTGTTTTATATTATATTGAAGGGTTTGCTAGTAAAAAAGAATTAGTTCTGAAAATTTCTACCTACGTACTGCACATTTGTGTACATTTTTAGGGTTTCCTTGGGATAAAACGAGATGATAGCACTAGAACTCCATTGTCTCTCGGTATTTAAACAGTACCTACTTCATAAACCTATGATCAAATTATCACAGACGACATATTTCTGTTGGCGCTGTGTTAACGAATACTAAGAGTAGACAGGCGCAAATTAATAGATACAATTACTTTATTGAATCTATTTCGGGTTACAGTTCAAATCGTTAATTATTTTTCTTTATTATCAGAAATACTAAAACGCCTGTCAACCCTGGGCGGCAACGAGGCCCAGCGTCGCGCGACACTCCGCGCGCTGACCACGCGCCGCGACTCCGTGCTGGCTGAGAAGCGGCGCTCGCAGCTGCAAGCCGGCAACGACGCCAGCCTCTATCACATGCCGGATATGGTAACATCTATATCTAAATATATAAAACTCAAAGGTGACTGACTGACTGATATAGTGATCTATCAACGCGCAGCCCAAACCACTGGACGGATTGGGCTGAAATTTTGAATGAAGGTAGATGTTATGACGTAGGCATCCGCTAAGAAAGGATTTTTTTAAATGCCACTTTTAAAGAGGTGAAATAGGGTATGCAAGTTTTACTTCGTAATGCGAGCGAAGCCGCGAGCACCCACTAGTCTATATATACAAAAGAAAGTGATGCTAGTTACACCATTTATAACTCAAGAACGGTTGAACGGATTTAGCTGAAAATTGATGGGGAGGTAGCTTAGAACCAGGAGACGGACATAGGATACTGTTTAACCCGTTTTTTCAATTGAATTGAATAAAATCGAAAATCTGCTTATTTATTGCCTCTAAGGCGGAGGAACAGAGTTCGCCGGGTCAGCAAATTTAATATGAAATCTGTTTCTGTCTCTAAAATCTTTTAATTTATCATGTAAGTCACTTACAAAAGATGAGTTGGGAGAAGACGATATGATGGTGACAACATTTGGGAACAAAGATTGCCAGCGTAGGTACACCAACGGGCAGGTATACTAGTTTTATTTTTATTTTTTTGATGCTGTAAAGGATAAAGAAATCAAATTTGTTGTTGCTATGCTGAACCTCACGGTGTTCGTAAGTAGAATAACTCGTACCATATACGAATAAATGAGAAATGCCTGATTTTCTGTTTCCTGCAAAATACAATATAGCAATCAACAAAGTGAATCCGTTCTTATTAGGTAAGATATGTTTCAGGATGTATGGTCGAGTGTGAACTTAGTTTTCTTAATAATACAAAACTGTATTTGAACTTGTAGACGCCCACGGCTTCGTACGCTTTATTTCAGGATAAAAAGCCTATGACACTCCTAAGACCTCATACCTACATACCAAAAATCATGATGATTCGTTCAGGCGTTTATGCGCGATGAACGTTTAAATAAACAGACAAACAGAGAAATAGATAAACAGACAAAAATTCTATAAATTGTTTGAACGTGTTCTGCTATCAATTCGAAGCAAATATTTTTTTTTATATATTTTCTATGTTCAGACTTTCGACCCTCTTGAGTTTTATTATACGTATAGATAAGTTTTTAAAATATACATATATTTAAAGCGATAAGGCCGCCAAATGTGCATTAAATTAGTTTTTGATTTTTTTCATTATGACATTTTTTTGGTGTGGATAAAAGACATATCTTATCTTATCTTATATTTGGTTCCCAGGGTCAGATGTCGGGGCTGGGTCGTCCGTCTGCCTCTGGAGTGTACATGAACCGCGGCTACGAACCCGCATTCGACAGCGATGAGGAAGATACTCCGCGGCCGCGGCGCAGCACTGTCAGGTTCAGGGAACACTATGCATGAGTCACATGAGGCATGGATATTGGACTGCTTATACTGTTGTAGTTTGACTTTGCTGATCAGTTTGCGAAATCTGCGGAATGCGGTTCATAAATAACGGAGTAATCGCGTAACATACCCACAAAAAAACTTTCAGAATACTTGATAACCTCCTTTTCTGAAGTCGGTTAAAAATACATTGATGAAGTAACAAAATTTATATTTCTTGTTAGCGAGTGTGAATTCGGTTCTTAATGGGAAAGCATTTTCCTTTATGTTCTATTATAATGATCGCGGAAAATTAGGCGTGTTAACGTCTAGTGTAAATAAAAGAACGCATGTCTATTATTATTATTTTTTGAGCTCATATTTAAAAAATCTGACACAAAATCATCAGCAAAGTCTATATTGTTGAAGGAGCAGGAACTGTTTAACATATTTATATACTGTTATACCATAGATATGTATTGGCTTTAAACTAAATCGTAAAGGTGTATGCGAAATCATTATGTAAACTAAAATATGCGATTAATAAATTATACTGTACACGTAACATTGATTCTATTCATTCAAACCAAAATAACACTATTCCTAGAAATAGTTTAGACCGCCCATATGTACGTATAAATTTATCCTTTCATGTATTTCTTTCATGTTGGTGTGCAATAAAGACATATTATTATTATTATTTATTACTATTTAGTACATAGTCGTTTAGCTTTTTTTAATATTGGAAATACTAATTGACTTCTTTTTTGTATTTTCCATTAAATAAATTACGTCAAACTACAATCTTTACTCCAAAATATTTAAATGCAAAAGCTGCACAAAAAAAAAACGAACAAGAATTTTCGGAATAATCACTAAAAACAAAACACGACCGCGCCGCCAATACCACGACTTTACAAAGACCACAGACTAAACATAAGGTCTCAAACATGCACCAAAAAGTTCGACACGTGAGTCAGAGGCTCGCCAAAAGTGAGGGGTCTCCAGTGGAAGTGGGTTCAGTGAGCGCGCGACCAGCAACCAGCACGCACCGACCATGCGGCCGCGTACGCCGCGAGTGCACGTAACTTTGTGAAGTGATACACCAGGATTACAGGATTTTACACTCCTACACACCACACAGGTAAGGATTTATTTAATTAAAGAGGTTGTAATACAAAGATGCTAAACTTTTTCTTAAGTTAAATCTTAGCGGGAGAGTTGACCTTTCCCAGCTTCCGAGGCTGCATGATCAGCTGCGAAAGTATGCGGACTCTCAGAATTGCATAATAGACGCATGTAACTGTTAATTTGTGCCTCGTCAACGCAACACAATTATCTCGATAAGATCCTAGCTCGCACGATTTCTGAAATAATCACATGATTTATTATAGTAGACCTCGACTCTTGTTTCATAACTCTAGTGCTGCAAATAGAGTTCTTTGCGAAATGTCGCACCAAAGTTTCTCTTTCGAAAGTTTCGTAACCATTTTTTATGTGGAAGACGTTTATTTTCGATGGTCATGTTGATTTATGGTATTTGCCACTAACATATCAATTAGTATGCAAGTTTGTTTATTCGTCAGTTTATCCTGTTTTCTTCCAAAGATTCCGAAACCACAAATCTAAATTTCCTAATCCGGTATCAAAGAGAAAATGGACAAAATACATCTAAATAATAGTACATCAACATAGAAACAACACAATCTAAGAAATCGCTAGAGAAATCACGCGGCAAGCTAGTATCACACCAGTCAGGTGTATTATTAACTGATCATCGTGTCTAGCTGTAAACAAAAGTGAAGGTGGGCGGCGTATGGGAGAAGTAATGGGAAACAAAGAGACGCGTCACATCCTTCTTGCTTACTGAATACTGACCTTATAAGTGCCGACTTAATAGAGGCTAGATCGGCTGATACGGGTTTCACGAGATAGTTATCTACTAATTTACTAAATAATAATATTTACCTACTTTGTTTGCTTAATTAAATTATATGAGTTAGGAGCTGTTTGCGTGTTACCTTAATATAAGATATACGGTTGGTTGGTGTGTTACCCATATTATACAAAAAGGCACAGGTAATACTGAGATCGCAAACGCCATTTCGATGTTGTAGTATGAAAAATGAGAGGCAAAAACTGTAAGGGAAATAAAACTTAGAACTCAAATATTCGGGACAGTTTAAAATCAATAGGTATCCTTTTCTTAATCGATTTGATCTTTAACTAGTTTTCTTGGCGGCCTAAAAGCAGGTAAGCATTTCAATTTTCTTTCGCCATTGAGATCGTTAATCGCTCATGCAATTAAGACAATCTCAGCGTGTATTTGGAAATAATGGATTGGCCATATACAATACTCATTTTTAAATTTCATAACAATTGATTCAGGCTTCTAAATATTGTTGTTTCGAAAGAGCGGAGTCCTAAGGCCTCGCATATATCCGGTTTCGTCGGAGGGTCGTTCTCACTATACAGAAGTGAGTATTTTGTTATTTCCGCGACTACACGGCTAATTGTCTATAATAGCATTACCTAATTAATGATCTCCGTTGCGCAGTCCCGACTTGTTCTTGCAATACTTTAACAATGCATAATTAGATGCCAAGAATTTTCGCTCACCAATGTTGACACTCGTACCAGTTAACGAACCATAGATCGCTATTTACAAAACTCGTTTTGTCAAAAGTGTGCCTTTTGTATATCTTGACGGACCTTATGAATGCGAGCTTAAAATACGTAATATGTTAAATAAGCAGCGGCCGGTTTCCAAATACGCAGCTAGTATCTATTTCGAGATTCTTACGACAGAGAGCCCTTTTATACAAAGTTGGGTAGAGTTGCAGTTTGAGAAATATTCGCGGCATAAATACCTAGCATCTAATCTACCTACAACTAGTCATATTTAATCTTTGGTAGGCTTGTATTGAGGTCATAAATCTACCACAAGCAGAGAAAAATATATATCGACTAATGTATAACGTAGATACCAGACAGCACTATTCATATAGCCATCTAACTTTCAAGGCTCATTTTCTATTCGCCATTAACAGGCCTACTATTCTCAATCAAGGCTATAATTACCACAGATAAAGTAGAGAAAACAGAACGGCTACCATGTAAAGCTATTAATTAGAAAAAGTACTCTTTAATTACTCGGCTAGTAGTAAATACCCTTGGCAGTGTTTTAGCCGGAAGAAAGTATATGTGATTACCATTAGCCTCGCGTCACAGTACATTTACTGCAGTACAAGTACACCAAAACATTTGTAAAGCAAATAAAAACAATTTCAAGGCGGAAATGTAATCAGAAAACGTGTTAGCGGCATTAACATTTTAATTTTCATGGACGATGTATGTTGATACCAAATACCTAAGTATGCTGGTTCACAAATTGATATTTAGTTTAGTTGCAAATGTTTGAAATGCTTGGCTTTTGTAAGTGCGTTACATAGTTAAATATTAGTTTTTTTCTTAAGCTTTTTTTCTTGCTAAGCTACACATAATAGTTTTAATTTATAATCGATTTATTTCTACACAATATAATCTGACGGTAAGAATAAGTTTTCTCCAAATTTCACTAAGAATGGTGGAACCGTTTTTCTTTCAACGTATGAACAGAGACCAGTCGATTGTATAAGTAATATTTAATGTAATTTCTTTGCTGTATGTGTGTATACATTCCAATACAATTGTGCTCTACTTTAGACCACATTGTCTCATGTGCTCGAACAGGTGGTATACCTGACCAATATAAAAAAAAAAACATTAAAATAGTGCAAAATAGTTCGCGTAGGCGTAATATAGTCCATTAAAATCGCGTTGCAATGTCGCCCTACAAAAGACATCAACGCACGCCCACCGCTACGAGCTAGCGGCTACGGACGAGTGGCTTTGTTGCTAATACGAATATATAGAATAATACTTTCTTCCTTTATAATCCTTTATTTATTCATCTCCATCCAATGGTTGCCTGGAAGGGATAGCTTTTAGCAATAAGGCCGCCACTTGTGGCGCTAGAGTAGTTTATGAATATAATGCTATTAATTTTGTTTTATATGTGTATGACAATAAAGAATTATCTATCTAAGAATATATATGTATTCAAATTTGTATGTTGAAGTACAGTTAGTATTACAAATAAATTCTATTTCAATTTTAAAACATCTTAATTTCCATAGTAAATATACAATTATTTTTTACTAGCTGTGCCAGCGACTTCGTCCGCATGGAATAGTTATTACCATAAAAACGGTTCTAGTGAGTTAATCTTAAAAGATAGACATATATTGTTCAGGACATTTTGTTAGATTATTTTAAGACAAATAATTCTTTGATACATATTTTTGTGATATCTTGAACCGTTTTCGCAGCGCATGCAACGGAAGCCCTCAAAGATGAAGGTTAAAAATGCCAAAAAAAAACATCACGTGATTAATGGACGGCCCCCAACACATACGAGTATCACTGCAGTAACTGTACCACTAAATTTATAGCGTTCGAGCTCGTAACAGCAATACATATTTAAATTAGTGCAGAAACCAGACTGACACATAAAGATGTTCTTAAAAAATGGGTGTCCGGCGTTCGGACTTTGAAATTTACTAACCACCAACGTATAGAAAAAAAGTTTCACTTTACCAACCAAGTTAAAGCCTCTTTCAGAGTAGTATAAAGACAGACATTGCGCTAATAAGGCCCACTTTCTCTTTTTTGTTCAAAACTGTCTTGTAAATGTGTCTAAATGGTTTGTTAAGACAAAACCTTAAGTCATTCTTATCTTAATTACTTATTTGGTATATGAAGAGTATTGTGTGATATATGTGAATTGTGGTGGAATCATCTATCACCTTTGTAGGTTATGTATGACAGTATACTAGTTTGTATTAGTAGGTATTTCTGTAACAGGCATTATCTCAAGAATAATAACCGTGGTAGTTGTTCTAAAGTCGTGATCCAGTGGGCATGTTGCAAGACCCGTTCTTAACACTGTTTTACCTACCTAAACTACTTATGTACATACTTACATACTTATGTACCAAATTTGAGCTGTAAAAACCAATACTTGAATATGTTCTAAAATAAACTTTTTTAAATATAATTTTGCAAGGAATTCTTACTCGCACCTACGTAAATAGATACTTGTTTTAACTTAAATTGTAACGACATTATGAAGTACGAGTAAAACTAATCCGACCCTACATATACATTCAAATTCAGCTATCTATGTGAATACGTACGTGTTATATTTTATTTACCAGTATGTAAAATATTCCATGCAATAATTTCAAGTTCTCTACATCCATTTAGTTATGTATCTAATTGCTTTTATTGCCACGATCGAGTCTGCAAAGGTCAGATGCCAGAAACCAGCGTCAAAGCTCGACTTGAAGTCTTTTGTTACTAACCAATGACATTAAAAGGTTAGCTTACATGAGCCTATTCACCTTCGCTCCGATCAATGCACAATAAAATTCTCAATGCATGGAACTGAGACTATAAAACAATATGAAATGTACCGCCATGTCAGTTGTTCGAGACATATATTTTTCTATCGAGTACATACGTACCGAGGTCAGAGCGAGCGGTGTGGACCGCCCGAACCCTTGCTAGGGCTGCCGCGAAGACAACACGAGTGTGTTTACAACAGTTTCAATTATTTCTTGGAATTAAAAAATACCTATATCTTGAAAAAACTCGAGTTTGATACAGAGTAATAAAGAGTCAAGTGAATGGTATTACACTATCTTACATTTTTGAGTTTACGACCAAGGGTTATAAGTGTTTTTCATACGTAACACTCTCATTTAGAAATATTGAAATCTGAATAAATGCTGAGTGATTTATGTAAGTAAATCTTACATCTTCATTTGTTTATATTACACTTACATAAAACCTATCTCAGAGATAATCCAGCATGTAAAATGCAAATCCACTGCCAAGAAAAGGCATCCACCGGCCCAACACTAAAGTGCACGCTCGGCCGCCTTTCTGGCGCGCAGTTTTGTTACATTTGTGTATTACGTCTCGAGTTATTGACTCGCAATATTTGCATTAAGTAAACCCAACATCGCGTTTATGGAATAAAAAATTAAAGCGGCACTTTTGATTGATGAGCTGCATTTCCGAATTCATGAATGTCGTAACTCCTGAAACTACTACTATTTTGTTTGGATTACTTATTAACTTGTGTTGAACGAAGTTTCTATTTCATGTCGATGATTCTGAACAAGATTTTAAATTAAATACTTACACGCTCGGTCATGTTATGTTGGTTTCAATATGATTGCATGTCATATAATTCACAAGTTTTTTATTGTTTCAATTACGTATTGGGCAATACTTAGTTTACCTACTCTTACTTATTTGCGTAAAACAGAGTACACTTGACGTAGTAAAAGTTGAATCAATTTCGTAAACCAGTTTTGCTCACAATTAGCGATACAGCCTGTTTTTGGCTAATTTCTTGTTAAATTTACGATTACGTTTTGACGCTGACTGGCATGTTAGATGCCTACGAATTTACGAATCGTGCAAAAATGGTGATTGCGATTTGATTATGACAAGGTTTCGAAATAGAAATAGTGCATCGCGTACGAGAATGTAAAATGTCGGTGCATTACGATTACATTAGGAGCGTCAAGTGATCATTACATAGCAAGGCATTCTTGGCTGTATCAAAGTATCACAGCAAGGCAGTGTTGCGCAGTGCAGGGGAGGGGGTAGGAAGCCGGCGGGAGGGGGGCCAGCTGACGGCCGTCAACAGTGAAAGTAAGCCTGCGCCTGCGCCGGCGGCCCTCGCGCCCCGCGGCCACTGCACGTTATAGATCACGATTTGATCAACATTGATTCGTTTCTTGGCTTATGATTACAAAACTGTCATGCAGCTGCATGAAATACCCTGGGTATTCATATAAACCAAAATACAGATTTGGTTGATAATAATCTCTTTTGAAAGTTTGCAAGAAAAGTGAAACATTACATATGCCTTATGAAATTTCGATCTCATCACAATACATATACCTAGCATTGTTAGAAATTTTATTTCCTATACAAAGCAGTTAGACCCAAGTATAAAACGTACGACTAGAACGCCCCGAAAGCTTTCAAGTTTTGTTTGAGAGTGGTGGAGGTTATTGTCGAAAGTTATTCATCAAAACGTGAATGCCAGTGCCACTTCCGAATAATGATTACATACCGCAGAAATCAGGCTTAGAATCTATAGCATTTATATCATATCTTAAGGCGATAAGGCCGCCCATTTGTACGTTATTATTTTACTTTGTACTATATACTTGTGTTGGTGTGCAATAAAGACATATATTATTATTATTATTATCTTTGGAATACTTTACCGGTAGCTGGGTTTCCTGCAAACTACAATCAAGGACTCTTCAAATCTACAATAAATATCTACTTTTTAGGTAAGCGCGATATATTTAAGGCTGCAGGATTGCTTTACATAAGGCTAGCGGTGTAATAGAATAGAATAGTAAATGAAAAAAACAAAAAAATGTTTATCCATGCCAAATATCATATTTAGTATGGATATATGTAGTAACTATCAAGTAAATACCCGAGTTCGTATAGTACATTAGTGTTGCTAGGTCCACTAGATCCGTGAGGGTAAGTTCTTTGTCCAGCGTGGCAGTGGGAGTCGCTGACCTTGCGTAGGCCAGGCGCCGCCCTGCGAGCCATAATGCAATAAATTCAACCACACTTTATTCTCATTTCTTGGCCATTGAAGGAGACAAACTACCAGCGATAGCTGTCCACTTTACATAAACTTTCCAGTATTTTATTGTGTGGGTTGTACAAAGCTATGTTCTTTTGTTCTATTCGAATAAATGGAAGAAAACTTTTGTTTTCTCTAACTTAACAAACTTGAAGTCTTGATACAAAATTGAATCGTAGTTAGCATAGTGAGTAATTCTTACTTATTACTCAACTAATCACCCATATGGGTGTCTAGATTGTGAACATTACAAAATAAGCCATCGGTTGGTTTTCCTAGTTAAATCACGGGCCATAAATTTTGTCTTTTATTCCTTTTTTTCCAATTTCCACTTAAACAACTTTCAACTTAATTTCCAACCACAAATATGACCATATCATACGTGAGTCAAGTATGGCACAAAATACATAAAATTCTAATAGACAACCTTTAACTGGTAGAGGTATACGTCATCCTTGCTAGATTACTTTACCAATCAATCGATTAGTTTACGACGAACCTCGGAGCCGAGAACAGGCATGTTATATTGATTTATCATTAAGCAACTCATTTGAATAAAACTATCGAAACTTGTTGTTAAACAACTTCGTTCCAAAACAGATTTTTGACAAATTTCAGCCCAATCCGTCCAGTGGTTTGGGCTGTAGTTTGATAGATCACTATATCAGTCAGTCAGTCAGTCACATTTGAGTTTTATATATATTCCGTACACGCAACTCGTTTAGGTGGAAATTCAAGGATTTATATAGATACATTATGTATTTGCTTACCCATATATGTATGTTAATGTAAACAACAATAAGATTCCTTAAACCTAGTTGGTATAGCTGTCTCCTTTTTCCACAGCCTAAATGCTTTGGTGGGATGCGGTTACCATTTTTTTGTAATTGGCAAAATAAGATAATAATATACCCACCCAACAACGAAAAAAATATAATTACTACTTGGGGTGCATTGTGCATAAAATAAGATGGATTCGTAAGGTCTTGAAACTGTTATCACAAGACTAAATCCACAAACGCGTCGTCGTCAAATGTAATCTGCACGCAGGTACGTCGAAGGGTCAGTCTCAGTTTCGATTCCGGTTTGAAATATTGGGCAAGTTCACGCAGATCCAATCCTAAATACAGTTTCACGTGGGTGCCAACATAAGGAACAGGAAAAACCATTTCATGCGTTGGTCATGCATATAACATTGGCAACATAAAGCAACCGTTAACTCAATATTTCTCACATTTTTCAACGTGGCGAATTCATATTGGTACATCGATGTAACACTGGAAAGACGCCTCCTTTTGATAAAACTAAAACAGAAACACAATCCAAATAAATAAATTTGATAAGTCAGTGGCAAGATACATTTTGCATTCTGATTGATCCCTTGATATGGAAGGGCGATAGAACTTAGACTGTGACAAAATTGACAATATTACATTATAGGTAGTTTCTGGATTATATATTCTATGTATTTGGATATCGAAAGGGACCATTACTCCGCCGGGAGGAACGACCTGCAAGGTCGAGGAAGCTTGGAATGTGCACTCTACTTGTATGATTCACGAAGCCAGATAAATGCTATAGGAAAATTCGATTTTACAATGTATAGTGGGTTACCGCAAATTTGGATTCGTGCTGTTTTGTTTCTTCCGTATTTTATATCCTGTTCATTGTGTGGCATGATTTACGATTTTTACTATTCTGAATTAATTTACGAAATAGAAAATTTGACGACAGTTACGAAATAGACATATCAGTTGGCCTATCTATTACTAAGTCAGAATTTCTCGGTAAATCCCTGAGTTAACAACAGCCAGACACCTCTGATCGAGCTTAGATAATATGACCGACTTTCATTGTTTTGCTGTTAACATTATTTTGATCAAAATAATGGAAGATTCGTGAGAAAAATGTCTGTGAAAACTAGTTTACAACTCGTTGTGCTCTACAAAGTAATTGTTGTCGTTATGGAGAGTTTCTGAGGCATTTTGGAAAGTGTAAGTGTAAAATAGTTTGTTGGAAAATCTGTTTGTTTTGTTGGAAGGTCAGATAGATTACTCGCTTTCGGTTATGCTCTAGATCTACTTGTAGGTTAGGTAAGTAGTTACCATACTTAGGCACTTGCATACGATCGTCTGTACTAGGCAATATTTCATTATGCATGTTAAACATGTGGTAATGAGTTATTTACTCGTAGCCATGTTTGAATATAGGTACATTCAAGTTCTCGACAAAGAAATTTTAACTTTTCTTAACTCTTATCGTCAAAGAATGTTAATAAAAATCCGTATTACCTACCTTGAATTAGCTAAGAGCGATTCATAGATAGGTATTGTGTCACCCTGCAAAGGCGTCCAAATTGGTTTAGCCGTATGAGATTGAGGATTGAACGGATAAACATACCGACAAATTACGTATGTAGGTAGATAGCACATACGCCTTTATTATAGCAACCGCAAATGGGGTGGTGCAATTCTTAACCTGTGTATTAATATGTTTTAATATTAAAACTTTCGTGAGACATTTTGTCAATATATTAACTAAACGGTTTTCACTCACGTGTAAATCGCGTAAGTTGTTTACGCGTTTCGGATGTTATGACATCCATCTTTAATATGTTGTTAATCACGATATTTTTTTATCGTATAATGAATAGCTGTTATAAATGTTTCAGATTAGGCAGAGATGGCGACGTCCGGGGGCAAACGGCGCGACGACGCCAGCGACAACTCAGACGATGAACTCACGCCACTTGCCAACGAGATCTATGGCGGAAGGTGAGAAAGACTTAAACATCTACTTACTCTTACTTACTCCGCTGACGCAGCGACACGAAATGAGTCTTGGCCTCCGATACAACAGATCGCTACCGGTCCCGCTACCGCTTCCCGCCAGTCAGCAAACTTAAACATCTAGTCTAAGAATAAATATATCGATTAATATATTCGTAGCTTCTACTAGAACCTTGTCAAGTGTTGAGCATATCTCTTTCAAAATATTAGTTCCATAAAACAGATATGCTCCGCCTTCGGTCACAGTGACAATTTTGCGGATGCTTAGTACCTGCTTAGTGAAATTAATCTCAAAACAAAAAACCACTTGAAAGTTTTTATGTGCGATCATCAGTTCTCATCAGTATTGTAAATAGTCTAGTCTATACTCCAATATTACTTAGCTCAAAGTAAATTATTGATAAAAGTATGGTCAGCATAATTTGCGTATTTATCCTTAAAGCCTCAATAAGTTTAGCTACAGCATATATAGGAAGAGTCAGAGAACAGTTACGTTAATCTTTGCAGCAGCCTTCGTAATGCATGACATCACCACAAACCCAATATTCGGTTCCACACAATTCAACTTAAAACGTCATCAACTGAGCGGTCATTGTCATGGAAAAGCTCTGTATAACAATGAAAATGGCTTTCCGTTCACTTATCACAAAAAAAGTAATCGCGATTTTCACGCCTTTATCTAAAACACAATTAAATTACAGGTATTTTGTTAAAACAATCTAAACATTTTGTTGTTTATATTCTTAGAGTAGTCTGTAATTAATGGTATAGTAAACCTATAATTTCTTAAATGTCTATTGTGATAAAAAACGTAATTAATAAATTGCTTTTACTGCTTATATATAAAGGAAGTAACATAAAAGAGCTTTGTTTCCTCTAAGTACAACCGGACCTAAGTCAAGGCTATATGATACAAGAAAAAAACTATGTGGAGTAAATGGTCAACAATTCTCATTGCACAATACGGCAATTTGAGTAGAATGCAATTGATGACATCATTAGATGCTTGTAGTTTGCGTCAAGTTGCAAGTATTTACAAGTTTTGCGTAACTGCATGAGACAGTTTAAGTACTCGTTAAAAAGCTACCTTAATTTTTTTTTTTTTACTTGGGATAGGTTTACGTTTGACTACAGCCTGCCTGATGCCAAGCACCGCTGCAGCCTAGGGTGTAACACGTTTACCTAGAAGATACCTATTAACTCTAGATTTGAAAACCCCTGGATTGTAGTTCGCAGGAAACACAGCTTCTGGTAAAGTGTTCCAAAGGTTAATAGTTTAAAAACAACATAATTTTACGTAATTATTATGAAGCTTTTGTTGAATTAGGTACTTACTGATTTTCATTGAAAGACATATCAAAAATGATTTCTTTAAATACGAAAATATTTTATATTTTAGCGATGAAATGTACTTAGCATCAATCATGGAACTTCAGAAAACGACCTTAAATTTCGCACTAATTTCACGTGTTATTTCGGGACACCGGTATACTCCACTGACAAGAGCATTGTTCTTCAATTTCGAATGAAGGAACTTCAGGGTGCAATGATTATAATATGATTACTCGTATTTAGATGCAAACGAAACAAAAACTTTCGCCTTCACTATATTTGACTCAGATTTTTCTTCAATAGACTCTGTGTTGATGCAGTGTATTGAGCAACAGCAATGAGATGTAAGATTGGTTCCGCTTACGTCTCCTCTACAGTGATTCAACTTCACTCACTCAATAGTGATTCAACTAAGCTCTCACTCACGTTTTCCCCGATTTCAGATGCGTAGGTCGTGTCTCATCTCGATCTTGGTATTGTCAATTTTCGAGGCCTTTCAGTGAAAATAGGTTGAATTTTACTAATTAGTCACTGGTCTACTTTTTACCATATTTAATAGGTATGTATGTATATTGCCATTCGTAAAACAAATTAAATCTATTACTGAAGTATGAGGTAAGCCTTCCATGCATTAATTAACCTTTTTATAGATATTTTGGTTTTAGAATAGGTAATACTTGTACTTTCACTTTGTAAATAAGCATCTTTTACGAAAATCTTAAGTTCTTTTGTTCTGAACACTAACACCCTTTATTTCATCCAAGTGTACAATAGAGTCATCAGCCTTTGCATTTATTATAAAGACTTTATATGCCCGCCTTTTAACCTCACGAGGTTGTCTTGTGACCATATAAGCTACCTAAATATTTATTTATTAGTTTTGTTTTTTAAATTAAAATGGCGGTCGATGTAGTGGTGTCGCTGGCCACACGGCGGCGCTCGGCCCGGAACCCGCTCAAATGCCAAGGTTGGCCACTCTGACGACACAACTTTCGATACCACGACGCCACATTTTTGCGTCGTTGACATAGTACAGCAAGTAGAGTACTACAGATAGCATTACTGTTGAGTATTGTGATATGAAATAATCTATAAATGACATATTAATTCTGACCACTTCTATCTAGAGTTCTCTCAGTTAAGGCGTGATAAAAAGTATAAAAACATCTATTAACTGTAACGTGTTAGTTTCAAACTTTTCCGTGAGATGTATTTCGTGAAACGGTCTCTATGATGAATTTTATTAAAATTAAGTTGACGGGATAATTGTAAGAATGAGAAAGACGGATATCGATTGAGTAAGAACCTAATAAAGACTTTCAGCGTTTTTTAAACAGAGAGTGTTTCGTGTGCTTGTAAATCAAAATATATAAAACTCAAAGGTGACTGACTGACTGATATAGTGATCTATCAACGCACAGCCCAAACCACCGGACGGATTGGGCTGAAATTTGGAATGAATGTAGATGTTATGACGTAGGCATCCGTTAAGAAAGGATTTTTGGAAATGCCACTTTTAAAGGGGCCTATTTCACCCCTTTAAAAGTGGCATTTCCAAAAATCCTCATTCAAGTTTTACTTCTTAATGCGAGCGAAGCCGCGAGCATCTACTAGTGTTGCATATAACCCAGTCCATTATTCATCTATGTCAATGTATCGCGCCCCACTTTACGATACGGCCTCGAGTAATCAGTCAAGATGTAGAAAAAACTGCTAACAAATGTAACAATAGTTCGAACTAGATATTTCATTGCAACTTATGTCAATGTTGTTACTTTCTACGATAGATCTTGGCAAGTTTTACATAACACAGTGATCTAGTTACGTACATATGTATTGTTGATAGAAAGAAAAGAAAGAAAGAAAAATATTTATTTACAGAAATAACAGGTTTAAATGTAGGCATATAAACAAAACTTACAGACTAATATAGATAATAATCTTAATAATCTACCTATTTTTTTTTATGTAAAAACAAAAGTTATTTTAAATTAAGTAGGTAGGTCATTATAGTACCTACAGTCGCACCACTTCCCCAACCAGCCACCGCGGCAGAACTAAGCAAACTGCTTGTATTTCTAGCCACGGGGACTTCTCTCGAAAGCAATGAGCCTGTAATGCACTACATTTGAAAATACTACCTACTCAAATATACGACATTCTAAAAGGTACATAGTTACCTATCATTGAATGTCGGTATAATAGTTAGAGTATCTTCCTACACGGAGGTGGTTCTTGTCTTATTGTCAAGATTAATAGTTGGAGAGTTATAGTTCGCGTAACTGATTTTACTTTTTCGTTTCGTAATTAAATCGTTTCCGCGGTTTCTTCCAGTCAAGGCTTAGCATCAGGCAAGTTGTAGTCAAGCGTGAGCTATCTAGTTAAAAAAAAACGTTAATACAGAAAAAGGGTAATAATTTGGCGGTAGTTTTTCTTCACTGTTACTTTAAGTGTTTTTCTGGATCAAAATTTGTGCAATTAAAAAAAAACTTGACATTTACACTAAAATTAGGTACTTGGCGTTGGCTTCCTGTCAAATAACCGTCAAGATAATCACCATTTTGTCAAATATCTCTATAGGCAACAATACCTTTACAAAGTTTACAAATATAGTAATCGTTTTTATTACCTAGCTGTATTTGTGATTTGTTACGAAAGGATTTAGCGAATTGTATTTGGAAACCAATTAGACAAGTTATATGTCGAAAAATATCGTAAACGTGACGCGCCAATAAAACGTATTATTTTAAAAAAATACTAGGCTATGCTCGCAGCTTCGCTTGCGTTATTATACAAATAAACCTTCCTCTTGAATCACTCTATCTATTAAAATAACCACATCAAAATCCATTGCGTAATTTTAAAAATCTAAGCGTACATACCTACAGACAGACAGACGCGGGAATTATATTTTATGCCTAGTAAAACATGTTTAATGTGGTTTAAATATAAGATACCTCCTTGCAACATTAAAGTTCATTTTCACATATATTCCTACTCACCTACTTGTTGTATTGAAATAAAATTATTTAGTATTCACCTTGGTATTTATTTAGAAATGCTAAGGTTAGGTGCGACGTCGTTTTATTTGAATATCAATAGCAACATTGGATTTCTAGGGTCGTCTAGAGTTAGATGTCAGTTTTAAAAATTACCAGTGAGATTAAAATCCATATCATACTATGTATGATACTTCGAATAATCAAATCAAAGTCAATTTAAATAGATTCAATTCAAAATGTCATGCTATCAAAAAAAAAACTGTTATTTACTGCATAATCGGTAAATAACCAAGGCTGTAACATCAATATAGACTATATACTCATGATACCGTGGTAAGATGATCTAGTGTTATTTTTGTAGTGTTCTCAATATCTTATTTATTCACTAAGCTGTTTGTCAAAGAACGGCACTTGTTGCAATAATAGTTAACACGCCACGTTAATGGCCCTTGGGTCGGTTTGAAAACTCTGACACCAGAGTGGGCCACTCCCGTACCAACTTACTTTTACTAAGCCTAAAACTCTATTTACCAAAGTACCGACACCAAAAGCAAACGGTATCCAGTAGGTAGCTTTCTTACCGTACGAGGGAGCCGGGCCTGGCTCGACCGTGCTTTGAATATCAACTCGACACTGGCGTGAGGTACGAATACACTTTACCGGTTTTACCAAACTATGGGTTGAAAATGGTTAAAGATAGACAGATTGATCAATGATCACGTTATAGGCGACACATGTGGCATTCGTGTTGTAAGGAATAATTATTGTTTTTGTTGTTGGAAAAATAATATACTTAGGTACATTGTTGGCAGATTTTTAATGCGCATGTGTAGAACATGATATTTAGGGAACATTCAATAAAAGATATATTGAAAAGAGAGTGAGAAAATTTAGACGTTATCAAAGAAAAATAAGTATGAACGATTGTTATCGAAGCGCACTCTCTTGTTTTGAAACGGACTTGTTGAGTAATTAAATAAGTTTATATTAAAGCTTGCTTGTACGACAAGTCTTTATCATGTTTAGCCTATTTTTACTAGGCAGTTGTGTGGCTAAAAATCGTTGTGCAAGTAAAAAGTTAAAGCGAGGAATTAAAATCATGAAAGCTCAAAATATTCCTAAACTCTCGTCTTTTAGATGTACCTACCTGTTAGCACATCTATAAAATGTAAGCTTTCAAAAAGCTGCAAAACAAGTTAATAATCCTAAAGTCTATCCAACGAAGGTCAGCGCAAGCCTCTCTCGTCTTATAGTAGACACAAATAGAAAACATTGACGTGATTGTCGCAAATCTGTGGGTAGGTAGTTAGACTGTAGGTAAGTGAATAATTTAAAATCGACTTTAATTTATTCTTAGCTCAGAACTTTTAAGGTTGCGCTTGTTATTTACATAGATAGAATTTAGAATTCGGTTTCCAATAGGTGAAAAATAAAGCAATGCGTAACTTTTAACGATGAAATATTTATTGCCTGAAAATAAAGATTTTATAAAATTTATTTTATCTTCTGCTATAAAATTTCGCATACTAGCACTTGATTTAATATCTTAGTAATGATATTAGTTGTACAAGGGCTAATTTAAGGCAGTAGTAGGTAAATTTACCCTAACATAACTAGACTTTTTTTAAATCTATTAAATTATAGCTGGTTAAAGATACTTCCATAAGAAATGAGACACAAACCAACCGTTTGTGAGCCTAGAACTAACAATCCCACACACACAGCTTTATCTATTCACCAGTGAACTAGAAAACCAGACATTGTAAGATTAAGATTGTATACCTATAGTAATGTTTATGGCTTGTGTTATGGTTCCATGGTGCGACAGGTAAGGTTGCTTCCCACATGGTCGATGACCTCTTGGACATTGGGCTCCGAATGGGTAGCGTTTCGCATACAAACTCTTGATACTTTCCATATTATGTAAGGGACGATTGCCAGAAAAAACGTAAATAAGTAAGGATATAAATCACTGATGTATGAATCAGAAGGACATCAAATGGTTCAATACAATCATCATTGTTTTTTTAGTTTTTTTTTATTAATTACTTACGTAATGTTAGTAAAGTACGAATTTGGAACTGCTTTTGTCATATTCCTTGGTATTGTTTAGATACATTATATTTTACCAAAAGTATATGCATGTTACTTTGTACTGAGAGAAAGGTGTTCATGTTATCGAATATTTAATAGGCGTTATTATTAGCGTTTCTGCTAATTCATATGGATGAGTCCACACACTGGTATGGTTTGCTATTAAGCATTTGATAGGAACTATTCCATTCATATGCTCAATATTCAAGCGTAAATAACCAATAGCATACTCGTACTTGTGTGATTTCCGGTACTAACATAAAAAACATTTGCGGATTGAGCTTTCACAAATAGGTACACAAACTATATATTAATCGATGTACCTTCAAGAAAGGAATTGGTAAAGAAACACGAATTATAATTTAACAATAGCCTGAATCTCATAAGCCAATTATTAATCTCAGTTCAGTTACAACACAGAGTGGTTTCGAGCGAGTTATGGTCTGCTCTCAGACTGGCGCTTTCGTAAGTTTTCGTGAGTACAAGCGACATTGACTGATCTATTGTTCAGACGCAAGCTTTGTATGTAACGAGCTTAATCTTTTTGTAATATTGAAAGGAACAGGATGCGCGTCTCATGATAAACATCACGTTAGCCCGTGCCAGATGTAGTACATCCCGAGTTTTGAATTTCAAAGCCCATCATGACATTGCAATGAGGTGAACACGGTGAAACATACATAGATGTTAATGTCGATGCCCATTGCCCATGCCTTTTACCATAGTACTTTCACCGGAAACTTTGCCCTTCAAACTAGTACTAGGTATGTGTTTGCAATAAAGACTTTGAATAGTAGGTACACATTTTGTTTATAAATTCTTGTTAGGTGAGAGATAGACTGACAAAAGTGTTTTTCACCCTGGTTCTTATATAAAAAACTCTAAAGTAGATTATTTAGGCGCCCCTTCTACCTGGTATGACTACATAGTCTTTGCTGAGACCTGCCATATCTAGACAGGCCTGTCTGGATCGTGTGTCGTAGAAGGTCACAACAATTCATAAATTTAGACGTGCTATACCCTCTTACGATCAAATAATAATAGACTCTATGAACCTTATAATAGAGGCAGTAATTGCTTCTAAGATAGTATATCGAGCAGGTTTATACCCATATTAGAAGTAGCGACCCAATGCACGGCCTGATTTGAATTCCGACCTCGGATTTGCAAACGTTGCGATGCAGATATTTATTGCTTTTTTTAGATACGCCCGATTTAAATACCTTGGGCGGTAAATTGTTGAGATTGTTCTATGATAAGTAGGTACCTACCTAATACGTTTAATTTACCAATGCAACCCAAGGGAAATAAAATAGCTAGTAAAAATATGATATCTGCTTACACGGTCGTTAAGAACATTAGCTGTACTGAAAGGTTATTTATAATGATAAACTTTGAATGTAAAAATTAATATTTAATTTTGGTCTGTGGAATGATAAAATCCTTGACTGCAAGAAGTGACCAAGGCTGCTTTGTGGTCAAGACTAATTGCAAACACTTGAGGATCAGATAATTATTTTCATTTTAGAAGCTATATCATGAACAATAGTGCATTAAGTCATCCAAGCAAAAGTAATTAAAGCATTTCAGGGGACTGTAGGGCAGTTTGAAACCGTTAGACACATAGTAAGGGCGATTCTTGAAAATTTATAGCCCTCTATAATTGCTGGTGTTAGTTTTGGGCTAGTCTTGACTCTTGACGGATTCTGCAGATCCACTAATTTTTTTAACAGATCTATTGCACCCCTTGCTCGTTAGTACATAAATTGCCGCCCTTAAAAATGAACCCCTTGTATGTGAAATCCCATCCCATCCAACATATTATTATAAAGGCGTAAGTTTGTATATGTGAGTTTATTACTTCTTCATACTCAAACGGTTTAACCCATTTCGTTGAAATTGGGTATAAAGGTTGATTAAGGTGAACACATAGATTTATTATAGGTACCGCATCGGCACCGCTACTGGCAGATATAAAAGAAAACTTTCTGCCTGTAGCCAATTGGGCAAGAAGAAAAGTGACTTTCATTCGAGTAGGCGCGGTAGGCTGCGCTTGTTTGCCATCGGAACAGCAATTATTGCTGACTTCTTTCACCTGCGCGCTCCAGCAGAACGAATTATCACTTCACTGCATAGTAGTAGCACGTAGTAGTGCATAGTAGGATATTTATTTGATTTTAAAGGGCGTTCCTGAATGTACTCGTATGTGTACGATTGAATCATTGATCTTGTTATTCTTTTGTTAACGCATATATTGCCTGAAATACAAGTTGGGTTGATAGTTTTAATAGATAGTATACGTCTATGTTACCTACTCTAGTGCAGATACATTCTGTTTCATAAAATACTGATGTTAGTACTGAACAAAAGAAGTTTACAATGTAGGTGCAAGTCGGTTATACAGCAATATGAATGGATTATAGAATTTACAATAGCATCATAATATTGACACTAGGGACATGCACGTTCGCTGTCATTCATCGCTATTGTATGCTGTGTTGTAAGTAATTAGTAGTCGTGTAGCTTTTGCGACTATGTACTTTGGGGCACGGCCATATGTTTTAGTATGCCACGGTCAATAGACCTTGGGTTCTACCACGCTCTACCGTTACAATAACGCAAAGAAAGTGAAATTAATGTATAAAATCTTGTAAAATATTAAAATATTCCAACATAACGTTCTCTTTCTACAATTTTTTCCACCTTTCTGCCTATCTCTTATTAGCATAATTAAATATTCATTTCGAGTCCAAATATCCATAACACGTAGTGCGAACTGATCGGGAAAATAAAATTAATATTCAGATTTAGTCCAGAGTGAGACAATGGCGAAGCAGTGGGCAGGCGATGGACGCGTGCCGCCACCAGTGTTTATTGCGAGCGCACCGCTTGCTGTCCTCATAACTGACGATGGCTTATTGAACAATATTCCTTGCTACTGTTGACAACGTCTACGAACATTTCTCCTTATTTTTTCCTACGCGTATCGGGAATTTGTGGTGCGTTCTCAGTAATCAAAAACGTGCGTTTAGATAAGAGGGATGTCAAAATGAGAGTGTAGTGCTTTGTGAAAATGAGTGAAGATCGAAGAAACCATTACGACAAGGAAGAGCTGGAGTCCCTCTATGCACCAAATAATAACAACTCTATTTACAGCAATGGGACTTTGCACTACTGTAGCATTTACAGGTACAAACATACTTTAAATCGTTATATCTACGTTTTTTGATAGTGAATTTTCAGAATTGTTGAAATACCGTCTTTGTGAAACGCTTAGTTATGCTCTGAATGTTTTAAGATACCCGCCTGAAGTTACATTTTATAACAATTCCATTTTATACTATTAACTACTGTGACGTGAAATTTTTTTTTTATATACAAAAAGCCGCTTTCGTTTAATTATTATAATTTGTGGCAATTATGTTACGAAAATTCATACAATAAAATACGAATTACTTAATACCTACGTAATAAATATGCATTGATAGCATCAAGTTATGAGTATTCTGCAAGTGCGTATGTAACGCGTTACGCTTAATTAAATTTATACAATCATCAGCTTTCTAATACCATACCTCGTTACCACGTACTACTACGTAGTCTGTAGTCACACGTCTTATGTACGTACATACATATACGTCGGATATGTTTCTTTCAAATAGTGCAGTGTGCGTGTTGCACATTGCATGAACATCGCGGATGACAGAAAACTAGATGAATAGCATCTTGGCTTCCATTTGCCCGATTTACTTGATACAAAACACTATAAGTACGTGTGCTGTATAGGGGTAGATAAATCAAATCTATACTAATATTATAAAGCTGAAGAGTTTGTATGTTTGTTTGTTTGAACGCGCTAATCTCAGGAACGACTGGTGCGAATTGAAAAATTATTTGTGTTGGATAGAGCATTTATTGAGGAAGGCTTTAGGCTATATAACATCACGCTGTAACTACTAGGAGCGAAGAAACAATGGAAAATGTGAAAAAAAAACAGGGAAAATTATTTATCTTTGATGGCTTCCGTTGCGCGTGCTGCGAAAACGGTTCAAGATATCAAAAAAATATGTATGAAAGAATTATTCCTCTTGAAATGATCTAACAAAATGTCTGCAACAGTATATGCTATCTTTTAAGATTAACTCACTAGAACCGTTTTTATGGTAATAACGATTCCATGCGGACGACGTCGCTGGCACAGCTAGTATATTATATAGTATAAGGTATTTAATTATGATGAGTATAACTACGACATTTAGAAGCCTACTTATTACTTTCTATGCTTTCTAAATGTGTCCGGATCGTATTTACGGCGAACAACTTTGATTCGAAAGATTTCTCAGATGACTTCGTAACTTTCGTCTTAGGACCACAAGTAAATAATGTAATCTGCTGCCTCATACAGTTGGACGAAGGGAAAACAGACCCTAAGTACCTACTTATTGGTAAATCTGTAATTTATTTTAAATTCTATTGGCTTTTGCTTCGTCTATTTACCTACTTGATAGACACAGATACAGGACCCTGACCAACTTATAACAATATTTGTAGTACAGAACTAATTTTATTGTCCAACATTTGGTCTAATGGTCAACCATTGATTGTCGTGTATGGGCAACGGGCACGCGACTGAGTTATACTTTGGTAGTACTTTAATTGGGTTACCAACGTCTACAGTAGACGGCAACACAGTGGTACAGTAACTCTACCACTGTGTTACCTTACGTAAACACTGTCACAATAGCGCCAAGTACGCCGTGTTGAAACTTTATACTCCGTTTTCTATCCGCATTACATATTGTACGCGCCTATACGGATTATTCGTATGAAGGTCATATTGTATTGTTTTAGTGGAGATATCTGCGAAAATATGTTTGCGTTCCGGCGACGTATTCCTTGCAGTTTGTTGCACGTGACTGATGTTTTTTTAATTTTCATCCAATCTATGAATTATTTGTAGGTATTACTATGGAACACATCGTAGTTCCGGATCTAAATAAATACCTATTTCATTTCAGGCATTATATTTATTCATTGTACCTACCTAGGTGTAACGAAAAGAGTAGCAAAATAAAGAAGTAAAATTATCGAAGTAAATCTCATGAACGCACACTTTTGGAAAAGCCGCTACAAGTATTAACATCCGCTATCACGTCAAGAAACAGATAACTTGTATTGCCATGAACCTAGTCAAAGCACTCTTTAGCACAGAATTTAAACTCCCTTATTCCCATAAACGACGAGCTTTGCCTTGAATAAATCTTCTTTTTTTAAAAGGTGAACCTGTCAATACAGTTTATTAGCAAATCGGAAGGAAGTAGCGACGTATGGGAACGTGCAAGATTTCTCTGCGCGCGCGCCGATACCGTGTGAAAGTTGTTTTCCTCGCGCTGTGTTGACTTTAGTTTTTTGCGCTCACTAGTCAGCTAGTAAGACCATTGAGCATTTAATTTACTAACGAGATCCGTTTAGTCGTATTTGCTCATTAGTTATAAGAGAATTTATAAATAGCTTTAATTTTTTGAAAATTTTAGGTTTTTAGTTTGAATATCTGTCCTAAATCTGGTTCCCATTATTAATCTGGTAATATAGACTGTATAGGTACAGTATCAGTCAACGTCTAATTCTAATTTAAGACAAAACGTGCTAGGAGCGATAATTTTAAAAGTCAGACTTCTTACATATTTCGGCATGTTTCACCCTGCTGTTCGTTTCTCACAAACGAAATCTAACACCAAACTACTCTTTCTATTCCAGCCAAAGAACAGTACAAGAGACGAAAGGATGGGACGTATTCAGAGAGTTTCCTCCGAAGCAGGACAGCGGGTCCATGGAGAGCCAGAAATGCCTGGAGTTCACCGTGAGACTTCTGAAGATCCTCGCCTACGCCATAGTGTTCGTGGCAGTCCTGGGCTCAGGGGTGGTGGCTAAAGGCAGCACGCTGTTCATGACGTCACAGCTCCGGAAGGACAGGCGGCTAGCTTATTGTAATAGGAATTTAGGTAAGCCGAGTCTGATATCTTTATTGGTTTTTCATTAAAGGAAGAATGCGCCAGAAATCTATCAAACAAGTGTAGTTTGAAACTTAGAGCAAAGTTGAGAATTTTAATACACGCAATTTTAGAGTGATAGTTAACACTTCTTACACGCTACTTTGGAAAGGTTCAACGCAGAACAAGAGCTGGACACGGACATAACTGCAACAAATATTGGAAAAACAATTATGCCATAATAAAAATAAGAGAAACTTGGCAAACAAAAGTCTCTTGTCCAGCAAGAGGAGGGAGAAATTCTATAAAAAAAACACTTCTCACACTCTGAAATGTTTCACTATCAAGCATCCCCTAGAACTTACGTTCCGAACTACGTTTGAAGTAAAACTTTTTCCTTGGATGGTGATGAAAAAGTTGAAAATATATTTCCCGAACTATAGCCCCAATTCTTCCGATTGCAGGTAGAGATAAACAATTCGTAGTGGCGCTACCGGACGAGGAGCGCGTGGCGTGGATGTGGGCGATCCTGGCTGCGTATGCCATACCCGAGCTTGGAGCCTTCATCCGGGCTGTGAGGATCTGCTTCTTCAAGTCTGCTAGGAGACCCACCAGCGCGCAGTTTATTGTGGTAAGTTTTAAATATAAAAATATAGTTTAATGTACCATGGTAGGATTTAAAAATTAAGAAAGAGTGGGTAAATAAGTACTTATAATGAGCACGGGACCTACAACAGTTGTTACGAAAGTTTGGGCTATCATAATCTATTTAGTTTTCTTGAGATTAGTAACAACTATTCATACCAATAGTCATATGAATTCATTTTACTAATAGGTGTTATTAGGTAAAAAGAAAAAAAGGTGAAAATTAGAAGCCAACTCAGAGAAAGACATCTAATAGCCATTCCGATCAATTAGTTGTGATTGTTTTTAGAGTTTTAACACATTTAGAAAATAGATAGAGAAGAAAAGCGATTAAGTAATAAATCGATTTAAATGACTATCCATGTTTAATTTCATAATTGTTTCTAGGTACCTACTCTGCTACAAGGTTTTTTTTTTTAAATCGTACATATAATTATTTTATAATAGGTAATACGCGAGGTCTTTCGTTACATACAATCATTCAATCACTACAATTTCAAACAACTTTGTAATTTATAGAAATCCTTCTAATTAATTCCAGGTATTCATAGCGGAAACACTCCACACGATCGGCATGGGTCTTCTCTTCTTCAAAATCCTGCCAGAAATCGATGTGGTCAAGGGAGCTATGGTGACCAACTGCCTTTGCATCATACCAGCTATATTAGGACTCCTATCTAGAAACTCTCGAGAAACCAAACGTTTCGTCAAAGTGATCGTCGACATAGCAGCGATAGTGGCTCAAGTGACTGGCTTCATCGTGTGGCCGCTGCTCGAGAATAAGCCAGTGCTGTGGTTGATACCAATAAGCTCCATCTGCATATCTGTCGGATGGTGGGAAAACTACGTCACAAGGAGAAGTCCGCTAGGTGAGTGTCAATGACTTCGTGAATAATAGACACCTTATTTTACCATAAAATTTCGAAACACTTAAAGTTCACACCGTAACTACTAATATTATCTAGGCTAAAGTTTGCGTGTTGGTACACTTGTCCATTTTTCAAACTCAAAACTGTTTGACTGATTTGCATAATATGGAGATACATAAAACAACGGATTAAGAAATAGGCTACTTTTTATTGACACACAGAAGTCAACGTAATAGTAAAAAAAAAAATATTAAAATAGTTGTCGGAACAATTTGTAGAGCAGAAATGAAGAGTTTCTTTGTTATCTTGTCTTTGGTAAGAAGTGAGAAACTAAGCTGACTCATTGTTAAAAGATTTCTCCAGTACTGTGCATTATTCATGATCAGTGTGTTATGCGTGAGATCGACGGACAATCATGATGGAGTAATTTGAGATCTGTTCCGACGAGTTAGAGTTTAAATTTAATGGTGATATATGTCTAGAGCAATTTTGCCGAGATAATAGTGATAAAGCGAAAGTCAATTTGTAGTAAAATAAGCCTATTTTTAAAATCACTTTTATAAAAGGTTATTGTAGTAGGTAATGAGATATCACTCACACATGACATATAGAAGTAATACATGACTGGATAATGTATGTCTTCATACATGACTTATAAAAGTAATACATGACTAGATAATGTATGTCTTCATACATGACTTATAAAAGTAATACATGACTAGATAATGTATGTCTTCATACATGACTTATAAAAGTAATACATGACTAGATAATGTATGTCTTCATACATGACTTATAAAAGTAATACATGACTAGATAATATATGTCTTCATACATGACTTATAAAAGTAATACATGACTAGATAATGTATGTCTTCATACATGACTTATAAAAGTAATACATGACTAGATAATGTATGTCTTCATACATGACTTATAAAAGTAATACATGACTAGATAATGTATGTCTTCATACATGACTTATAAAAGTAAATACATGACTAGATAATGTATGTCTTCATACATGACTTATAAAAGTAATACATGACTAGATAATGTATGTCTTCATACATGACTTATAAAAGTAATACATGACTAGATAATGTATGTCTTCATACATGACTTATAAAAGTAATACATGACTAGATAATGTATGTCTATTATAGTCTTCTACCCTACATCGCACAAAACTGCCTGAAACAATTTGGGTGAAATTTGGTATGGAGTTAAAAATTTCTACACTTCCGTTCCATGTTCTTACATGCACAGCATTATATATGCAACATTTTTTTAAATACACAGCGTACTGTCAGGGATTCGACCACCATGTCATCTGAATCGAAATATATACATATAAGATAACACTTTAGTCTTAGGTGTAGGATTTATTAAATCCTGATTAACACATTGCAACACTAACAACACTATTCTCATCCTTCCAGGTATAATAAAGAGTCTAGCCCGCGTAAAGGAAGAGTTAAGCCACACCCGCTACTTCACGTACCGCTTCATGTCGATATGGAAGATCCTGGTGTTCCTCATGTGCATCCTGTTCAGCATCTGGACGGATGGAGACGATCCTGCGATGTTCTTCCAACTTTTCAACGCTGGGTTTGGACCTCATAACATTGTTGTTGAGGAGGTAAGAAGTTCAAACTTAACAATCTGTTCATATTTTTTATGTATCAATTACATAGTCTATATTTTAAGTCCCGGCTGTTTGTCTAGTACGACAGTCGTTAAGCCATGTCAGAGGCCCTTAGGGCGGTTTGAAAACTCTCCGACACCAGAGTTGGCCACTCTCATTCGATAAGAAGATAGTCTACGAGATATTGGCTTCACAAATTTAATGTACACGTAACTTGTATTTATATTTTATTTTTTAACACCATATAAACAATATAAATAGAATTGAATTGAATGAAGAATTTTTTTTCGATATAAGTAAACGAAAATATTTTGTGGATTACAAATCAGTATAACATCTGAAAATATCAGTCCCTTCAAAAGTTCTATTTATTTCTAAAACAACATGGTGTGTAAGATAACGTTTCTCTATTTACCGACGTGCACTTACGAGCCCCTGTGGCCTAATGGATAAGGCATCGGCCTCCTAAGCCGGGGATTGTGGGTTCGAGTCCCACCAGGGGTAAACGGGAACTATTTTGCTCTATTTTGATTTTTGTTCAATCCAGTAAAAAAGCCTTTAATAGTTTTACTCATAAATCCGAAACATAAATGAGCGATTAATTATTTCTAACAATGATAAACACATTTAGGTATTTAATTAAAAAGAAGTTTCACTGCTCATCAAATCACTCTTTGGTTCAGTTTTTATATAAGACAGAAGACATTACAAAACATGTTTTTCTTGTTCCCAGATCCAAGTGCATCTAGGCGGCACGGTGATACCCGATTTAGCCAACGTAACCCTCACAGGCGACTCCGTCGAAGTAGCGGCCGCGTACAAATCTGCATTCTACGTTATGCTGATACAAATATTCGCTGCCTACATTTGCTATATCTTCGGAAAGTTCGCCTGCAAGATCTTGATCCAAGGGTTCAGTTATGCGTTCCCTATAAACCTGGTTATACCGCTGGTCGTGAATCTGTTGATCGCTGCGTGCGGGATTCGGAATGGAGACACGTGCTTCTTCCATGGATCTGTGCCGGATTATCTGTACTTTGAAAGTCCTCCAGGTTTATATTTTGTTATTTTGTTGAGTACCTACCTGAGTAAAACTGATGGAAGTAATGTTAAACCATTATCATAGCACAATACCTACTAACTCAAAAAGAGAAAAAACTTGTGTGATCACATATTATGTACATATGTACGTATTTAAGTTGATATTAACTATCTATGTTTGTTCGATGGATGATGAAATATCCTGGATTGGTATGTTTAACATCGCGTGGCACTGCTTGTAATGCATAACCGTCAAGGCATTCCTACTAAGTATAAAAAATTTATAAGTATTATGAATTTCCATATTCATTTCTTTATTATTGTAAGTATGCGTCTTAACAAAAGGGTAAAAAAGTTGTAACGAACCCACAATTTTTCTTTTCCAGTATTCACACTAAGCGACTTCATCTCTCGTCAAATGGCGTGGGTGTGGCTACTTTGGTTGCTCTCTCAGACCTGGATCACCATCCACATCTGGACGCCCAAGGCCGAGCGTCTGGCTTCCACTGAGAAGCTGTTTGTGCTGCCCATGTATAATGGACTGCTTATTGACCAGAGTATGGCGCTCAATAGAAAGAGAGACGATCAGAAGGATGTGAAGACTGAGGTAAGTTCCGTTTTGACATTACCGATTTCTACACTGCGGTCGCATAATGCGAATAATTTATTACGAACGTTCTTATGCCTGTCTTTAACTCTACAACATTTTATACTTGTACATATTATTGCTACGCTTAAAGTATTTCCTGCTTCGCAACCAGATAGACTTAGTTTAACTTTGTAGCAAGTTTTTCCAACAACATGATTGTTACTTTTTAAGTTTTTATAAAATTTAAAGTACAATTTATTAATAGCACAATTCAAGATACAAGCCATTTTACTCAGGTAAAATTTGTTTCCATTTAACTGTAATGTAAAGACGAAAAACTAATTTCGAACACATAAAACTTTCAGGACCTAGCCGAAATCGAGAAAGAGAAAGGCGACGAGTACTACGAAACGATATCTGTCCACACCGACAACACTGGCTCCTCTCCCAAGACCGTCAAGTCCTCAGACCAGATCACCAGGATCTACGCCTGCGCTACTATGTGGCACGAGACCAAGGATGAGATGATGGAGTTCTTGAAGTCAATCCTGAGGTTGGACGAGGATCAGTGCGCGAGACGAGTCGCCCAGAAGTATCTGAGGGTGGTTGATCCGGATTATTACGAGTTTGAGAGTAAGTTTGATTTGTTAATGTACGTTAAAAAGTACCTAGTGTAACGTAGTTACCTACTGAATTTATACCCCGGAACCCGGTTAACGAGTAGTGGGTCTTGCAATAAGGTGGAAAATAATGCATATCGTTCCCTTGAGAGCTTACCGAAAACTTAATCATACGACATGATTTCGTCATCATCCTTTACGCCCCATTATGATCTTATTTCACCCTTGAGTTTATTAATAGCCGGAGGCAGAACTTGATTTGAATCAGATAAATATGATCAGTGAATTTAAAAGCCACGTTTCATTCATATCTATACTAATATTATAAAGCTGAAGAGTTTGATTGTTTGTATGTTTGTTTGAACGCGCTAATCTCAGAAACTACTGGTGCGAATTGAAAAATTCATTTTGTGTTGAATAGACCATTTATCGAGGAAGGCTTTAGGCTATATAACATCACGTTGCAACTAATAGGAGCGAAGAAACAATGGAAAATGTGGAAAAAACGGGGAAAATTATTCATCTATGAGGGCTTCCGTTGC
The DNA here is from genome assembly GCA_964023185.1 of Macaria liturata. Lineage (NCBI taxonomy): Eukaryota > Metazoa > Arthropoda > Insecta > Lepidoptera > Geometridae > Macaria > Macaria liturata. The sequence continues at coordinate 5,041,112 of OZ026818.1, read as the reverse complement.
GTGCGCTGCGAAAACGGTTCAAGATATCAAAAAAAAAAATATGAAAGAATTATTCCTCTTGAAATGATCTAACAAAATGTTCCCAATACTATATGTCTATCTTTTAAGATTAACTCACTAGAACCATTTTTTATGGTAATAACTATTCCATGCGGACGAAGTCGCTGGCACAGCTAGTCACAAATATATTCTAAGAAGTTTGGACGAAAGCGATGAGTATACAATTCTATTGTAATATGAAATATTTTTACAGCTCACATTTATTTGGACGATGCTTTCGAAATCTCCGACCACAGTGACGACGATTCGCAAGTGAATCGATTCGTCAAACTCCTCGTGGACACGTTAGATGACGCCGCCTCCGAGGTTCATCAGACGAACATACGAATGAAACCACCGAAGAAATACCCCGCACCGTATGGAGGAAGACTGACGTGGATATTGCCAGGGAAGACCAAGATGATCTGCCATTTAAAAGACAAGGCTAAGATCCGGCACAGAAAGCGTTGGTCCCAGGTATAGTGTCAATTTGATTTAAGGTTTATGATTTACCTAATGTTTATGACACAAAATTAAAATTATTTTTTAATAATTCAAGTCACACGGCTAGCGAATTATTATTATTATTTATTTATTATTTATATTTAAAGTCCACCTTGGCGTGTATGATTCATATTTTGGGAGAAAATTTACCGTTTTGTTTGCAAGATACTTGTTCAAACAATGTTCCAAAAATCTGACGACCAACGTTGGTTAAATGTGGACTACTTTACGAGTATAATAATAATTTCTTTATTTTCAGGTGATGTACATGTACTACCTCCTCGGCCACCGTCTCATGGAGCTGCCCATCTCAGTAGACCGCAAAGAAGTGATGGCTGAGAACACCTACCTACTGACCCTGGACGGAGACATTGATTTCCAACCGCACGCTGTCCGACTGCTGATCGATTTGATGAAGAAGAACAAGAACCTGGGCGCTGCTTGCGGACGTATTCATCCTGTTGGTTCAGGTAAGACCTGTCTCATAATTTGATTTCTATAATGCATCTAACTTACCTACGTTACATAATTTCTCAATAACGACAAAGAAGACAAATCTAAAATTTTTGGTATGATGCTAATACAGTTCCCGGGCGTGACATGGGCTACATTTATTTTCAACACAACGTGTGCTAAACCATGAGCGTCTTACTAGTAAGACAACAAACATTTTTGCCTCACAATTTCTGAAAACAATGAACATGTAATACAAACATCTTGATTACGATTTGTTTGCAGGCCCTATGGTGTGGTACCAGATGTTCGAGTACGCGATTGGTCATTGGCTGCAGAAGGCTACAGAACACATGATCGGCTGCGTGCTCTGTTCCCCGGGGTGCTTCTCACTGTTCAGGGGGAAGGCACTCATGGATGACAACGTAATGAAGAAATACACGCTCACATCTCACGATGCTCGGCATTATGTACAATACGATCAAGGTTTGTTTTGCGCGAACACCCTTTTCATGTGTGTTTCATGTGTTATTCATTATTCGTTATAAAATAGATTCATGAGTCCATTATCGAGTGTGTTTAATACTGAGCCCTGCGCTCCTAGTGTTCCTGTGTTGCAGAAACGTTAGTAACACTACCAACGCCCCTCGCATACCCTTGAAACATAGTGCTAACATATTTTTCGAGTAAACACTGGCTTTAGGGACTACCTAATGGTTCTCTTTTTTTTTCCAGGCGAGGACCGTTGGTTATGCACCCTACTGCTCCAGCGTGGGTACCGAGTAGAGTACTCAGCCGCCTCTGACGCCTACACGCACTGTCCCGAAGGTTTTAACGAGTTCTATAATCAACGTCGTCGCTGGGTCCCCTCCACTATCGCCAACATTATGGACCTGCTCGCAGACTACAAGCACACTATCAAGATCAACGATAACATCTCGACACCGTATATTGCTTACCAGGTATATGCTATACCTACTTGTAAATTTTATAATTTATAATTAATTGTAGCAGAGTTATTGATAACGAAATTTTCTTCTAAAACTTGTTGTTTGGAAGTTAGTGAAAAAATAATCCAGGATGTACTCGAGAAGCTTAGATGAATCATATATTTTTTTTTATCTTGGATCGTGTATTCTTTTATTTAACTTTTAACTAAGTTCAGTAGTTTTGGACTTACTTGTTATCAATAAAAAAAATATGACTACATATTAATGCACAGTATGTTTTTGTTTCAGATGATGTTGATGGGCGGTACAATCCTGGGCCCCGGCACCATATTCCTTATGTTGGTGGGTGCCTTCGTGGCTGCCTTCCGAATCGACAACTGGACCTCGTTCGAATATAACCTCTACCCTATACTGATCTTCATGTTCGTCTGCTTCACTATGAAATCGGAATATCAAGTAAGTTTACTCTAAACACGGAACGGTAGTATGATTTAATTGAGTACTTTTTGATGTCCACCTCCAAAAACTAGAAAGTGACAAGCGGTCATTACAAACACATAAACGTAGAAATGACTAGTTTTTGCAATATGAGTAATTGAGTATCCACACATTTCAAGGGGGGCAATGTAATATAATGAAGTAGTCTTTTTTATTACAACTTAGGTATTTAACTTTTGATAACTAATCCACGAATTTTATTCCAGTTGTTTGTCGCGCAAATACTCTCAACAGCTTACGCTATGATAATGATGGCTGTGATCGTCGGTACGGCTCTCCAACTAGGCGAGGACGGCGTCGGATCACCTTCCGCTATCTTCTTGATATCACTTACGAGTTCCACTGTGATAGCAGCCTGTCTCCATCCACAAGAGTTCTGGTGTATAGTGCCGGGATTCATATATCTATTGTCCATTCCTTCTATGTACTTGCTCCTTATTCTGTACTCGATCATCAATCTGAACAACGTGACGTGGGGTACTCGAGAAGTCGCCGTGAAGAAGACTAAAAAGGTTCGTTGTTTTAGTTCTATTTATGTTGTTGATTATTTTAGCTTAGGTAGTCATTGGCTACAAGTAGCTAGGCTCACTTTTTGCGATAAAAAGACTTATCACTCTTGGGATCCCAAATTATTTTATAACATAATCACTAAGATTTGCCATCCTATTGCGGCTCTGGATAACAATAAACAGACCAACAAACAAACTTTCGACTTTACTAAAGACATGATTCGTTTACAGGAACTCGACGAAGAGAAAAAGGATGCCGAAATCGCAAAGAAGCAAGCCAAACAGAAGACATTGCTCGGTTTCTTGCAAGGTGTAAACAACAACGACGAGGAAGGTTCTATCGAGTTCTCATTCGCTGGTCTCTTCAAGTGTCTGCTGTGTACACACCCTAAGGGCAACGAGGAGAAAGTACAGCTCATGCATATCGCCACCACTCTTGATAAGTTGGAGAAGAAATTGGAAAATGTTGAAAGGTAAGAGTTTATCTTCTACAAACAGTGCATAAAGAAAAAAAATATTTCTACTCCAGAAAATGCTTTACCATAACTAAAGTCGACTTAAAGTACCCTACCCTACATCCACATCAACGCTATTAAAGTCACAGATCGAAAGGGCAATAGCGAAATTGATCCATGTTTTTGTCTCACAATTTAGAATGTAGATGATTATAGTTTATACATTACAAGCCTATTAATAATTCTAAATCCTGTTCATCCAAAGGTTGCCCGGAAGAAATCGCCTAAGGCGATAAGGCTGCCCAAATGTACATTAAATAAGTTTTAGTTTCTTTAAGTTTTTATTATTGTTTAGTGTGCATTAAAGATTTATCTATCTACAAGAAAAATATGATTGATCTCAATTTCCCCAGATCAATCGACCCTCACGGCGTGGGCCGCAGCCGCAAGCTGTCGGTGGGTCTCCGCGGGAGCACCAGCGGCGACCACCAGCTCGACGCGCTAGCTGAAGGACCCGAGGATGACGACGACACCAACTCCGAGACTGACACGCTCTCTACTTCACCTCGGGTAAGATAAGACTCTCTTTTTAAACCAGAAGGCGTAAAAGAGAATGGTTTTCTTGCATTACATAAAAATACCAATATGTTAACTAAACAGTTTTCACTCACGTGTAATTCGCGTATGTTGTTTACGCGTTTCGGATGTAATGACACCCATCTTCTGGGACCGCGGCAGCACGCAGACTGCGCGCCGCCGCACACGGGCGCGGGCTCCTGGGATGGTGGGGGTGGAGGCGAGGCGATGTTACTACTTCCGGCCGCTTCGTCCTCGGGTCGCTTCACTGCTTCATTAACCGTTTAGTTAACATACTGATAAAATTTCTCACGAAAGTTTAAATATTAAAATTAAAAAACCGAGGAAAGGACATGGAAGAGGATGGATGGATAATGTGATTAAGCTAACCCATGGTGTCAAAAAAATGGTAAATTTAAAATTGATGATTCGTCAACCTGTTTTATCGAATAGTGGATAAAGTCAGATTACTTCTCAAGAATATTTCAACATGTTTGGTTTTTGTTTGCAGGAAAGAAGGGATGATCTCATTAACCCATACTGGATTGAAGATCCTGATTTAAAGAAAGGAGAAGTAGATTTCTTAAGCCCGGCAGAAATTACATTCTGGAAAGATTTGTTGGAAAAATATTTATTCCCAATTGATGAAGACAAGGCGGAAAAGGTATGGCGACGGTTGAATGGTTGAAAAATTGAACATTTATTTTTAATTTAAATTTAATAATTTAATATTGAGAAAAAAAGCTGAAGATGATGATTAAATTAATTATTTTCTGCTATGGCCTAAGTATGCCAGAAACTTTAAAAATATTAGATCAAAACTGCATTAACATATAAATTTATATTACAAAACGTACACACTCCTAACTAAAAATATAAGTGATACATATTAGAACATTTTATTTTCGTGTTACTAATGCATATTTATTGCAGGTTCTTTATATTTAATTTACATGTGTTTGATGATAAACTTCCCCTAATTTTAGGCACGTATCTCCAAAGATCTGAAAGAGCTGCGAGATTCGTCTGTCTTTTCCTTCTTTATGGTCAATGCCCTTTTTGTGCTCATTGTGTTCTTGATGCAACTGAACAAGGACTCTCTTCACTTCAAATGGCCGTTCGGGATCAAAACTAACATTACGTACGATGAGGTTACGCAAGAGGTAACGTGTGCAACCACCGGCAACGATCGGCCTTCAACGATGACTTGGGACAGCTTCTGACTCTACTTGCCACGACTAGGTCTCGCGATTATGAGCGCAGAGACACGCTGGGTTATAGTATCCAGGGTGACAATGCAGCTGAAATGAGCAAGCGTCTTGCGTGTCTAACTAATGGTATAAAAATAGATAAAATCCCACATCCCAGTCACCCTTGAAAGTTGATTCAATTTAATAAACAATTTTTCCTTTATGTAATTTCCAGGCAAGAATCGCAGGAGATCTGCTAGAGCTTCGCAATAAGTCAGTTTTCGCATTCGTTATGTTCAATGCTTTATTCATATTGATAGTGTTCTTATTACAACTCAACAAAGATCAACTCCACGTGGATTGGCCTTTGGGGATAAAGACAAACATTACGTACATCGAGGAGACAGGCGAGGTACAGCCAACTGATCCAATCTGTGTGTCCTTCACACGGCTAACGACCTTCCTCTAACCGGACTGTCGGGACGGCACCAGCATGACAGACCCTCGGACACTCCACACTAAACTACTTCGTTAATTGGTTTCACGTCCGACCCGATCCGATCATGCCTGGCTAAAACTAATCTGACAGCGCTAAATTATTTGCACCTTTTTGGACACGAGTGTGGGAAAAATCTAACAATAATTTAAAGACTGTTAAATTGGTTTAGATTGACGGTGTGACCGCATCGGGTTCACTCTAATCAACACCCGACCCTTTAGAAGTCCTTACCCTTCGAGGAGAAAAAAATACACCAGGACCCTTATCCTAAATTAGTAGCACGCTCCAGCGTGTAGATGATAAGAATCCAAAGCCCTGAATACCAAGCACTATTCCAATCTAAACCACGGCGGAGTTAATGTCTATTCTGTCTATTAAGGTGGAGGAGTTCTTCCATTAAACACGGTAACAGGGAAACTGGGTCTCCTTGTACATTCCACGCCCCGAAATGTGGTGATTTGTTTAACAATGTCGCACATGGAATCGATACGATAACAAGTAGCCAAAGATATGAGAACACATTTTATGGCTACAATCTGTGTAACAGATGTCTTATTGTGAACCTGTACCTTCTAATATTCACAGAAACATTTCAATGTACCTACCTACACTGTATCTATAACTGTGGAATATAACAATGTTTTCAATTAATTTGCACAACATACTTTACTTTCATAACAATATTTTACACATAGACTAGTTATACCTGTACAGTTTTAACATATTTTAAAACTTTGTGTAACAGAATATTGGTATGAATGTTGAATCAAAATAGCACTCCTTGTTAACTTATCACTGTTGAAATTATATTTACATTATTAAAAACTGGGCACAAACTAATGAAGTATAATATTTCAGGTATTAATCTCCAAGGAATACCTTCAGTTGGAACCTATCGGTCTGGTATTCGTGTTCTTCTTCGCGCTTATCATGGTGATCCAGTTTATCGCTATGCTGTTCCATAGATTCGGTACTCTGGCCCATATACTGGCGTCCACAGAACTATCCTGGTTCTGCACTAAGAAGGTAAGAAATGCAAAATACATAGGAAAAACCGTACATTTTAATGTATATTTACGTGTTCAAGACGAATAGTAAATGATGACTCATCACTCATTATAAATTTTCAGGCGGACGACTTATCCCAAGACGAAATACTTGATAAAAATGCAATAGCTATAGTGAAAAATCTACAAAAACTGAATGGTCTGGACGACGATTACGACAACGACTCGGGCTCTGGGCCCCACAATGTCGGTAGAAGAAAGACCATTCACAACCTGGAGAAAGCAAGACAGAAGAAGAGGAATATCGGCACGCTGGATGTGGCTTTCAAGAAACGCTTCTTCAATATGAACGCGAATGAAGGACCAGGTAACATTGACAGAAAAATACGGAAGCTTCACAAATACTCTTCGTGTACTCCGAACGGAAACTGCGCTCTTCAGCAAGAACAGGACTTACAAAACATTTGCTTTATTTCTCTGTTAATTTTCAGGAACTCCAGTGTTGAATCGTAAGATGACGCTACGCAGAGAAACGCTGAAGGCGCTGGAGACGAGACGTAACTCTGTCATGGCGGAGCGGAGAAAGTCACAAATGCAGACTCTTGGCGCCAATAATGAATATGGTGTCACTGGCATTGTAAGATTATGACTATATAAGTCTATAATAGTCTTAGTAGCCAATAGTGCATAAGTAAATAGAATTAAATTAATACACGAAACTCTGGAAAAAGTATGTAGTGTTTTTTTCCAGAGTTTCATTTACAATAGATTTCCGCAAAGTAACGCGTGATTCAATATCTTAAATAAATACATTTTAGTTTTGTTCTAATAACTAGGTGTGTTTGTAATAAAACTTTTCATCATGATTAATTTTAATATGGCCTATGCTTAAAATTAAAACATGCAACAGAATTAAACCCATTTCTATTTCTAGCTGAACAACAACCTGGCAGTCCCAAGGCACAGAGCTTCAAATGCTAACATATCCGTGAAGGATGTGTTTGCCGAGCCCAACGGGGGACAGATCAACCGAGCATACGAAGCATCACTAGGAGACGATGATGACACCAACTCCATGAGATTACAACCACGACAGAACCAAGTCTCTTTCCAGAATAGATATTAAATACTCAAAAGGCAAACAGATTGACTGAAGGAATGTTTGTTCATTGTACACAATTTATGAAATTGGACCTAAATATTATGAGAAGCTTGAAATTTTTGGACGGATAATTCCAAGACTTCCTGATGTTGAGCATCAAGTCAAGCAAATCCTAACAAGAGTTGCCAAAACTGAATTTAGTAGCAGCTAGTGTAGATAGTAGTAGAATGTAAGAACTGTTTGATTTTTATACAAATACTTTTTTTCATGCAAATAAATGCAAGTTAGTGATTAGTTTATTCAAAATTACACCATAATCAGGGCTGATGTACAGAAAGATCTAGTGAGATCTTTCTTAAAAAAATATTCTGTAGGGGCTTGCAAGCTCTCTGCCCAGATCATAACAATTAAGAGACATACAGAGAGCTAGGTTATGCTAGGTAAAAAACTAAATAAATAGCCATGGACAGTTTGTTTTAGATTACTCAGTACCAAGTTTACTTTTTTGTATATTGTATGAAAATCACACAAATATTTGTAATTTTTGTATTGCTTGTGATATTTGGATCTTGTGTGAATGGAGATAGTATGGTGTGTTCACAGATTTCAGCAGACTTGTGGTTACTTTACAGAATGCAAACCTTTACAACGAATAATAATATTTTACTTAATGTCTATCACAAGTCTGTTACTGTGTCTTACTCATAGTTTGTAAACCTGACCTAAATGATTGTCTTAAATTAATGTAAAAACTATTTATATTTTAAGTTACCTAACTATTTTCTAAAATAAATCGGAATAATTTGATACTATTTTCCTTAAAACTTTGTTTTTTGCAAAGATTTTGCAGCGGTCAGGTTTGGAAGTGTAATTAGAGAATATGGGAAAGTTGAAACAGCTTTATTGTAATATATGACTTATATAAGTAATTTACACTGCCACTTATGTTTACCATTTATATGTACCTTATACTTTTATACTCTTCAGAAACAACAGTAATTATTGCTATTCACAATAATTACATCAATTTTGTTAATAAATGACATAAGGAATGAATTTTGTTTTTATTTAGCAACCCATTTTGCAATGGCAGCAACATTTATGATAATTGAAAAGTTTTTGATCGGGCAGAATTTATCAAGATAATTCTGAATGTTTATAGAATCTCAACTAAATGATTTTTTTTAATGATTTTGAAGTTGTTGCACAAGTTTGTCATTATTATTAGATATAATTATCTTGAGCAGACTTTAGTGCATATATAGAGTAGAAATCAAATTAATCTAGAACTTACAATAGCTTAGTTTTCTAAGAAGGACACAAACTCTGTGAGCTTGAAGAGCTGGTCCTCACTTGATGTGTGCAATGGCGCAGGCTGGACTGGTACAACAGGACTTACAGTAATTCCATCTTCATTCAGTGTCCATTTCTTGTCCCGGCAGACTTGTAGTACAGCATCTCTGCTCTGCCCAGTCATGGCTACCACTGTATCTAAGGATATGTTGCTATAGGATCTACCAATGAGGTTCAGTGTGCGCTCTCGAACTTTTTCTGCAAAGATAATAAACTGTCACTGATAAAGTTCATTATTAGTATACAGTACTTGTAAACCTATGTAGGTTAAGTTTAAAGATACAAGATAGGCTAAGATTAAGTATATATTTTCTTAGCCCAGTAAATAATAACAACCTTCTAAAGCCCTGATGATGCTCGCCACAGGTTCAGCCCAATTATATGCTGCTAATGCCTGGTATGTTCCAGGCAGATCTTTCTTCCATAGCTTCTGGCCAACAGCCCATACTGCTGATATCTCAGGATTACTAGAAGTAATGTTCTGGGGTATTCTTTTCCATAGAAATTTTGCATTACATCTGAAACAAAAGGTTTATGTTCAAGATCATGGATATGAAAAGTGCAACTTGTTTGCGTTTTAATTCCAAATCTACTCACAGATCATTTTGATACAAGTAAATTGCTAGAAGCTGAGCATACGTAGAAGGCGAAGCTACACCAGTTGGAGCCTGAAATACAATAGTTATTCGGTAAAATTTGTAAAAATTGTGGACAACAATTAACCTCAAAGCCTTTGTCATATAACATTTTTTACCTCCAATTCTTGCTTTTCTAAATCTGCACACAATTTGTCGTAATTAGTAAGCATTTTGTAAACTTGTAGGTGTTAGCTAATTATATTTTATCCGCAATTTTAAGCTTTAATTCACTTTTCTTTGCAAATATAACAAATTGACAACAACATCAACAACAGTAATCAATCAACGTATGGTATGACATGACAGTTGAAATGACAGTGACAGTTACTTTTAAAAATACTGACTGTCAGAAAGTTCAAAACAACTTTTTTGGCTATGCACGCAAACATTATTTTGCTGTATTAAAAAAAAAAAAATTTTTCATAGATTTCCTCATCCTATGGCCAAAATAAAGCTTATTTCCAACAGAAACCGACATTACCTACTTGAGCATAGATTACGATACGAAACACAAAGTGGAAGGTACCCGTGGACCGTGGTAACAGAGGCTGGACGATATCTATTAGAAAGTTAGAAGGAACATCGAGGTAGGTACAAGCAAGACAGGAGGCTTACGCCCAACAGTGGGTTCTAACGAGCAGATGATGATGACACAAATTGGAGTACTGACTCATTTCTCTCTTCATTCCCAAGTCACGAAGTATGAATGCGGTGACTTCATGTGACCCCAATTTTTGATAATCGAATTTCACAGCTAAGCTATTGATCGAGGGCTTGGGCGGGCTTGCTATCCAACTTGTCGGCTCGCCTTGCGTCACAATAGACCCGCCGCTAGCAAGCCGGAGGTGATCCACTGAATCGCTGACTCACCCTACAATATTGTCGCTCAGAATGCTAATTTCGTAGTAACGCTTGTAGCAATTTGCATTATAATGCTTTGGGATGTACAGAATGTAGGTAGATACGTACCAACCAACTATCAAAATAACTCGTCTATAGGTAGGTTTTTCTATCTGCCTACAGTTATCTATTGTGGTTCAATTAGAACGTCAGGAGATGGATAGGATCCGTTTATTATTCATGGAAATACCACCTATACATTTTTTTGCACGCACTTAATGTCGTTTACACGTGTCAGTGCTTTTAGGATTCTAGGTAGGCACTTGAGTAAGGACATAAGTTGGTTGTTACTGGAAATCGTTTTTTGGATAAAATATATACTTAGTAATGCTATTTCAGTTTGATATAGGTAAACTAGATTAAACTTTCATTACACATTTATTTGCTGTAAGTAAGTATAAAGAAATGCATCTGAACAAGGGTACCTACCATATTAAATTTTAGCACGCGGTTACTGATACAATATTAGGTACCTAAAGCATACTGTACGTGTACATCTTCCTACACAAAAAATATCAATAACAAGTTGTCACGATTCAATCAATACGATCAGTTTGATCAGATAAGTACTAAAGGCCCTACCCACTTCCACCCTCAAAGTTTGTACGTCACTTCAGCAGGCCCTGGCAAATCAACTGCACTTGACGTAAAGCAGCAGTTCTGCCACGTTTTGACGCCTAAAGACCAATAACTTTTTAGTTCAAATTTCATCCGCTCACAGTTATCGACCGCAAGCTCTACTATAATTATTCATTGCAGGTGGTACGAAGGAGCCTGTCACTTTCGCTGTGGCTCCGTTTGTCCAATGGAGGTAGTCACGGTCTAGCGGTGGCCAATGGGACTCCGCCTCGAAGCTAGGCGTGCGCGTGCGACGCCAACACAGGCTTCGACAATGCAGATGTCATTGAATGGCTTGGGAAATACGCTGTAGGTATCGGAACTGTTTAGGTACCTTACCTTGATAGGCGGATGTGCAATTGTTTGGTACAATGTCTAAATACTGTTCTACAGGGTAAATGGTTATAGGACCAACGTTTTTGGGACAACTTAAGTAGGTATATTAATAAAACAGCTGTCGTTGTTCGAGCTTGCGAAAAAAAATATCTTCAAGTTTCCTCGTAGGTAGGTACTTCTTGTTTACCCGCTACAAAACTCATGAATAGAACAAACTTTTTGAATAGAACTGTTTGTCTTTTCTTATAAGTACCTAAGCGTGTTTGGAGAATTCGCAAGATTCAAAGAAATTGATGATGGCTCTTATAAGGATAAAATACTCGTAACTGTGCATAAAATAAATACATATCGCGAGACATTTCCCAAATTTCAATATAAGCTAAATCTAAATTAAGATGATCCAAAAACTTTACAAGAGGATATAGGTACAAAGAATAAAACGAAGGATGATGATGGTTTTTGTCATCTCTTATGCGAAAAATAGAAAAACATACCTACAAATTTTGATCAATCCTAGAGTAAGTATCTGCAAGGTACCTATCCATTCACCACCCAAATGCAAGTAGATTGCACAGAGCATTCCCTCGAGCACAAAGTCGCCGCGTCGTGTCAGCCGACGTTTATTTTCCATAACAAGAGCATGTAAGCTAAAAGTGGCCGAAGTACAAGCAATATAATCTAGCGATTTACTTGAGCGAGATTGGATGTGGTAACGCGGTCAGCCGGTTGGGCCCGGTGACCCCGATGGTGTGACCCCGCGCCTGGGGCACATCACTGCAGACCTGCATAGGGGATACTACAGGTCGAAGATACTTGGACCTCTTTGTTTGAACCGTATTATCGTTTTGTTACTGACGGATAGCGATTAAAGGGTTCAACAATCCTCTCTACGTAGGAGTATTTCAGCACAAGCAAGATGCATACGAGTACTTTACTTTCATCATAGTGTCGCTTCAGGTGGGCTAGTGGTTGAATCGCTGATGATACATTGTAATAAAGTGTTTAGTTTTTTCATTACATAATATTTTTATTTATGGCGTCAAGCAGTCTCGGTCCTGCCAGTGCTACACTTTGCTGCTTGCCGATCAATTCATTATTAAAGGAGTTTGTCAAATAAAATAATATGCAGATGAAGAAAATAATGTGTAATCAATCCTGCCTTCATACAAGTTAAAATATGAGATCAGTTTTTACCATGCAATGTAAAGCAACTAGGGTGTTTATTCTTCCAGGAGCTTAAAAGCTCATAGTAACCCCGCTAGCCGAGCACACCACTGTGCAAAATCGTTAATTGCATTCAATCTCGCTCTGTGCCTTCATGCTGCATTGCACACACGTGTCTGCAGGCTTTCAATTAGCTACGTGACTTTGCTTTATTAATTATGTATGTTTTTACCTTTTAGGATAGATTAGCCGCTTTTACTACCCTCTTACCATTAAGGAGGAGGAAACTTATGTTTTCAGATACTTACAGCAAAAGAAGTAAAAGCTATTGAGAAACCAAGCCGTTTTCAATGAATATCATTTAGCTTTAATGCAAGGATTTTTTATTTCATCCCTCTCTTCTTTAATGTTTGCCAAAATTCTTACAAGGTCCACAAAAAGTTTTTGTTCATTTATTCTGGCAGAACGTAAATTTTTTAAAACTAAGTAAATGGATTTGGTACTGCCCAGTACCTACATTCTGCAATTTTATGGCCTGCTATTCCATATCTCTGCCTGCGATGGAGTGCCTCGTTTACACAATGAGAACAAGAAGGTTTTACAAGACTGGGTAGTGGGTCTATAATTTTACACGAATTAAAAACATGCTGCGTCATTATAATTTTTAAGACATTCGAAGCGCGATGTTTTATTTCGACAAAAAGCGAAACGGGGTCAAAATTTGTGAGAAAAAAAAGTGGAAAAATAACAAAGGTTTTAACACATCCAGCGGTAATGTGCATTAATTAATACAATTAGCCGGCGGCAAATTGCGCGTAAAGACTGAAATAATGAGCGCAAATTGAGGCAACTTTGCACTTCTGATTTATTGTCCTGCACCCGAGATTTCGACGAAAGAGAAAACAGACCAGCTCAGACGGATATTACGAGCAGTATATAAAATTGATAATGAATATTTATAAAAACTTAATCACAGCTTGGCGTGTTTTTCATAGGGGTCAGCAGGAGAAACCATTAATCAGAACATTTCCACTTAATCATGCAAATGCTGATTTCTCTACCTACCACCGCTGGCTGCTGTGACTTATCATTATGTTTCACTTATTCCTGGGATTTCGGGAAATATTTTCATGGACATTTGAGTTCCACGGTTATTTTTCGCGCAGCAGTTATTACCGACATAAACTTTTTATGAAGCTTTATGTTGATTTCCACTTACTTAAAAAGCTTCATTTGTAATGCTGTTTATAGATTAATTTATCGTTAAATTCGTAGCTATGTCTCTTCAAACAATCAACTTAGCAAATTGAGCAATTAAAATACTAAAGCTGACACACTTACATTTATAAGTGGTAGACTAGTAAACAAATAATCTCTAACGATACTAGGCCCCCCACGGTCGGCTATCACTGAGTTTTCTATACTAGGCCCCCCACGGTCGGCTATCACTGAGTTTTCTATACTAGGCCCCCCACGGTCGGCTATCACTGAGTTTTCTATACTAGGCCCCCCACGGTCGGCTATCACTGAGTTTTCTATTGTAAATCCATCCAGTCGAGCCGCCTAATTAATTATTCATCAGATTATTATTTAATAACAGCGAGTGTCGATATTATTACTTACGGCTATTATTAGATAAATAACTATGTTCTAAGCCCCACTATAATGTAATTTAAGATTCTTAAATTGTTGATAAGTATTTTAGTATCTACTCGTGCCTATCTGAATTATTATACTTATATTTTACAACTACTCATTTATCTTTCCTATTTTTGTAACAAAAAATATGATACATCAACTAAGTCAAGAGATACATACTTACTGATGAAAAGTCTCTCATGATAAAATTTATATTGTGTACTTAGTATGTATAACTAATGTATTTAAACAGACATAAGTAAAAACGGAATTCAATATTATGTACCACGATAATCACCTTTTAAGCGCGTTATTTCTTAACACCTGCATTTAGGTATTGGATCGTATCTATTTACATGTTTATGCAAAATTCTAAGTATGTTTAATGGATAGGTTAGCAAAACGATAGTGAATTTGTTAACAATAAAATATACGTTTTTGGTCTGCAGAACAGCATAGAATTGAAGATATATTTTAATTGGTCATTATCTAATTTTAAGTTGGCTACGACTTTAACGTGTTATGTAACTTTAACTTGTATTTTATGTAATTGAATAAATTTGAGTGAGTTTCTTCTACTATTTTGTACGACTTATTTTACTGACGAAATATACCTACATCTCATAGATAAATTTAGTTACCCAACCTAGCTAGCTAACCAAAAACAGTATCTCAAATTCAAATGTGATAGTGTTGGATAGAGAGGTATGTTACTTGTAGATTTTGTAAAAGCTTGCATCCAAGGTCTGCGGCATCTCATTTGTGTCAAAAGCCGTTTAGTTTACATTGTAGAATACCTGTACCTACCTGTTCTTTAGGTTTTCAATTTCATTTTAGAATTTTGCAGTTTGTTATAAGATTTATAAAGGAATGACCAAGGTGGGTTATATAATTTTCGTAGCTACTAAAGATTTTTTTTAACCGACTTCCAAAAAAGGAGGTTATAAAGTCTAATGTTTTTTTTATTTGATTTCGGATTTTAATGAGAATACTTATAGGATTGTAAGTTTCAATAATTTGATAGATTCTTTACTCCCAATTAATGAATTTTGGAGTCGCAAAAATGAAAATAAATTATTTATTAACTTTTAGTGACACTTAAAGTTGGTTTCAGTTTTTTTTTATTTATTTTTTATTATTAGTAAAAGTCACTCGTTATCTGGGGGCACGGCAGTGCCCCCGCCAAGTCGAGCGCAAAGCAAACTGCCGTACCATCCTTTTCTCGAACCGTTTCGCCGCATTTTCAGCCCCCTATTTGAGAACCTCTGGATAGGATTAAAACGCTAAAATTTTCGTCATAACACTTGAAATCCAGAACGGCAAAGTCACGTAAAATTAACTATAATAATAAATAAATCGCAGTAAGGAACCTTAGACTTGGCTTAACTGATTCTAGAGATTTCATTACTTTTTAGAGATAAACAAGCAGCTCTATCGAGACTTGGTAAATTTTTTACAGAATGTTTTTGGTGGGATTTTGTTTTACCTAATTGGTCTTCCATACAGCCAATCAGAGCTTTGCCATAGTGGTGAAACTATTTATTTAAGGTACATATACTTCAATCCTAGCGGTGACTTTACTTAGGACGGGAGTAAAGAAACACAATATGACACGTTTAGTACAATACTCACTCATTCTAAACAGTAAATAATCAAGCAAGTGATCTAAAACGAGTGTTATTGTCAACAGCAAACAAAATGTCGCAACGGTGGGCCTCGGCCTTGCGAGGTGTTATCATTAAGCCTTTAATAAAACGTCCAGCGGATGATCGAGTGGAGAGCTCGACCAAGATATCTTTGCGCTCATATTGCTCCGTTATCTGCGGTAAGCTTTCCAGTAATGGTGCAAGAAGCGGTCGGCTGTTTTGTCAGTTGTGGCACGTTGTGGCAGGTATCTTGGTCGGTGTTTGTAGCAATGGCTATACAAACATCGGGATAAATAGACGGGTCAATGTGAAGAAAATATACTAATACTAAGTACAAATGGGCTGGACACTTGGCGAGATGTACTGACTGCAGATGGAGCAAAGCAATAACTGAATGGTACCCACGGCTAGGTAAGCGAAGTGTAGGAAGACCTGTGCAACGGTGGCTGGATGATATTAGAAAGTTAGAAGGAAAAATCTGGGCAAGAACAACGCAAGACTATTGCGTAAGAGGGCGGAGGCCTATACCCAGCAGTGGGTCCCATTAGGCTGATGATAATGATGATGAAGTACAAATCTATAATGAGCAACAAACATGACGAAATAAAGACGGACGCTGATTGGTCCACGCGTCACATATCAGTTAATCGTAGAATGACATGTAGTCACACTAAACTTTGACTGTTATTTAGTATACCATACATTCTTCCCAAATTCAAGAAAAAAATATGCATATACTCGTCATTAAAAAACCATGAAAATTTTGACTGTAAAAATTACCATGAAATTTTTACACTTTTAAGCTCTTCCGCTTCTATAGCTAACTCTAGACTTCTGGTCTGAGATTTAGAAAATAGAGGAATACACAAATAATAACCCAGAAAATATTAAATTCTTAATATTTTCTCAACAAAGTGTGAGTATCTCACCTACAATGTCTACGGTTTATGTCCAAACTGTGTCCATTACCACGTGACAGGCTGTGAACGATCGCAGCGGCCGCCCCGTATTGTCGCAGAACAATAGCCCATCGAGCTATCTCTAATCACCACCAAATTAAATCTAATTGGATCCGCAAACTCTAGCCGCGTTTACCTGCTGATTGTTTCTGCTTAATTCAATTCCGTTTGGTATTTCCTCAGAGCTTTTAAGGTCTTTTATTAGCGGTTCGCAAAGTTATAAATAATAAAACTTCAGATTTCAGAGACGTTTATTAAACCATTTTTATATAGCAGCATGCTATTTTACCTAAGGTACTTAAGGTAATTATGGATTAATCATTTTAAGAACCTTATTCATTTCTCGTTTCTCCAGTTGTCAACATTGTGATCTTTAATTGTATAAGAGCCTCGGTCTCAATATGTTAATTAAAATAATATGCTCCACCTCAGATAAACCCATTTTATGGATAGTGGCATGATTTTTACCTCATTAACTTTATTTATGTAGGTATGTTGTGCTCAATTAATCGGTAAATGTTCCGGGACAGGAGAAAAATGCAAAGTAAGAATTTCAGATTGATTATAATCGTCCGCACCTATAATTTCGGAATTGACTTTAATGATAATCGTAATTCTTGATTTAATACTTAATGTAGATATGTTGCAAGCAGGCAATATCCAACGGTAAAACCTTGCCTTTCGTAAATTACCCGCAGACTGGTGTTTACGTTTTACTGGATAAAAGCAAATGTTGCCAGTAAGTTGGTACATCGATTAAATTATAATTAGGATGTCCGTGTAATCTTTGTAATGGTTTAACTAGCAAGGTGCAGGTTTTCAGTTATTTATGTGCCAACTCCCGCCATCAATTTGTCCCTTGACGAAATTACTTAGTTTACCTTTTAAGATCTGTATATCTAAACGCGAATTTATGTAAAAGCTGATGAGTTATATCGAATTAATAATTAAACATCGTAAAATTCGATTAGTTAGTGAATCTAATTTTCTTTAATGATGGTTTATGTTTGGTTTGGTTGATTATGAGCGTGCGAATTTGTTTGATTAGATTGCGTCGATGTTGTAATGCAATCGAGATGGTTTCCTGGTGCCTTGGGCGCGTGAATAAGAGACCGCGTCTGCTTCATGCAACTTGAATGCATTCGATACAAAAGATGATCGATCGATACACGCGGACCGTCGCCTCTGAAAATTGCATTTTCATTACTCGATTACGTAAAGATTTACAGTGTTAGCACCGAACATATAATGTATTAGTCAGACCTACTCAATGTAAGTTTATAAAGGCGAAAGTTTATGTATTAGCGTATTAGTTTATTCCTTCGTCTCGCTCAAAGCAACTGAATAAAATATGATTACATTTGGTTCCTTTCTCGGTCAGTAGATACACAGATGGACAACTTCTTGAGTAACAAAAAAACATTGAAATTATTTTTCTTAACTCCTTCTAATTAAGTGATGAGGATATGAGGAGTGATCTGAATTAGACGACATTTGTTGTTGAGAAAGATTATACACTGGACTAGCATATGTTCAATTTTTCGGCCCTGAATAACGCGGATATAGGTAACACTTTGAGCGCTTCTTATACTTACAATAAAATAAACCCACTATTAAATTTTACCTTAAAACGTTTTGGGATATTTATGCTACAGGTACTCACTATTTAACTATCTCCATTTTCAATCACGTGCAATTACCGTATGAAAGCCCAGGTCACCTGAAACAGGCAGAGTTCAAGTACTCAGACTTGTCCATAGATAACTAATGATGATGCGATAAACTACTGAAGCCTACATACTTTATCAATTAAATTTCTAAGTTAAATGTACTTAATTTAAAGTACGACTCGTGATTAGACGATGTTTGAGATAAGTATTTATAACTGTTCTATAAGTTTAGCGGGTTCTCATTACATGGGTTTCTAGATACTGCAAGTAAGTATTTATATAGTCGTGAATAGGCCATATACGTAGGTACCTATGGAATAAGTGTGTTTGCAATCCATTTATTTAAATTTAAAAAATATTGTTTAACGTTTGCGTACCTCATGTGAGGTTGTAATGGCGGATATACTTATATTTATTTAAAGTGATCTTTATGTACCCATTTACATGCAAATAAATAAATGAATAAATATGTGTAATATTTGAATTTACAAGTATGTGCGTAATATATAATACAAAGGACGCCATTTGACACTGTTCATCAAAATTATCGAGTGAAAAGAGGTCACTCCGATATAATCCGAAAAAGATATACCATTTGTTTTTTTTATATACAATTTTGTACAGTCATCAAAAAGAAACAGCTATCCTTAAATAACAAAATACACAAATAACAAAAAAATTGACAATTTTATTTATTTTAAAGCAAATTTTAAACAAAACATATTTAGTGTCACACTTCAAGCAAGTGTACCTACATTATTATTGCAAAATCTCCCTCCGTACATTATCTGAGCCCTACAATATTTTCATGGCAGAGACAAGATCGTTACGGTGAGCGTGGCGTGAAATGGCCAGTTAGTGAGTAATATCATGTTATTTGGAGACGCCGGCGTCGTGACGGCGCTCCGGCGCGAGCTTGCCCCGGTCACGAGCCGGCTGACCCGCGCTGCCTGGAGCCTACCATGAACTACATGTGATAGAACTCTACTATAACTGTTGTGTGTGTATGCAAGATTAGGAGTTCGTAGTAACCCCTATTTGAAGCATGCAAATGCCATAGTAGAAATAAAAACTTTTTGTGTATTGTTCTAAGTATACGGAACCCCTGTTCTGAGCGCTTTTCGATGAGGTCCAAATAAAATCTTACAAGAATTTTATGTATAGATAGGCCCTATGTATCCTTCTGAATTTAAATTTCCTCGGCTCGATGCTAACAGTGCCAAAATTGGTCTTAACTAAATCTAGAACTGCTTTGTAGGCACATTATCTTCCTTAATATCATAAAAAATCTTCATCCCCTTTACTTGACCTTTGCATCAAATCTTGGTTGAATGTTATGACAGTGTTTCCTTACATAATATGTACTTAATCTACGACTCTCTCTTTCTTTCTTACTTATTTGTTACTTTATATCTCATAGTTACCCCTCGCTTGCGGGCTTGCCATGCTATGGAGACCTAGCTTGAACAGTGTTATACATGGGACCCATGTAAAATACAGCACCGACTAGTATTTATAGTTCTTGTACTTCTTAATTATGTAACCTACGCTGTGCAATACAATTACGGTTGCTAATGATATACACTATATAATGTATACCTACTAACTAAAAGACGATATATTATACTTTATGATGTTTAGACGATATACTATATGTGTTTGCATTAATTAAATACAGAATGGATGATGTCACGTAATTTTCATTTTTGCTTATTAATTTATAATATACTTAATGCCTAACAGCCAAAGCTTTTTAATTTCAGGACATGGCACTTAAGTACATCCAATGTAATTTTTCCGATTTTTAATACCACCAATACACCTACTTCATAGTTCCATCTAAATTACTTTTAACCGACTTCCAAAAAACGAGCTTATCAAGTCTTCTGAAAGTTTTTTTTCTCGTAGTAATCTTATCTCGTAGTCAAGCAAACCCAAGTAGCTTATCCACTAAATATTAAGATTAGGAGTGGATTCATAAACAGGTACCGTGTGATAATGAAGCCTAGGATGTCTTAATATCTGCGCTTAATGGCTGTGATAAATTAGAAGTACATGAATGCTTGAACCAATAGATGATGTTACTCAGAGACAACTTGTTATCTAGCTATTCTACTAAAACTGTTCCATCTAAATATATAAAACTCAAAGGACTGACTGACTGACATAGAGATCTATCAAAGAAAACAGCCCAAACGACTGGACGGTTTGAGCTGAAATTCGGCATGCAAGTAGATGTTATATAGACATACTAGACATCCGCTAAGATTAATTTTTAAATATAATAATTCCACTTTTAAACGGGTGAAATAGGGTTTTGTGCCAGTTTTATTTCTTAATGCAAGCGAAGCCGCGATCACCCTTAGTGGGTTAATCATATAATACTTAAATTGTGAAAAATCAGTATTAATAACAACTGATCGATTGAAAATAAAAACAGCAGCATATAGAAGTCTGTGGACTTTTACGATGCCCGCATATCGTTCTCTTTGATCAAAATTATTATACATCTGAGATATTTTTGAAGGATAATTTCCTTTCGCCTGAACAGCTATAGAACACCCTACTCGTGTATCACGTGTCCATGGCTAGGAAATTCGATCGCAGAAGTCTGCACGCCAACAGATTGCAATACTCCTATCTGTTACATTATTACTTAGATTTGGCATATGGTTGTGAGAAAATGTATCACTGCAATCACTATTTATCATAAACACATATTTGCTTATTACTACAATTAGATATTTAGATTTTCCAAAAAGTTTCTAAGTGCTCCCTTTTTTTGTCGTAGTTAGATCGTTTTTTCGCCTATTTTTAACTATTACTAGCTGTCCCGGCAGACTTCGTACTGCGACCTAAACTTTTGTATTATTATTATTTTTTTTGTTTTTTTTTTTCCTTTTAAACCTTCCCTAGACCTCCACGAACATTTCAAGACTAAGATAAGATAAATCCGTTCAGCCGTTCTCGTGTTTTAATCAGACTAACGAACAACAATTCATTTTTATTTATAAAGAAGACTAGCTGTCCCGGCAGACTTCGTACTGCGACGTAAACTTTTTTTTTTTTTGTTTTTTTTTTTCCTTTTAAACCTTCCCTAGACCTCCACGAACATTTGAAGACTAAGATAAGATAAATCCGTTCAGCCGTTCTCGAGTTTTAATCAGACTAACGAACAACAATTCATTTTTATTTATAAAGAAGACTAGCTGTCCGGGCAGACTTCGTACTGCGACCTAAACTTTTTTTTTTTGTTTTTTTTTTCCTTTTAAACCTTGCCTAGACCTCCACGAACATTTCAAGACTAAGATAAGATACATCCGTTCAGCCGTTCTCGTGTTTTAATCAGACTAACGAACAACAATTCATTTTTATTTATAAAGAAGACTAGCTGTCCCGGCAGACTTCGTACTGCGACCTAAAATTTTTTTTTTTTTGTTTTTATTTTTTCCTTTTAATCCTTCCCTAGACCTCCACGAACATTTCAAGACTAAGATAAGATAAATCCGTTCAGCCGTTCTCGAGTTTTAATCAGACTAACGAACAACAATTCATTTTTATTTATAAAGAAGACTAGCTGTCCCGGCAGACTTCGTACTGCGACCTAAACTTTTTTTTTTTTGTTTTTTTTTTCCTTTTAAACCTTCCCTAGACCTCCACGAACATTTCAAGACTAAGATAAGATAAATCCGTTCAGCCGTTCTCGAGTTTTAATCAGACTAACGAACAACAATTCATTTTTATTTATAAAGATTATTGTAAATATGCTTTATTAGATATTTTGGCATACTTCCATGGGTTTTTCTACTCATAATGTGCAGTCTGTTAGTGATTTCGTAGTCTAGTACGAAACCCCGGTACCAGCTAACTCGCCGCATTAACTGCAAGTAATGGGGCTTGTTTAGGTGTGCGCTGTAATTCTATTACCATTTTATGTGAGGCTCACTCTGTATTCCCACACATGTTTTGGTGTTGTGCAAACTTTTGATGGACACTGGAAATTAAATTTATACTTTGTCTATAGCTTTATTTTATAGTCTATAGCATTGTTTTCTTAATTACATGCTCTTGCTAATGGTGCTACGCGGTATTGACTGCTTCAACCCGAGTTAAAATAAGTTTCCTATATATTCTTCCTTACTCTATATTAAATTGGTTTAGCCATTTAAGACAGACAAGTGAACAAACTTACATACTTACACGCTCACGAATTTTCGTCCGTATAATATGAAGTAGTGTGATTAGTACTATTAGCTCTAAAGTAAACACAAAATAGGTGTAAGTAGGTTAACATAACAAAAAGTCATAGAGAATCAAGAACATAATCAAGTTATTTATCTTCATTTTATTTGAGGAATTGGTGATATAGCCATTAGTACAATCGATTAGCTTGCTTGATTGACCATCTCCTATTGAATTTAATTAACACTAAAACCTGTATTAGCGCAATAACGCCGAAATTGGGTCGTAAAATGTGACCGCGAACTGACGATAAAAGTTAAATTTAATTAAAATTGTGTGTTACGACTATGACTGCAAGTATTTGTAGGATCTAGGATAATCATAATCTTACTATGTTGCGTTAAAGAGGGCCTAGCTATAAGCATATGCAACATTATAATAACTACATAATTATAGTTGGTATGCGACGTTACATAGGTAAATTTATTTCGATAGCAAACGAGACGATTTTTAAAACGTTTTAATGAACCCCACACATACTCGTCTAAAACAAAAGTTGTATGAATTTGAGTTTGGAGCGTTGGACCTGAATACGCGACTACATGTAGAAATACCTTATACATAGGTAAATTCGCTAGTGCTTGTTCGCATGTGCTTTCATTTTGTGTAAAAAATGACTTTCTACTCACCAATTTTACAAGTTTCAGACAATTAATACAGGATATATGTATACAGTATAATAATATACTTACATAAATGTATGTATATTATTGCGTGTAGCACCTTATCTTAATACATTCTGTACACAGTCTCAGCTAATATTATATTATATTAGCGAGTAACACATGCGGTTGTTTGCAGACCGGTATGAACAAACTTTCCTTGCTCTTACCGATAAATTATCACGAAGCTCATGTAGCAAGTTGTTCCTGTCTCTAGTCTTGTGCAGCATGGGGCCATGGGAACTAAGATCACGAT
This sequence comes from Macaria liturata, assembly GCA_964023185.1. Classification (NCBI taxonomy): domain Eukaryota; kingdom Metazoa; phylum Arthropoda; class Insecta; order Lepidoptera; family Geometridae; genus Macaria; species Macaria liturata. The sequence continues at coordinate 5,017,248 of OZ026818.1, read as the reverse complement.
AGGTCAGCAACGAGCCCGCTCCGCTTAGACTCGCCTAACACACTTTTTGTTAGTCTTTGCACCGATATTTTCTGCTAATGTTTATGTTTTTAGCGGACTGTATCAAAAGAGGACCATGAATTGATCTATCAATACAACCAATTTAGGTAAATAGTTATGTGGAGTTGTCGCAATCGGATATTTAAATAATGGCGATCTGAATAGGCTTTCAATATAGTGTGACGTTTTGTAAGTACATACCTATATATGTGTGATTGAGTGGATTTGTCTTCGTACGTCTGGTTTTGAATTTCTTGGAAGCTAAATGGTATCTAAATAATTATATTGAATTAAAAAAAAACAGTTTAAGTTGTTTTTTTACTATGGGGCATGCATCTATTTAAGTATTGTATAAAACCAATAAAAAAAAATGAGTCGAAAAAAAAAAAAAACTATGTCAAGCTTTTTATGTTATCTAGTATGACAACTTATTCATCTTTTTATCGATATTTTCTACTAATACCTGCCATTTTAAAATTTAAATTACTAAATATTTTATGCAAAATATCTATTGTTATGCAGTCTGAATTGTAATGTTGAAATTTAAAATCAAATTCTAAGTCAAATAAAACTAAAACAAGCGTTAAAATTTTAAGCAATTTGCGTGGGAGATAAGTATGTTTTAGTCTGCATTTTTATGAACTTGTATAATATATCGTGTTTAACATGTTTCACTTTGTTACTAAGGTTATCTTAGTTTTAATGTTGTGAATGCTTATGTGGCATGCAAATTATTTTAGCAGGCAATAAATATGTACCTACAGTAGCAACATTTTCTGATCTTTTAGATAAAAATACATAAGAAAAATACATAGTCATAGTCATATCATTTATTTAAATTATTTAATTTAAAGAAATTAATAATTTTTAATTATTAATTTTTTAATTTAATTTTATCATTTATACATAGCTTAAAAGTGTATGTATTTAAAAACACGTTGCAACCGATAGTGTTTATATAAAACTATAATATTTATTTGCGATGATAGAACTATAACTTGTTTGAAAATGTACACAATAGATGACTGGAAAGGAGTGCTATCCATCTTTGTCTAAATTCGGCTTGCAATCTTTGGAGGCTAACCTCTATCCTAAATAAATATTCGTGTTGAGTGTAGATATGCTAAAATATTACAAAAAGCATCATAAATAAGATTGCCATGTAATTTCAGAATTAAAATTGCTTGTCGTTTCTAGGGCGTGTTGGACGTATGCAATTATAAATTCGGTGATTTATATTAAACGTCGGGGCAATAAAGTGCGTTTTCCCAGTCGAAAATCGGTGCATGCGTTATGTAAGTCAAGTTAAATGTGAGTCAAGCAGAGTGCGAGGAACAAGGACTATAATATCCGGAGACGTCTAATTATATTTATCTAATTTTTACACATAGAGTACAGCAAGACATTTAGGAAAGTTTTAATCGGGAATGAAACGCCTATCACAGACGCTAAGCTAGCATATTTTAAGCGATGATATTCATCCACCAATCATTTAAGTTCCAAGTGTTCTACGATTCTTGACGTTTCGTTTTAGAGTAAAAACCTTTTGTATATTATATTATGTTGCCTTGTTGACCAATATCAATCAAGACCAATCAGCATCAAAATTAAAATTACACACCTCTCAATCCAGAATAATCGGGTTTCTTCTAAACAATCCTGATACATCTTAGATTTCAGCCATACCTACTTAACATCAGGTTGGCGTCAAAGGTAAGCCTATTCTGTACGAAAATGTCTATGGACTTTTTAGCAAGCAGATGTATCACTTGATATGTGTAATCCTATCACGTGGATTTATTTGCCATAATTATGTGTACGTATGTAATTTTTTGAGGTGTTTATTTGGTATCATGTCGTTTGTCGGGTAATCTGTTACTCGGGAATCTTGAAAAGCTTTTAAGGGGCGTGCAATATTTCGGAGGTTTGTAATGCATTTTTGCAAGCAGCTTGTTACGCAACCTCGAGAACTGGTTCGGCCGGGCGTAACTGGGCCAGAGTGTCTTCGCTAGATGTTCTATACTGGTATTAGATGCTGAGAGTCTTTGATAGATACTCATATAGCTACAGGGTTATAACTTGCTCCTTACACTAGAATTGGCTACGTTTATTTGAACTATCTTACTTTATAGTTACTAATACTAAAGTAAGTAGTTTTCTATGAGTGTATCCACACTCATAGAAAACTACTTACTTTAGTATTTTTTATTTTTATTTAGTTATCCAACTAAGGTGTTGACAGTTTTTTAACCGCCCGCCCAAATGGTCTCCGACATGATTCAACAACATCAGTTACAACGTATTTTTTTTAACACGGATTAGGCCAATATTTGACTACAGCCTGCCTGGTGTAATTGTTTCTATTTTATTACAAATTCGTAAACTACTCGTTAGTGGTTTTGTACTTTTAAAGTACTAAAACCAATAAGCGAGTACCAGTCGACTGTGTTTTGAAAATTCATTAAAGATTTGATGTAGTCACTTCATATTAAACTCTTACGATCAAATGTAAGAGAACATTATTTCGCTAATTTCTTAGAGTAAGTAGCACGCCAAAGCCGTGTTTATTGATGGGATTATAAAAATATTTGATAAATTATCTATTTATTAATAAGTAGTAACCCAGTATACACCGCTCATAGATATTATCTGTCTCCCGGGCACAGGTCGGACGGGACTTATGGATACAAATTGGCTTTCATTAGGAGTTTAATATTCATTGAAACAGCGATTTATATTACATGGAAATTGAAAATATTTCTTACGCTTACATACATACGTTACGTAGAACCTTATAATTGGATTTGAGCGGGCAATTAATTTGAACTTCATTAGTTAAGTCATGTTTATTTGGTTAATCAAATACAGCTAGGCATTACATATTTCTGAATCCAATAAACGCATATAACGGATACCTATGTGTAACTTTTTAACCTTTGTCTTCATTTTCTACCTAATCTGTAAGTATGAATGCAAAATAAATAAGCAGACAAGTATCCGAATAAACTTCTTCTAAACAGTTCACAAGCCATAAATTCTCATTAAGTGTCTAATAAATAGGTAATGTGGCAACCTGCCTAGCGCCTAGGCGGTAGAGCTTCCAATTTCAAGAAGCCAGCAATAATTTTCATTGTTTCGAAAAGCGATTACCGAGGGCTGGACTAAAACGGGGCTAAGCTTGTGCAACATTGATTTCACTAACTGCTGACATTTCATTAAATGTATTGAAATCGTGAAATGGGGCTTGCATCCCATTGATTGGATCGCAGCGCGTGCGTACTCGGTCAATAGCCGATGTTGGATTCAATTACGAAATGAATTATTTTGATCTGAAGGCGAATGCCTTCCTTGTACTTTTGGATCAGATTTGAGTGACTCAGAGCGGTTTGAAGACTCTTATGGTATTCGAATACTTGGTCATATTTTAAACTGATTCAAATTAATCTAATTTAAATGATATATTATATCAGTTACTTAACTGATGTCAAACTTTTAGTTATGCTAAATCATTATAAGAAAGCATATTTTGCGAAGTTCATTTATTAAAACGTATCAAATTTATAATTTATTGAAAGATTGTTACTTGTAGGCAGGGAAGCCAAATCAAAGGCTACGATCGTATCTCAGTGAATCAGTTCTCACACTTCTCGGTGCGGTAGTATCGGCGTAGATCCAGTAACCCGATAGCTGCGCGGGCGCAGTGTTGATTGTTTTACGGCCCGCCTTGTCACTTGAATGCCGCTCTCTTTATTTAAACGCCTGTTCCGACGCCTATTTAGAATGCACAGAAGCTTATTAACTTGGAGTTATCTAATACGAGATGTTGGTCGTCTATAGAGGTGTGTGCTTTAAGCTTATCTTATGTGTGACGTTGGTGATATTTGTTGTCAGTTTATAGAAGTATCTCAAGACTATCGTCTATAAATATTTACATTTGATGCAATTAAGCAATGTTATTTTTATTGGCATGATTGTTGTTCAAAATAAATAATTTAAATTCTAGCTACACTCGACAGATGGGGGTTACAACATCTGCTCGTCTGAACAAAAATTTGTTCAGCGCAATGACAGAAACGGGTCAGAATAAATTTATAGCTTCGCAGGTAGCCGATAAATGTAATTTATAGGTAGGTCGTGCAATCATGCGCATGTAGTCAGTAAACACAGGGTTTATCTCTGTAAGTAACTAGACAGCGCGGAGATTCATTAGGCGTCGATCCGTGTCGGGCCGCGCTCTAATCGAGCCAATTGTTCTCCGAGAAATTCAATTATTAGCTGCAGCCGCGGGCGCAAAATATCGGCTATTGGGCAACTCGCTGCGTCGTTAGCGGTTACAAATAATTGTTTGCGATTTATCTGCTTAGTGCCCGCTATAATTAAATGCTTAATAATTGCCGAGTGCTCAGTGCTGGCCGGTGCGCGGGGCAGCGTGGCCGGTGCGATACTGCGCCTCGTTCTTCGTGCTCGCCGTACTTTGATTACGAGGGTTGCTCGCTCTCACGGTTAGAATGACTGCCTTAATCGCTCTGCGCGATGTTTCTAAATTAGCTATCATGCTATCGTTTGTTTTAATTAGGATGCTGTACGGTTTAACTGGCTTAACGACTATAGATTGCTGTTGGGCTGCGTCCATTATACGACTGAGTTTCGCCGAGCTATCTGCCGCTAGACACCTTGCAAGTGCTGACATTTTGGATAGATAAATTTCGTTATTTATTTAAAACCATTATTGCATTTAATGCCTTGGGTTACAGATAAAAATATGATAATCAGGCGGGACACGCGACACTGCGTGCAGTGCCTAGCGAGGATATTAATAGCGACTTTCATTATTTTACTAGGTGCAGTAATACCTATAATACAGGCATGAATATATTTAGCACAATTTATTCGCATCGTAATGCCTAACGGGCGTATCATGCTTTGTTTCGCCGCGTGCACTCACTTATCCCCCATTAAAAGCTCGCGTGGAATACAAAAGAGCCATAGGAGACAGTCTCATTGTAAACAACCAGCTATATGGTAAACGCGATACTAACTTTGAAATTTATTTGTTTAACACACTCGCCGTGTTAAACGGTGCGCCTTATAAATAAATTTCAATTGTGTGTTGTCATTAAATATTCCGAGTTATAAATCAAAGCGTTATCTGCGTCGTCGACATAACGGTTACATCGCGGCTGCTCGGGAAATAATTTAACGTTCCGATAGGGTGTTGCGAGCGAACACCGAGCAACCTCCGCGACCAGCTCCCGCTCACAGATTTACTGCTACCGACCTAGCTTCTGCAAAGAGTGTCCCGTGGAGAACATCCTTGTAATTTGATAGTAAACACTACCTACAAAGTTACCACTAAGAGTAATTGAACGTGAAGCGCTGTTATTTGAAAACAATACTTGAGGTTGAAATCTAGCGCGCTATTGTATCATTGCAGTATTTATTGGTTGGTTACTTACTTATTTAACAAACGTTTGCAGAATTAAAATCTAACAAATCTATATTCAGTGCATATAGAAATATCTCATATCATAGTAAAATATTATGTGATAGACAATAAACTCCGGCGTATTATTCCTTACATTGTAGGAGACCTTACCGACAAATGTGTAAACCGGCGAGATGCATCAACAGATTGGGTGCCATTTTACCGCGATAATAATTACGATGTGCGAATATTGTGGTTCCCTAGATTATGCTTTGACAAATCACGACTTTGCAATTCCAATGCAGCAGATTTAATGTATGGGCGGCAGTTTGCATTCTAACCGCGACCTGAAGGGCCACCTCTTTCCTAATGCAAGCTTATTTGAGCTTTTTAACCTTTCATCTTGTAGCGCTTGAGCATTGAGGGACAATAAACATAATGCTGATACTTAATGTTGGTATTGTTCCCGATTAAGCCATAGTGGCGGCAAACGGAGTAGCGGGATTGCTCGTGCTTTTTCTTTTATTTTATATCCCTCCTCTGTAAATAGTGTTTTTTTTTATGACAACAAAAATGATGTGTTGGATGCGAGCTTTAATAATACGATGCCATGAATCAAAGTAGGTACATGTCACTCAATTTAGTCTATCAACGTTTGTGTGATGTATTCTATGTCTTTGTATATATTATATTCGGATACATTGCTTTTTAAGTCGTAGCACAGTTGCAACAAAGTCAGGGTAGAAAATGGTATTTTACTTCAAATTACATAATAGCATAATGTATAATAGTTTTAAATTAGTTTAATGTACCAGTAACTCAATTATGGACATATCGTTGCCAATATTGTTGTGTAAATCGTTGCTGAATAAGTCCTATGAGCCAGTCTTATCTGTAAATCTGGTTCGTGCATACCTGTAATTGGTGAGTTACCGAACCTATTCATCTAGTCCAATAATTATAAGATCTTTAGGGCCAATTCTTGCTGGCGAGTGCGATTTGCAAAACGATCGTGCTCAAAGCCGGCTATTTGCTAATGCCCGATCTGAATAGAACGGAAGGGTCGGAGTATATTTTATACGTATACGAGTGTTTTGTAACAGTTTTCATTAGCTCATTGGGGCATGGCCCGCGGCGAGCGGTCCTGTTCTGGGAACAGAGCTAGTACCAACGGTATAGCAATCAAAAGACACACCTTTTAAGGGTGAACATTTTAATACAACCCAGCTGATATGTCAATATCAATATCACGTGATACATACAAATGTATCATATCATATCAATGGCAATGCTATTGGGTTGCAACGATCGCATTTAAAGACCACATGCTGATTGATCAGCAAAGGATCTACAGACAGAACGGTTTGTTTAGAGGAAGTTGAATTAGCGTAGTATAATAATGATCGGGTTATGATTTTGCAAGCCAGAAGTGCTACCACCAATTCTATAGTTACCTGGCATTGTCATAAACTATCCCTATACAAACCGTAACTTAAGTTTAGTAGTCTCAGTGTTATATGGTGCGTGGTACGTTACGTAAGGCCGCGGTGGTAGAGGGTGGTGGTGGGCGTGCCGCGGGCGCGGTGAAAGGGCGGGCGGGGCGCCGTGCTCGACGCCGCCCACCGCATTTCACCACCGCCGCCGCAGACGCTCCAGCGCCCTACTTCTCTCGACAGGTTCGCTCTTGGTGTTCCATTGTGTGAACGAACAATACTATTGTGAAACGTTTAGATAACATCCCCACGGCTGTAATTTAGGCACTTAATTTAATTTTGTCTATTATAGAATCGGTTTAGAATAACTGTATGTTGAATGATACGTAGCTTGGTGAGCTGATCGTTTCGCGTGATGTAACGTACCATTGTGTTTTGGATGGATTTCGATGGCAATTTTAGAGGAAAACTTTAAACTTTCTTTCGACAAAGTCCTAGTCGCAACATTGTTTATGTTCTCCCAACAAAATCCGACGAAAGCGACGCAACATTGTATTCGTATATTTTAGTCAGTCATGTAAGAAATACAAGACACGAGCCATACTTTACAATTCAGATTCAGACAAAGCGGTGTAGTTTGATCGTAGTTGATTTGATAGCCGGGTGCTAAACGCGATTGCTCGCGGTCGTTATTGCGCTGAAAAGGGTCAATTTATCCGCGTTTGGCGCAAATAAGACGTCTGCTTGCGAGTGGTAAAGAGGGCGCATTACTCTCATTGAAGCCTCGGACGCATTATCTAGTCGCCCGCGGCGCGCGCGCCGGCACGACCTCACGCATTACCTGCCGCAACAGTACTGAGAGGGTTAGTAGGTACTTGAAGCTTGTTATCTATTCATGTTATACGAATGTTATGATTAGGAACGAATGTCCAAGAATACCGAGACGGTATTATTTGAATGTTTGTAATTGTGTCTTTTTGTAAGTTAGTATGATCATAATAAGAAAGTAAAAAAAAGGATCCAAATCGCTACAGTTTTGTTAAAGAATAAGTTTAGTTAACGCGGTACAGTGTCACATCTTCAATGTGAAATCTTAACACTTAAATATGGTCATAACAAGGATATTTTTGTCTTTTTTAAGCTTCATAAGCCTGGTCCAAAATTGGTTGACAAGAATTATATGCCAAAGTTAATTTCATGCATTTTCATGTTTACGAGTGTATCCGCGCAACGCACCAAGTCTCATGCAATTTACACTTCGACCAAAGAGCTTTACTTACGTTGCGAAACCACAACAAAATATTTACGCAACACACCCGTTAAGTGATACGCGAACTATGTACGTCACCATTTACATGCTAATACGAGTAATTGAATAACATTACAGTACAAGTTTGGTACTTGTTTATTATTAGCAGAGTTTTAATCAAAAGATTTATCGGTCTCGATTTAATTAAGCTATTATAAATTTAATGGCGGGTTATTAGATCAGTGACTAATTTATAACGTCATTTCAATTACACAAGTCTTTCTCATTTGGTATTCAAAGGCTTAATGTAAAGGGGCGTGTGAGTGCACGTTCTGAGGCTGTGCTCCATTGATAGCGTCACCGGCCCGCTGCGCCCGCGCCGCCGCATGGCGCAAACTGTCCCGAATTTAATGGGATAGCTCTTTTAGATAGCGATCGGTGCAGCTAATGGATGGAGTGTAGTTTTTGACGTTGATCAAAATACAATGATTCTTCCCTTAAATGATGTTATATAGGTAGTTTTAAAAATATGCATACAATTATTAACTTAGATTATTACATAATATAAATACATAGTTAGAATAGTACATAGCTTTTTTTTCTGCTAAATTTGTCTTCATTACGCAACTGCAGTATTCTACATTCTGAGTAGTCCTGGTATGGTATATCGTACCGGAAGCTGGAAATTTTCAAGATATCTCTAATTCTTGAATTGATGAATGGCATGAAAAACAGAAAAGTTTAATTGCTTTGAAATAGCAAAACATGACTGTTTAAATATAACATTCCTACCAAAAGTAACAACTATTGGCACCTCTACATTAGGCAGTGAGTACGCAATGTTCGTGCTACGCTGTTCTCTGCTAGTCCCATACTTCACGACGGTGTCACAGGCAAAGGTCGGCGAATCAAACCCATTGTCTTAAAGTTGCGTCAACGAATCGTCTGCCTCGAGGTTAGATTCAAATTTGTACCGTATTATTGTAAAGCAATACGTTGCGAGATGCATAAATAATAGCACCAGCGTTTAACATGACGCGCTTAATCGCTACACTGGCATGAGGCGCGGCGTAAATATATGACAAGTTTTTACGGTCATGTACATGTCAGGCAACCATGGTGAATGTTTGTTTGATTAATGGTGTTTGCATGACCAATAAAAATAATAATAGACCAGTAAACAGACGTTTGAGTCTCTATTGGATTATGCAAAGCTCATGCAGTTGCTGTGACAACATGCATTGTCGCCAAGCTCTATGTACCTAGAGTCCGCGAAACAAAGGATTGTGCGCGAAATAAATTGGAGTTTCAAAGTTCTGACCGGGATATGATGTGAAGGTAACAGTAGTGCTGCCACCAGCCACACTGAGAGTAATCTTGTGAGGACTCCACAATCGCTTTTCGATTTCCTAAATACCCTGAAGTGCTTAAACGGGCACAGAGCTTGGCAAACGACGCACCGTTGAGCACGAATTGACAATAAGAGCAAAGTTCGCAAGTTCAGCGCGGTTCAGGACTCGGGAGGAATGCGGGGCGAGGTACTCGCTCGAAGGCTCTCGAACCTACTGGAGCTGCGAGGTGCTCGAATGTGCTCCTTCGCAGAACAATCACGATTAACCACTATTTATATCGACATTTCAGATACACACCTGTAATGACTGGATACAATGTATCTTAACTGCCCGTAAGCAATTGCTTCAAACACAGAACGGTTAACCCGCGAATCTAGCGGTTAAGATAGCGCATGTTTATGTTTTTCATGGCAAATTAAATTAAACAAGGCATTTTTACAGCCGCGACCACCTCAATGTTTTATTGCTTCGAGACTCAAGAGATACAACGGGATATTTGCTTTATGAGCTTTTAGATTAACTCGTATTTGCTTATCTGAAATGGCTATAGCACGCGTTATAGCGATGTTATGATGTTATAGATTATAACATCGTTATTGATGGCGAGACAGTTAGGGGGGGTCAGTAGGTCGGGTTGGCTGCAAACGAGACCGTCTTGTGAGCCCGCGAGGTGGCGGCGAAAGTACTGGCGGAGTTAGACACCTCACGCATGACCCGCGGGTCAGCTCACACACTCTGACACGTGTCAATTAGAGCTCTCCGCAGCCGCCGCCCGCCGATTGAGAGCTTGGACATGTTTGTGGAAAACCTTCACCGCGAGGATTGATTCATTACCCCGACGTTCAAAACGCAGAGCGCAATTTACTGCTCCACGTACATCGGTCATACATTAAACTGTCATATGTACACCCGCTAATGAAGATTCATCGAGCTAGGAACCGTCCGCTGAATGCGCTTCAGTTATTTACGATTCTTTTCTAATCGCGCTATTACAACTCGCGGGGTTACTCCGCGGAAATTATGCTTGCGCAAAGGCAATTTGTATTGACAATCTGACAATTACAGTGTTTGTGCTGTGAGTGTTCGTCGGCGCTATCTGCACAATGATATACGGCCGGTTCGTTATTTCCCAAGTGTGTCTGCAGTTGGCAATTTACCGCCTCGCAGATCGATCAGCTCCTATTATTGGAAGAGGTCGGACGTGTACAAACATCGATTTCGTGTCGTTAATCTGGCCGGTGGAGGTGAGAGCCGACACCGAGGCTCACCTCACGTCGCCGACGTAACGATCCGTAATCATAATGATACGTACTCCCCCCTTCCCCCTCCCCCTGTACCGCCTAAACAGCCTCCAGCCAGAGCCTGCCCCAATAACGAGTCAAGTGCTTATTTTTAACAACTTCTGCGCCGTTAGAATGTAATAGGTCGTAATTATTTAGTTCGCGTGATTACCGATATATGTGCAGAGCTAAGTGGAGGTTCTCTATGAAGAACTCTATGACCCCCTGAATTAACGTTTGAATAATTGCATCACTGTAAGCCGAAGATTAAGCGTACGAGTATGATAATTTCTTAATCACCATTTTAAGTAGAAATATTAAGAAATTGGAACAGCGAAATATATTTGTATGTTATTGATGAACCTAAGTTAACGTTGGCCTAGTTTTCTTGCTCTTCTTTTAAATACTATGAGTAGGTACCAAGGATGTAATGCAGATTCAAAACGAATTACCGTTTACCCTATCAATACATTTGATTGTTGAGAATCGGAAGAAGTTTTTGATCATATTAAATATATAAAATATACATCGGCATAAGTTTTGTTACAGTAATGCATGTTTTGTGGCGTAAGTTTCCGAGCATTCTTGTAGTACGTACTAGCGGCTAACCGCTCCAGCACGCTCGCTCATAGCGCGTGATTGCGGCCAATTATTTTCTGTTTATCTCTAATTACGCATGCGCTGCCAACGTCGCCGGCTTATCGCCAATCTGCCCTCCGCCCCGAGATCGGATCGCTTCCCTAATCAGCTCTCAATCCTTCTACATGGACCATCAGCGGAGGCAGATAAATCGGGTCAAATCGGTCTCGGCGGCCACGATCGCTACCGGCTTTCACAAAAATATGAGAGATTCGTTCCGATTGTCATTTGGATTTAATCGGAGAAAATGTACGTGAAGGTAAGTGAATTCTCGGTAGCTACTTTTTATTGGGGGGTATGGAAGATTGGCGCTTGCATGTCGCGGGATGACTGGAGGATCGTGAGTCGTGCGTGGCCGCGTACCGTGGTATTAATTTATCGTGCAAACAGAATGACGTGTCAGTTTTTTGGTGCTTTGACGGTGGTGAAATTAGGGTGCATTAAGGCAACAAGGTCAGCGCGGTCGCCGTGTCCTGTCGTGCGGTCGGTGGCTTTAGAAGTCGACGAGCTCTGCGGTTGGTCGTTTCCGTATTCAATTTATTGGCAGACTTCATTACTTTCATTGACGGCACATGAGTTGGCAAAACGCACAATGGTTTCCGAGCTGTTACGACCAGCAAACGCAACCAAATGAGTAATATGTTATGTATTATACATTCAGGTAGGTATACGATTTTTATTCATAATACGAGTGAAAATAATATGATTTGCTTAGGTACCTATATTTCTCTTCTAGAAGTAAGCTAGTAAGTAAAAGATAAAGATAAAGAATCTTTATTGAAAATGTAAAGTTGTAACATAGGTATAAGTACTAATATCATAGAATATGCTACACAAATTGCAATATCTCGTCAAATTGAATTTATAACATTTAGTTTTAATAAAATTTTAGAAGTTACAATGTCAAGTTTTATTAATAACATAATGAAAATTTTTGTTACTAAAAACATGTCAAACTAAGTAAGAATGGTATTGTGTTCCCTAAGAATTTTTGCTTATCATATGACTGGAATGGCGATTTTTTAAATTTTCTGTGTGTCCAACAATTAAAAAATATCCTACCCGCTGTCACTCGATCTGATTTGAGAACATGAGTCATTTGTAACCCTGAATCACATATTCTAGGCATAACTTCCTAATTATTAAAAAAAAAAAAAATATGTAGTCCTACCTATTGCATCAGCGGAACAAAATGCACGTCTAAATAGCAATTTAGTGTTGTTACGTTTGTAATTAGGTTGCACTTAATAATAACCCCTAACAACCAGTTAAGTCTTCTTCAACAGACGTGTATTTATTGAGTTAATATATTACACAAATATCCTTGGTCAAGTCATCTTAAAAAATAGATAACCTGTGTATTAAATGTGACCTTGCATCTTAGATATAGACATTCGTAAAACTTACCTACGGCAATCTGAATAATCGATAGGTACAGAATACTGTGTGCTCTAGACCATTAAGGTCAGTCTGGTCAATAAACATAGGTTGGACTAGTTTTAGGGTTCCATATACTAAAAATAATATATCCTAAATTTTATTCAAATAATAACAACCGAGTAAAAACTAACTAATATTTACATATATTTCACAAGTATATACAAAAAAGACTTAAACATACAGAAAAAGTAACAAAAAACAAACAGATATTTACAAAAAATTCAGCACACCGTCCATGTTGTCGCTGTGCGGCAGGGATCCCAGGATGCTGGCAGTATTTCCTCTTTGAATAGAAAGACTCATTCGTTGAGAAAAATAGCTGCCAGCCCTGAGATCTCCTGTGGCAAGGACCAAACGTTTGCTAATCTGTTTAACAAATAATTTTGTGTCCGGAGACCACGGGCCCAAAGTCTCAACAGATAGCGCAAAAATTCGTAATTTGCGCTAATCTGCGAGTATTTTCGTTGTTTCTCGAGTTGGGCATGTAGTGCTGCAGCCCCGACGCTATGAGCGGAGGCACTGACGTGAGACGGCGCTAGGGTGTCTACACACGTGACGTCCCAGACCAAAGGGCGGCCGAGACACCACGGTACTAAAGTAGCGCCGTCTGGCCTCTTGCCGTCGTCACGTGAGAGCCCACTCGGCTCAAGCACCGAAGGCATGCCAGCGGTGGAGAGTGCCCGCCTGACTTGACAAATCATTGAGCACCCAGTGACGATAAAGTCGGCCGGCACTCTTCACACATATATCCTTAAAAATATCATGCATCAGAATTTCAGTGTAGGTAAGTATTTTTATTCCCGCTATAGCAGAAATACTCACTAAAATCAGAATAAAATGTTCACGGATTTGGCATCTCACAAGCAAAATTTATAGTCGGTTTGATACGGAACCCTTCATACACGTGTCCGACTCAAACTTGAAAGGTTTTTATGTACAACTTATCTGTTCTCTAAAATCCGTAACAATATTTTCCGCAAAGATAACGGATGATCCATCGCTGCGAGCTTCCAAAATAATGCAGGACCAGTTTTTTACTCGCCAAATCACAGATTTCTATGCAGTGTAATTAAATCAATAGCTAGATATTAGATAGATTAAAACAAGTCAGTCGAGGTGTAGATAATAGTTAATGCGCTGTCTAGACGAGTCTTAGCTAAAAGTTAGCTATCTAGATGAGATTAGCTAGATCAATTACTCAGTTCTCACGCTACCGCCGCACTGTCTCGTCTCTGTCAACTTCTTAAGCCTTACGATTCGCTTAATGAGTAAATTTAAATCTTAATTGTGAAGATTGGTGAATTCCTACCGACTTCTTAAGCCCTACGATTCGCTAAATGGGTACATTTAAATCTTAATTGTGAAGATTGGTGAATTCCTACCGACTTAAAAAAAACAATAAGAACATACTTTAATCTAATAAATTAGTGACTAAAAAAGTATGAATTAGGTACAAGCTTCTTTTGTAAAAAACAAACTACCTGTAAAGGATCTACTTAGCCTTTACGATGGAAAAAATAAATATTCTTTCGTTGCCATTCTTACATTCTTTTCAAAGGTTTAAAACATCTATTGAATTAAAGTTGTATATTTTGAAATATGTATGTACTATATTACGATATATAATAATATATTTAAAATATATACTTAACTTTTAATAGATATTATAAATACCTACTAGTCAACTGAAATCTAAAAGTAATAAATAAAGAAACATAATTAAAAAAAGTTATTTATTTCATATTTTTTTACTTAGGTACATTTTAGTTGTTCATTAATTATATTAAAATTCATACTTTCACGTACCTCGGTAGGCCTCTGGGTCCTGCACTAGGTCTGCTTGCACAGCCTGTATAGCAGGACCTCAGATTACTTCCCTCAGGACTGTGTTAGAAGTGCGTTTTGAACATTTTTATACACACAAGCAATCTTTAGCCGAAAACTATAACATACATTTGTATGAGTATAAATCACTTACTTTTACACAAACTTCGCTTAAAACTAAAAAGTACAACATGTATTTTACAATGACCACTAATTTGGACACTAATTTTAGGTATAATACTGAAAAAACACATAAATTTGGATGAATGCAGAATGTAAACAAATGCTAGTGAAATCCGACGGTAAACATTTTTGGGTTGCCATGACAATAAGGTTTTATACCGTACAATTTAATATATTTATTCACAACTTATAAAACATAAAGTAACTGACTAATAGTATATATTTACAAGTCTTAAACATAATATTAAAATACATAATATACTTAAAATAAAATATGAAGTAAAATAAAACAAACAAAAATTAATCAAAGAGCCCCCCCCGAATTGCTCCCGGCGCAAAGGTTCCCATTACGCTCGCCGCGTTGCCACGTTGAATCGCGATGAATTTTGTTTTTTTTTTTTTTTTTATTTAATATATAAGTATATTAACTGTCACTGAATAGATTTTTTGTAGTTATTTATTTAACTATGCAAATATATGATGCAAAAATATTTGAAAATCAAATTCAGAAATTGTTAAAGAATATATTACTGACAGATGAATAGATAAACAAATTTTAATTAGTGAGTGAGTGAGCGAGTCTGTGTAATAAAATACTAATATTTAATAAAATAATAGACATTTAATAGAATGTTATGTTTCTGTTTATTAATCTTGGCCGTCAGAAGAGAATAATCTAAAAGTAAGAATTTATATTTTATACCAGTCGAGGAACGTGGCTTCGCTTGCACTATTTCGGGATAAAATGTAGCCTATGAGACTCCTAAGACCTCATACTATCTACATATATACCAAATCATCAAGCATAATGATCCTTTCAGCCGTTGTAGCGTGATGAGCGTTTAAATAATCAGACAATCAGATAAACAGATACACATATAAACTTTTTTTTTTTTTTTTTTTACATTAAATAGGCTTACGTTTGACTATAGCCTGCCTGATGTTAAGCACCACTATAGTCTAAGATGTAGCACGCTTGCCTAGAAGAAACCTATTTACTCTAAACAGTCAAAAAATCTAAAAACTACTGAAACGTTTTCTGTTATCGATTATGATAATTATGTTATGATTCAAAGTATAACCAAACTTTTTTTCTAATATCTTGTTGTAATCGCAAAAACAATATTGCAGTTAAACTCTAAAAAATACCCGTGCTAAATTTTATGCCCAAAATAATTAACATTGATTAAGCTATAGAAACGTTTCGAGGTTTAAATTTTACGACTGTCGGGTGTTAAAATCTAGGTATTTATTGAAATCGAAATTTGTTAACAAAGTTATCGTACCGGTCTATAAAATATGCAAATTAACCGAGGATGTCGTCACCGTCTAGATCTGTGTGTTTTTGGCTGGAGTTTTATCAGAATTTGCCTAGATGAAGGAAATTTACTTAACCACTCACATTAAATTTTATGATATTTTACCTTGCTTCTTACACTTCTGGGACTAATGATAAATTATTTTTTGGACATATTTATTTATTAAATTAAGAGCACATTTAAACAGTATAAACATTGATACCAGTAGGGCAAGCACGGCATGAGGACTAAAAGTCTTTCCACCATTTTATCCACCTGTCACCCACCATACAACAAGTGGATAAAAATGGTGGAAAAACTATTAGTCCTTGTGCGTGCTTGCCCTGCTGGTATGTTACATGAACTACTGTTCCCAGAATAACTAGACTTAAGGTGTGTCTCGGCTCTCACGATCTCAAGATTAGATTAAGGTGAGTGATGCGTTGGACACTGTTCAATAGATCTAGGTACCTCGAGATCGGAACGTTGAGAGCGGAACTGCTGAGAACATAATGGCTCATTTATACAGATAAGCGTCAGCATCGACTTTGTTACGCTTTCGGTGTGCTTAGATACATTATTTTGACAGTCACGACTGGTGACTAAGTTACCAAGACTAAGTACTAAGGATGTACATCTGTACAATGTATACGTTTATTAAATGAGGATCAACGTAAAAAGTCGGCAAAATAGGAACAGGACTAATACAATTTGAAAAGCTTAAGCCAGCGAAAATGGTTATTATTTTTTTGCGCCGAGTTATCTACCAATGGTAATTTTCATAGACCTTCCTAATATATTTTCTGAATATTGTCTATGTGAATATTTCCCAGATTTTTGATTTCATGTTTTAGTTTTTTTTTGTACAATTACATTCTTAAAACATACATACATACATTCACAATCCACATTAAGTATCGGTACATGTATTAAAATAATCATCATTATATGATCATCAAATGTTTGACTCATCTAGACCTCAATAAGAACTAAATAAACACTTAGAAGTAAATTAGAAATAGTAATTAGGTGAAACTGAGTGTGACTTAATTTTTTTGTTTATTTTTTTTTTCAATGTGATTTCTATTACACACGTACCTATATATTAGCACCGCATTTCATTTTATTAACAAATCACTAAATAAATGATATTAATTATGGGATTAATGTCAACCAAATTAAGAAAAATATCAATTCAACAAAATATCCAACTTAATTTACCGAATTTTTGGCCATTTTGTAATTCAATTCAATTCTTAAATTTGATCAAACGTATGCAAATTCATATAAGTTACTAACAGAACTAGATTTTTAAATCCTTAATTAATTTTACAAGGCAATGATAAATCAAATAAAATGCAATTTGATCTAAAAACTTATTGATTGCAACGCGGTTACCAATCTCTTCTCAAGTGATATTAGGCACTGGTGTTATGAAATTGTGCATTTAATATGCACAAAGCGCATTGACAAGTAGCATTTAACTTGCACTTAAATTGATGTCATGTTTTGACAGATGTGTGAAAATAGTGATAGTGAGACATTTAAAAACTCGTAATATGTACACGTTTACGATACGATTGGTACCGTATCACCTTATTTGCATATTAGACAGGAAATCCTTAGCTTTATTTAAATTTATAACGCCATAAACAAATCATTTACCCAAATTATTTTACGTAACGTGTTTCGTATAAAAAAAACTTGATCAGTTTAGAAACTGAGCTATATTTAGTGTTTGTTGTCAGTTTTATAGCCTAGCTAAGGCTCTCTCACAACCTCGATGCAGTGATGCTAATTCGGACGAGAAACCTCGTATCGCACACTTTCATAACAATCCAATGATTGATTACAGAAATTTGAATACTGACGCCGTTAAAACCAAATTAAATTCATCTGCGGCATCGGATGAAACACGTCTCAGGAGTCTGATAAATTACCGAAATGATGATTAAACGACTATTGCGTACGCCGTATTGAATGTGATTCGACGCTGCACTGCAATCTTTGAATAACATATTGCGAATTTATGTCTCCATAGGAATCGATATAATGAACGGAATCAACTTTGGAAACTTTCATTTCAGTATAGGTATTTTTAAATGCAGTCGTTTTTTTCGTCTTAGCTCAGCGGAGCAGCGCAGTTATTGGTGTGGTATATGGTTAGCCCTTAAATGTGGCCATCCGGGATAAGGCATTCGCTGTCGGATGTCATATTACAAGTAAATTGAAGTTACAGATATTACATCAAAAATATTTAGACCCGTTTGAAATTTTTCAACTTAAGCGTTTGTTACTATCATACGAAAGCAAAACAAAATCAACTTCCAAACTTTCTAGAAATGTTTTTCACAGGACATCACAAATTAGCGGAGTGCAGTGAAGCGTGCCTGTGACCAGTGACCGCAGAGGGGCATATTTTCGTCTTATTATCATAATTAACCGCATATAAAACCGCCTCGCAATTATTCAATGCTTATTAAGCACGTGTGTAAGTGGGTTGGTTGGTTTCTGTTTCCGTGTACAATTATCGCCATTGATTCTGTGGTGGATAGCAGACACCATGGTGCAGTACCGGGGTGGAATGGGCAGGTGGTTGCATGGGAAATGCCTGTTGAAGTGACCTTTGTGAGTTTTCTCATGGTTTTGGTAAGCTAATAATGTGGTTAAACTTTTTTTGTAATTCAAAGAGGTGCGGTGCAAAGCTAAGCTTGGATTTGTTTTTGTTTTGAAGTTCTAAATTTTGAACCTTAGTCCAGAGGGGTCGAATTTTGTTCATCTAAATTGTGTATAAGAAAGCAAATGTTGAATTTATTCAGCTACTAAATCATTGTTTTATACAAAATAAACAGATCCCTTAAATTTTATTGCCACTGATAAAATACAGTAAAAGGCATAAAAAGCTTTCGCAACTACCAAAATGCAGTGTCTGAATACGTCGTAAATTTTATTGATATTGCATTATTACTCGCACTTGGTGTAAAATGAATCTAACAATTTTAAGAATGTTACGTAAGTTATGTAGCTTGTTAAATTATTATTTTATTTGCTAAACCACACCCTTAAAAAATATACTTAATGGCAATCAGTAGCTCCAGAATACTTTCATAGAAACTATTGAATAGAAAAACTTAAAAACCAAGAATGTCAAGAATAAATTGTATCCCTCAAATTGTACATATAAGTTTTATGGTGTCGGAGTTTATATAAAACATATTTTTCAATAAAACTTGAGAACAGCAAAAACGTGGTTAAAATATTCTTGTAGAAATAAATGTAAGTAGGTATATTTTTTTATTTGATATAATACTTCAGCTCCAATGGGCAATCGTTGATGCATTCCAACTACGAATTTATTTATTTATTTATTTATTGTAGTTACATGCTGTACTTACAGACTATTTCACCAAAACATACAACATGGATAGATACACCTAAAGGAAGGCATTCTTGTAACAAATCAACATTCCATTATCATCAATTTTAACCATACAATATCAAACTACGTATTCCAGTAAGATCTCTAACAATAGTGCATGGATCGCCATAAATTGAGAGGATATTAGCCTGAGTACTACATTGAAGATCGACTAGCTCATTAGCATAGTGCGGATTGCAATATCGACACACATTCTCGCTGATGATGGGTTTTGTTAAGGTGCAGTGCCTAGATGCTATTTTCAAACAAACTTTTTATATATTTATAACACATTACAGTGTTACTTTTGTATATTCTAAGTGTCTTTACGTGAAAGATTGTCTCAAAGATACCTGTCGCACCACAATACAGGTCTCCACAGACTTAGTGTGTTGCGCAGCGATCCAAAGATGTCCTACTATTACCTAAAGTAAGTTTAAACTAAGAATAATTGATATTAAAACTATGTACATACATTGTACTCGTATATTATTATAATAAACGAAACATAATAAGATAATAACGATAACATAATAAACGATTACTTATTTATTTACTGTTTAATATGATATGACGTGCTCTGTTAGGATTTCTTAGATGTACACTAGCATAGTTACCCAATTGTAAATATTTTATAGTGAAATAAAGATGTTTGAAAACTAAAAACTAACCAATATGATAGATATTCGAAGCGTAAAACAACAGACACAGCGAGATGGGAAATGAAAATCGGTGTACAATTTTTTTTGTTTCCTGTGACCGGATTTCAAATAATTATCTTTTTGTTTGTTAGATACAGTAGTATAAAGTATGATGAATAACAATAAATATCTTCATGTTATTTGCACAAATATGCTTTTAAGATCACATCTACCAATATACGAGGAAAATGTATGTTACTTATTAAATAAGTATCTCCAATAACCACAAGTGCATGTATTTCTGTAAAGTTATCATTGTAAATAAATATTTATTATTTATTTTTTATTTGATTTTATCGAAGCAGATGATTTGCATTTAGAAATAACGGCTTCCGTTTTTTTAAACTGTTAACCAAATTATACTACTAAATGCAGTTTCAGCATTTGGTTAATGATATTTTTATTCTGTATTAACAAAGTTTTTGTTTAACTTTTAGAAGATAGAAGCTTGACGATGCTCCTTATCAAGTATGGTAATACGCCAGTCTTACTTGGGATACTTACTTGAAGGCTTCTAAGTAACGATGACGGTTGACTTAATAGAATATTGATATGACATGTGTGAAACATGCTTTTGCTTTCAAAATAACTAGTTATCATAAAAGAACTACTTATTTATACCACACATTATGCACATTTATATCTATAAGTATAGAATAGTTTTCTATTACTGCAGATTGGTTTATTTGTAGTTACATCGACTCACACGTTCATACAAGACAACTTACTGCTTTATTAGATTGGCACTTCTTCACGGCCAAGTCCCTACAGCAATTTTAATTAAATTTTAAGTGCTTGCGCACTTTATTATTGATAATTTAGTAGCAACAACCCTTCACAACAGTATATTGGTCGTATTTAATTTTACCGCCATCTATCGACTGTTTTAGGAGCTGTTAATTATACTCAAGAATGAAATAGCGCTAAACGTGTGCTGCATCTTAGCTTTCGACGTCCAGCCTAGACTTTCTCTCCGGAGCAAACCCTAGAGCTAATTCACACGAATCAACAAGTATTGAGAGGTGAAATATGAAACATCGTGTTCAATTATAATAGACGCAATAAATAACGATGTGTCGATAGTAGGATGTGGATCAGACGCAGACTAAATATATTAGAGACAAAACTCTTAATTCCATATCTGTCATTTACAAGTATGTATACCAATTTTTTGTAGTATGTCCGATAGGCCATTGTGCCTAATTTACGAATATCAAAAAGCACTCCTTGTAATTCAAAATCTTATTTGAAATAATCACGTCGTCACAAACGTGTAATACTTAGGTATATATTGCAACGGTTGAACGGTCAATGGTGAAATGTAGGTCACATAAAATCTCATACCTAATTGTTGGACAAGATGAGAAGTCTATTGGTTTTGTTGTCGTCGTTCGATCGAGTTGCAAGCGGGCAACTAGCGGGCGGAGGTAACCTCGCGATGATTGAATGATTCCGCTCGGTATTGTCTCACCGACCACGAGATAAATGCCTCTCCACCACCTATTTATTGTATCAATTAAAATGGTTGATCGATGACAATCGATTCCATTGCATACGCTATCCAATTCAAATAATCACCGCGATGACGAAACTATCAACAATTATAATTATCGAACAAAGAAAAAAATATTTTTCGCTAACTCAAGGATCAGTAAATGTTGCGCAAGCTCGTTATTGATCATCTTTTCGATCGAGAATTTAATATATAAATATGTTACGCATATCATCAAATAATGAAAAGCGTCTTAAGCAACGGTCCGGTAATGACGCTCGTCCATAAAGTGTTGTGAAACACGCCTCGAGGGCGCCTCTGACGGCTTGTCGTAAATAATTGGAAGCGCACTGTTTATACTAATGCTCGATCTAAACACATAATTCCTCTTTTTGAATTGAGTCATAAATTTTAGGAAATACGATATAGTGCACTGCGGTCGTGGGCAGAGCGAGGAATACCTTATATTAACAATGCCAATTTGTATTCTGTTTTGAGATTGGCAAACGCATCGCAGAATTAAAGCTTGTTTGGAAATAGCTATCGCTGTGTGAACCAATATTGAAACATATAGAATTAGTTTGTCTTTTTTTAGGATTTAATGATTTATTCATTTCAGCACAAAATTGATCAGTGATTTCGTGTAAAAATATTTACTATTCTGCCAAATCAGGCCGCCTCAGAACAAAAAAACAATTTCATTTTTTAAAACAAAATTGTTCTTACCTACATACAAATACACATTTCCTCAAACCTTCCTTTTGTATGACGTGTACTTGTTAAAACTACAAACTTTGTTTCCGGAAATTTCCTAAATACGAGATACTACAAACCACAAACCTTGATTTTGGCCATCCAAAGCCACACCGTTAAGGAATGCGATGTTATCATATACCGATATAAATGATCATTTCCGTTACAGCCCTGAAGCGGGTATTGACTATAGCCGATGATAATGTCTTTTGGGCGCCTAATTTGCTTAAAACGACATATCGCTGCTTTGAAAGAATACTGTTGTAACTCAAAAAGAGTGAATTTTACAGGAGAGCACTTTAAAGTTTTTTTAAATTTTCAAATGCTATATCTTTTTATTTACTGCGCAAATATTGATGAAACTTAAATAAAAACTCGAGAAATATATGTAAGTTTACGTTTATTGAAAGCTTTTCAGAAAATAGTACTTATTTAGTATATAATATTGCAATCAACTACAAGGTCTTCGACTTATAACAAAATGACACTTGCGAACTTATGAAGATTACTGTGTCATCACAAAATAATACTAGGAAAATTGAGGATATTTTTAGAAACAAAGGTGTTTTTGAGAATACTACAAATAATGCATTAGGTTTTTCTCAGTGATATGGATACATTTTGAGTTGTGACATCTAAGTATAATTAATTTTAAATAAATAGTGTTACAGTATCAAATCGGACGTTCTTTTACAAAAATACTTACTGCCTGTAATACTTTTTCTGGAAATATAATGTATTTTCTTGTTTTACAACAAGTAAACAACATAATAAAATTAGAAAAATAATATAAATATGACAAAGTTTTACATTTTTAATAAAAGTTTACGCTTATTTAATCATTATTAAAGATTAGGGATCTGAAAATTTTGGAAAATAATCATGAAAACTCAAAAAACTTGAACTATCACATTGAGGGCAAGGCATTGCAGCTTGAAGATTATAAACTGATACTTTACAATTGTCCGGAGTGTAGTGTTTGTCCTCATCTTTTTGATCCCTTGCTAGTTGTTTTTCCTTTAGGTGAAGTTCATAATCTTGTTTCATAATTTCTTTGTCTTCTTCAGTTGCATTAGTATAATTTACAGTTTTCGCATTGGTCTTTTTTCGGTTTGAAGAATGTCATACTGTATTTGTAACAAAATATTTTGTAATATGCTTGATAATTACCAAAAGGCAAACCTTTACTTTTACATTCAGCAACATAGTCTCTATGTAAATCAGCTACAGTCTTGCCGCCTTCAATGTATGTTCGCTTGGAGTCTGCTCTGCAGTAATGACTATCTACTTTTGGAATTGAATCCAAGTGTTTTTTGATGTTGTCTATGACCAAAGGATCAAGATGAGAATGGTTCTCGTGCTTGCCTCGACGATCCTGCTCTAACATAGCCATGTCTGACGTTTTATTGATTACAGTCTTTATAACTCTGTCGTTAATATCAAGAGTGGCTTTGAATATTGAAAGATAAAAACCAAAATTGTTTCCCCGATTGCTTTCGTGAACTTTGTACGAGTATCTCGGTTTGATAGCAGTAATATGTCGCATAATATAATCTCGCTGCCGTTCCAAGTCACCCATATCCCAGTAGTTTTGAAATATTATTTGTCACTCTGATTCTTTAATATTCTCTTTACATCTAAATTTTCATTTATCTCCGCATGGAGTTTTCAATTGTCTCCCGGGAATTACTTTGTTTTTTTTATCCATGTAAGATTTGCCATGATTTCTTAAAATTTTTGCTTTTACAGATATCCAGTTCATAGAGTTTGCCTTGCGCTTACGTCCGATTGTTTTGGTAGATTCTGTATTTTGTTCAGTGTTTTTTTCTATTTCTTGTTCTGTATCTTTTATTGTGTCTTGAAGTGTAACTTTTTCTGTATTTTGTTCTTTATCCTGTTCTTTGTCTGGTTCTGTATCCATTTTTATATCATGTTCTGTGTCTGGTGCTGTAATTTTTTTTGTTTCTTGTTCTATACATTGCTTTGTATCTATACTTGTGTTTAATTCTGTGATTTGTTCTATATATTGGTCTGTATCTGTTTCTATAATAATCTCCGTATTTTTTTCTATACTTGATCCTGCTTCCTGTTCTTTAAGTTGTTCTACGTCGTCTTCCGTGTCAGAAGAATCGCTAGACGACGACGAACTGTCAGAAGAGTTCGAAGAAGAGCTTGAACTTGATGAACTACTCGGTGGTATATATATAATATTTTTGAAGGACCTGGTTTAGGCTCATTTGTTTTTTTTTTTATTAAATTAATTAATAATTCGGATTCTTAACGCTATCATCTGAACAATAGTCGTGTTCTTGCTGGTTTAGTGGATCTTCGGCATCTACAAGCTTGTTGTTTTCAGTCGGTAAATGAGATAGTATCACGCGACTTGTTTGATCTATTCCGTCCTCTGCTTTTTTTTCCTGTAACACAAACAAAAACAAAAAAAAATATTTCATGAAACATGAGCTAATAACTAAAAAATAACTAACTAAACTTCATATAATAATTACGTACTTCTACTTTTGTTTCCTTCCTTTCCAGCGGGGCATTGATGTTCCGAAACATCTCTAGTATCCGTCGGTTTACCACTGAAATAAATAAAAAAAACAAGTAGGTACCTATTAGTATAGGTACCGTAGGTAAGACCGGCATTTTCGACAATTGTTTGATTCTGTTTTCAAGGTAGATATTGGTACCTCAATCTACGCACCGACCGAGAATATCTACTCTTTATAAGTAGCTTGGTAGTAGAATCTAGATTCCTAGAATAGCCTACCTAGAATCTAGATACTTAGGTACCTGAAATGTAGCTGTCTAGTAAATAGCTCCCTAGTTTATTCACAACATAATGAGACGATAGTTAAAAATAATACTAAGTACTTACCTACAAAAATACTTGGATTTTTAAACTCAACATCTCTGATTAGTTAAGTAGGTAGGTATCCGACATAATAATAAATGCAATTTTGAGTTGATTTTATCTGAAATACTGTGTCAAGTACAAAATTACGACTGATTATTTAACAGATAAAGTCATATTACGAAAAGTACTATTTATATCAAGAAATATTTTATCTAGAAAATAGTCTTAATTGTAAATGTACATAAACTATCAATGCTATTTTTTATTATAAACAGTAATATCTAACTTTAATACATTAATGTCATACTTACTTTTTGTAGAATATCGTAGCAAAATCAAACGCCACACTGTTTATGAGAAGTTTCTTTAAAGTTTCTATGTGGATTTTTTTGGAATAGTGTCACATATTGAGTTATGTCACTGTTCTAGATAAAATTGCACTTAAAATCTGATTTAATTTGCTATATGACCATATTTTAGAAAGTTAACCGAGTGTTCACGTTCAAAGACAAGTTGCAACTGGTAAAACTACGCTTTCTGTTAAAAATGCCGGCCAAAATTGACCAATAGCATACAGTCTTTCGGTGGCGCCACGGCCGTAAATATTGTCTTAGGAATATGATCTTTACTGAGTATATAAAACAGATCATTTTACGTCGAATGGTGTTAAAAAGTCATTTTTGTAGTATTTGGTAATATGACGCTATTCTTTCAAAGCAGCGATATGTATATGCCAAAAACAATTCAATAGTTAGAAAAATGCATAATTTATTTGTTCGATGATTGGTACGTAGTTGTGTACGCCATTGTACGCATGATACGATTAGATTCTGATTGGAGGCAGGCATACTAACCCAGAGCTTTTTAGGACATATTGACATTATTCTACACATTTTGTTTTATTCCCGTGTGAATCTGGAATCAATCTTATACGATCTGAAGCTAAGTTTCTTGAAAATTTTTAAAAAATAGAATAATACTTTATTAATACAATATAGGCTCTCAAGCACTTAAAGAGTAATCTTATTACTTACAATGACTCTTACAGATATGATATCTATTATTATATTAGTTATAAGTCTATTAGTTACAATGCCTATGACTATAGTTGATTCACCAAACTAGTACTGAGTGTCTCGCAAGTCAGCCTTGATGTAATATTCCTCATTTATACGCTTCTAGCCCGCGGCACCGCTTTATGACCACTGCCTTGATATCACTCTGATGATGTCGAATTTGCGATTAATAAAATTAAGAATGTGTTAGATTGATTATAATTATAGCATAACTTTATAAGGTGTGGCTGAGTGCAAGTAAGCCTACCATTTTTTGTAAAAAAATTAAAAAGTTGCTTTTAGTGACGATATAGTTATGAACTTTTACAGGAAACTTTGTCTCATGATAAGATAAAAGATAAAGAATCTTTATTGATAATGTAAAGTTGTAACATAGGTATAAGTACTAATATCACAGAATATGCTACACAAGTTACAATATCTCGTCAAATTGAATTTATAACATTTAGTTTTAATAAAATTTTAGAAGTTACAATGTCAAATTTTATTAATAACATAATGAAAATTTTTGTTTCATGAAAGTCTAATCATTCATTCCTTAACAAGGATTTTAAAGAAGATTAATGTTACTCATCTACTCGAAAAAGAAAAATATTAAATGAAAATGTTGAGAAACATACCCTGATTCGGTTGTTAACAAGGGTTATTGATAAATCAGTTACCTCTGCAATAAGGAACTCTGAAGTGGAAAACAATAAAAGTGAACAACGCAATAGATGTTTGCGCTGCAACTGCCTCAGACACGTCCCAGTAAAACAAGTTCTGCCGATTCGTTCTTGTAATATCGGAGTAATTTATTTAATGTTAGAAATAGACCTCGCCAGCGCCACAAAGAATATTGGCTTTCACAACGGAACCCGGCAAATTTATGTGCGGCGAGATTCAGCTCCAATCGAATCACGAGAACAAAGCATTAACGCGAACGGGCAAAAGCTATCCTAATCCACTATAATATAATGGCTTTTTAATTTGAATCGTGCATTTACAAAGCTTGCTCAGCTATCATGTTTTGCATGATATATCCTGTTATTCGTTAGATTCACGATAAAACCTATGACATGTACAGGCGAGTAAAATAAAATTATTAATGTCTCATAAGCTTATAAGTACGATAGAGCTGGCGATAGCAGTATTTTTCTCGACATTGGACCTAGTTAATTCCCGCCACCTGCAGGAGTAATCATCACAACTGGATCGGGCGGGCTTTTTTCTAAACGACGTATAATTTTTGTGCTGCAAAATCGTCGGGTAAAGGTGCTTAGAATTGCATAGCGTTCTATTATCGAGCTGGTAATTTCGCAGCCCACTGGCACGTTTCCCGAGTACCGCCGTAAGCCAATGCCGTTACCAGGTATTATGAGTCGTGTCTTCCACCTGCTCATGGAAACCGTTCGTAATTACGTTAATTGTTCTACTATACTTAAATTCCTTCATATAATCGAGCCTAGATATGTATGGAAGAACATACTTAGTCCAACTTGTTAATTAAACTTCGTGCAAAAAACATTATAATTGTGAAGTATTTCCACATCTGCTTCCGAATGCACTGAAATTTAGTTTAATAATATGTGTTTGTGTGTTAATGAAATAGATGTATGAATATCTTCTCAAGTATTTTTTAGAAAAAAGGGAAAATAAGATCCTTTGCTGACAACTTCCTCGGAATAGATTACACTTGACACTTTCTATAGTCGATGCATTATTAGTGCGTTTTCGTTCTAAAAGAAAAGTACCTACTATTTGTATGCATAAATATTAAATTTACAGCTGAAATTTGTTATAAATAAATACAACTGCGTCCATTATCGTCACACTATGTTATATCCATTCTGTTATATATTTTTAAAATGTATATGTTTTTATCTGGTTAAGGTGACATTTTGTTTATCTAATAACTCATCACACCAGACACAGCCTTCTTGAGATTAAAAAACATATTCTTTATTAAACAGTTTGCTCATAAACAATTTTGTTTGAAAGTATAACGTACATCATCCAAGTAATTATGATATTCATCTATAAATGGACTCGTTATCGCGTGCTCGCTTGTCTAACTATGGAACTAGTAAGTATCAACTATGAATAAAAGCAATTTGTTAGTTAGTATTTTAGTTATACAAAGAAAAAAAGGTTCACGTATTGTGACACGTGTAGAAAATTTTAATGAGTTATTTCATTATATAAATATACACTCATAAATGACAAAAAATGTGTCACAGCACCGCACCAACCCAGTTACCCAAATGATTTCACCAATAAAAAAATATATTAGGATACTTTAAGCCTTGAATGAACACCTAGACTTCTTTTTATCCCATTCAGATATGGGTAGCACCGCGGGGAGCCACTAGTTGGTCTATAAACGGAGCATCGCGTGCGCACTTGTTCGACTGGTTCCCTAATACTAGATGCTGACCAGTAGTTGTAGTTGAATGATAGAAGCGACTCTGCAACCACTGGACTAATATTGTTTAATTGGTTTTTATGTATCTGATATTAGTAGCCTAGAAGTGCTGTAATTTCGATTACCTACCTGTTATTGTTGGCAGCAACACTGTGGTGGGATTTCTATAAAATGGGCACTGCTTCTTGCTAATTTAGTTTGATATAAATTGTCTTTGATTGATTTGATCTTTTGATTGAATTCGGCAGAATAAACTTTTTACCTAAGAAAAATGAATGTTCAAAGTTGTTGCTAGGAAAGTAAATTGTAAATTTTTCGGCAAATAATAATAAACACGTACTTATTAGAAAAATGTATTTATAGGTCTACTGGTCACCGAACTTGTAGTGGTTATATAATTGACGACATACGATGCGTTACAATTATTGTGTGTCAGGATGATAATTGGCTTGATTGGGGGCGATCTTGACCTAGGACACGCGCGTGTGCTTGGGGTGCGTGGATCGGACTACCTTCACGTTGGGTAAGCCCAACTAATTTCATCTCTCCATATGGGGATTTGGGGTTAGTTGGGGAGGCCTGGTGCACCCCGTCCACAGGTTAGTAACTTCCACAGTCCGGTGGATCTTGCTAGCCTGTGTCCAAATGTCCGATCGAGTGGGGGCCCTCGCCTATACCTCTCCTTGGAGAGGGCTGGTGTAGGGCCCGGGGCGTGGAGCTCGCCGCACCTCGCGGTGCAGGTGGAGCTGGGTGCTCGTTCAGAGCACCCGAGGTGGTCGCCGAGAGGCGAGAGGAGTTCGGTGTACCGGCCGAGTAGCGGCGACACGGGAACCGAACTCCGTGCGCAGAGGGCGCATTGGAGGAGGGCGGCCGCTTTGGCGTGCGACTGCCTGACTCCTGGGGGCTCTGGGTGGCAGGTCGGGGAACCTGTTGCCCTAAAATGAGTCCCCACAGGATGCACGACGTGTCCCGTGTTCTGACACGTCGTCCATTGGGGGTTGAGCTGAAGCTCCCCGAGGCGGGGCCCGATGCCGGGCCAGCATCACCAGGGCTGCGGATGTTTGCATCGCGCTCTCGTGGCCCTGGACCAACGATGCGGAGGTGGAACACCCCAGGTTTTTAGTGGGTATGCCGCCCTTATGGAGTAGGGCGGAGACTCCCACATAACCATCCGCCCTCCCCGGGGTTTTAGGGTGGTACCTGTAATAGGTTTTCATGGGCAAAAAAAAAAAAAAGGACACGCGCCATAAACTGAACATAGGTCTGGGTTGCCAGTACTAGGTATCAAGTACTAACCATCCCAACTTTGCAAAAATATTTAGGTTCTAATATTTCTTGATTGTAATTTATACAGCAACAATTGGGAGTTCACTTCGTAATAAAAGCGTTTTCAGGCAGAAAATTTATATATATCTACATATTTCATTTACAAAGGTTGCAAGAAAATATATTGTGACGTAGAACCTCTTTGAATGTAGGTGTAAGAACTATTTTATTAATTGTAGGTATAAGAACTCTTTTGTTAAATTTAGGTATAGGAACTCTTTTGTTTTTGTAAATAGGTTAGTAGTTTTTTTGACATGAATGGAATGGGGGGTGGTGAAAAATAAAGGTGGAGTGACGTTGTGCAAAAATGAAAACGGTATATTCTTTTCTATCCCTGAACCCGCTTCCGTAACAATATTATTTGAAATGGAAAAGTTCAGATGCATCTTCCAACTTTCTTATTGATAAATGAAATATACATAGGAACTCACAATATCCGTTATTTTTTACACTGTAAAATCATGCATTTGACTGTTTGTTTGTAACCTGGAAGTGGCTCTCGAACAAGGCTGCCGGAACACTCCATTACGTACGATTTTTCTTATTTTTTTTAACTAAAGCGGGTTTGCACTTGGCCATAGTTTGTCCGATGGTAAGCAAAAGCTATGTGGTGTAATATCACATTTGATATCATCCAATTTTAGTATTATTTCAGTCTGGCATATTCATTTCATTTCCACATTGCGGTGGTTGGTCCGCTTAGGCGCGGGCCGGCCGCGGTGGCCGGTTCGCTCGCGTGCCGTCCGTAACGGTTTACCAGCAGCTGATCCTAGCTATTGTCGTTTAATTCATTTCACTAATACCCGCTGCAAAAAATAACCAACGTAATAAAGGCGAATAATTAAGATAAAGTGGTCTAGTTCTGTATTAACTGCATAACTCTGTAATCTTTGTTTTCTATCACCATATTTATACTTGGCTGGCAAAAAGTACTGTAATATGGTAGGAAATTAAGTTTCAATGAATAAATATGATAATAAGTCCATTAGAAATTTTGTATTCATTTTCATATTTGTTTTTACTAAATTTTGGAAATTAAAACTGAGTGCATACTTTCACAATGAAAACTTATTATGTGGAAAAAAATACGTCATGTCACAAAAAAAAAGATTAGCGAATGTTTTTTAGAGTCACATAAAATACGTTGGATTAAATATAAATTAAAGCTTCCTTCATGGATCTAGAAATCGTCAATCTACTATTCAAATTTGCATACCAAAAATCCTAATTTTCCTAGAATCAAAAGAAACCGACACCTAATACCTGTCAAACTAATTGCAAACTTCTCCGTAGTTGACAAAACACATTTGGCCGAGTCTGTTGACTAACCAATAGCAATTTATCAATCGCGATAATCATGTTAGGCAACATGCGGTGCGGCGCTGGCTAGTACGTGAGCGGGGCAACGTATAGCGGGGCAATGTATAGCGGACAAGCAGGGGCATCAGGGGCAGGGCAGTGTGCACAGGGCAGCTTGCAGATTTCAAGTAAGGGTTAAGGTGCAGTTTGATTTTCATACAAGCTGATGTATAGTAAGATGCAAAAAGTGATGAAGGCTGGGTGGATTATACCTTAAATTAAAGGTAAACACGAACTTATCACACGAAAACACGAAAAATATTGTTTATAGTTATGTAATTCTCCTGAAAAACCTTTATGTATTACACCTTTATTATTTTTACCTCGTAATTTTTTTTAAACATCTACAAAACCATGAATCTTATGATTGAATGATATTTTATTCGTATCGTGTATGTACACTTTACTCGTACACTCAATCCTGTGTCACTGTAGCCAATAAGCAGTAAATGCGCCCTTACCTATTACTGATTTTCGTTCCAGGTTTTTTTATCTTCTGTACATACTGCTAATAAAGCTGAAGAGGGTCAAAAACCTGAACATAGAAGATTACAAAAAGAAATGTTTGGGTATACCTTAAATCCATAACAGAACACGTTTCAGTAGTTTTTAGATATTTTGTCTGTTTGTCTGTTTATTTAAACAATCATAACGCAGAAACGGCTGAACGAATCACGATTTTTGGTATGTAGGTAGAATGAGGTCTTGGAAGTAACTTTTTATCTTAAAATAATGCAAGCGAAGCAGCGGGCGTCCACTAGTCAGAAATAATATGGTCCTACCTAGAGGAAGTAAAGTACCTTTACACCGAGCAGACAGTTTCACGTGGGCAGTGAATGCGCCCTAACTCCAGTGCGCTGTCTAATTAGCGGCGCTTCCAGTAATTTGACGCGGCCCGCTGCCTAATGAATGGTATCGCACACGTTCATCGCGCCACGACTCGTGCTGCGCCCGCGCATTACCCGCAATCTACTCACAAACAGATAAACGGAAATTATTTCGCTCTTAGATTTCGGCTTAATTAGACGCCGGTTTGTTTAGGCTAATGTCTGAGAGCTAGCAAAGGTTAGGTTTACATTCGTTTTGTAACGTCGCCTGTTGATATGTGAAGGCTCTATACACTGAAGGGAATTAAATGTTTACTATCAGTTCAAGCAATTTATTCAAAGCAACAGTGAGTGGAAATGTAAAATAGCCAATTTTGTTTAAAATTTAAGTCTTACCTAACAGTCGTTCTTAATCATGTTATAAAATAACATTGAAAATAATTTATTATTTGCACTATTCTGTACATAAGTATGTGTACGTTTGGGTCAATGTACATTATGTATAAAAAAATTATACAACAGGATAATTGATTCATGACATACGAGTACCTTAAAATTTAAATAACGCCACAATATTTTATCTCTTATCCTAACGTATTGCTTATATTAAATTAGAAGGTACATTACATAACTCGCATAGCTTAATGTAGCAAGACGCTAACTTTGTAGCTAATATCCACCTGCTGGCTGAAAAACAACTTGTTAATAGTAATTGGTAGTTCTACGAATAAACTGTATAGATACGCGTCAACTTACATAATTAAAGAAGCTTTTACCATGTAAGCTTAATGGCCTTCGTAGTTTAATTCTTTTCGCGTCTGCTAAGTTTGGGTAAGTACATTTTATTGCTAATTAGATACAGTAGTGGGTGGTTCAATTAATGGGTTAAAAAATTAAGATTTATCTATACTAATATTATAAAGGTGAAGAGTTTGTTTGTTTGTTTGAACGCGCTAATCTCAGGAGCTACTGGTCCGAATTGAAAAATTATTTTTGTGTTGAAGAGACCATTTATCGAGGAAGGCTTTAGGCTTTAAAACATTGCACTGCAACTAATAGGAGCGAAGGAACAATGGAAAATGTGGAAAAAACGTGGAAAATTAGTCATCTTTGAGGGCTTCCGTTGCGAGCGCTGCGAAAACGGTTCAAGTCGTGGGTAACAGCTGTAATTTATAAAGCTGAAGAGGTTGCACCAAATAAATATGATGCCTAAAATAAACTATTCCGCGCGGACGAAGTCGCGAGTGCAGCTAGTTTTTAATACATACTACTAATTGCATGTTTATTTGTGAAATACGAATGATTGTAAATTGTATCAGACTTTATTTAAACTGAATACTAAATACAATATCTACCTACTAAGCAATCAAAATATCTCAAAGTAAAGTTTATACTGAACATAGCGAAGTTATTACCCATTCAGAACCGGCATAAGCCTGTAGAGTAGATTATAGACATTGGGTGGAAGCCGATGATATGCGTTGATGTGCATTACGGTACACTGAACTTCGTTAGTACTAAAATAAGTTCTTGTGATAGTAGCCTTCTCTTGTGTGAAGAGTAAGTACAAAGATTAGTCTCCTTCAGTAACATGACAAACAAAAGTTAGTAACTTCTGTCTTTTTAAATTATAGTTTATTATACATATATAATACATACATTAATATAGCCGTCACTTGTCATTTGAATTGGGAATGTTACTAAAATAAATTAGATTATTTTTGTTTTTTTGTATTGTTTTGAATTTTGAAGCAAACGGTTTTATATTTTGACCTATAGATATTAAATACTCTTAAATTGTGTTTGCTAAGAGTAGCTTCGGTAAAAATTTGCCAAATAAAAGCAGTTTATTGCTTTGAAATTGCCGGTTTCTCCAGCCTTTCAAATTATTTTGGTACTATTAGGATACTAATGATAACTTTTGATCTATATAACGTATCTGTCCTTATTGACATTTCTCAAGTACCTACACGGTACAATAAATAAAGTGGGGTACAGAAGTCGCAACTGTTATTTTGTCGCGTCGAGGCGGCAGACGACAAGGACCGGTCGCCAGTTCGACTAAATAAATAATTATTTATCGGCACCGAGACACTTTTATCGGACAATTTGTCAAGGAACACGCGGGACGCATTTCGGCTAAAATGGTCAAAGAGTATCGATTCAAATTAATTTTCAGTGGGTAGAAGTCGCATATAGTTATAACTTGATACTAACTTTAACTAACTAAACTTTTACTTTGTTGTCCTGAGATAATTGTTTAATATAATGTTTATCATATCATGTACTTATTATACTTTCTGACTCTGATTGTTATCTGCTCCTGCGTTTTTGATTCTTCACTACCCATATAATTTTAACCCAGGTACTTTATGCATCGGAAAAATTTCATTAAAAAAAACGTCAATTCAAGAACCCTTTGATAAATATAAGTTAGTACAATAAATATATCACTGTCAGAAGTATGCTATTTATAGAGTCGTATGGCGTCAGAGTTAGAATAAACAGAAGCACTTTCTTACTATTTCTATAGATTAATATTTAAGTCTATCAGCCACTTTTTGGCCTTGAGAAGTATGCTATTGGGGTAAGAAACAACGTTCGTTAGTAAGAAGTTTCCTATCAATTTAATTATAAAGACTCCCATCTGTTTGTATAAACTTTGGAGCATTCATTCTGCACAAACAACCGTGGGCTAATTACTCGGACGAGGCTCACGACTCTCTCTCATTTAAAAAGGTTTATTTAAGGCTCTCATTTGTTGCTCTCATAATGGACTGATAACGATACAATTGCTACTTTTCCTTCTACCCATTTAGAGCATCCGGGGTTAAATATCTTGCTGTCCTTCTCGATTCATAAGAAATTTTTATTATGACAAAATGAGGCGTAAGTATGGGATTCACACTTACTTATAAGGTTTTATAAGGAAAATTAACTTTATTGAATTTGACTAGTGACGCGCCGTGGTGTTGATAATGGTAAAATGTAATAAGAAAGATAATTGAAAATTTATCATCAAAAGTTCGTAAGCTTTTGTTGCTTAGCATCAGGCAGGCAATAGACAAAAAGTGTAAGGTTATAAAAGTGTGTGCATATCTTAATTTTAGAGTATTTTAAACATCTATACATAAAATTGCTCTATTTTGTAGACTTTAAAGTAAAAAATTAACAAACACACTCACAGACTCATTATACCCACAAACGTTCGCCTTGGTAGAATTACTGACGTGATTCCAGCTTCTTTTCAGAAATATTACTCCAATTTATTTCTTAACGGACGAAATAATTTTAAACTGTCGTAAAAGGCACGTATTTCAAGCAATTCAGTATCATTTCTGATAATTTTTATGGTGTTAACACAAGACTCACTTTTAAAGGTATGGTTAAAAGGCATTCGACACCATTTCCACTGACAATCAAGATACTTAACAAACATTTAACGAATTTACGATTACTTAAGGGCGTGATATTGTGACATCCAGTTAATTCACAAAACAGAATTATAATAATTTCACTTAATTACAGCATTTATTTAAGTCCGAGGCCGCGCTGTATCTTGGTCCGGCACTTTAACTCCGCCCGTCGCACTCACTCCGTTACACGTGACAATGAACTTAAAAAAGAAAAATAAAAGCTTTTCCGTGTACCATTATTTTTTAGGTATTAAATTTATAAACGATTCCATATCAATGTTTCAATCTATTTAATATGTCCTAGGACCATTTGAATACGAACAAAGTTAGTAACAAGACTCTGCCACGGAACATATTCCAATAGCATCTGAAGTGTTAAATAAAAATCAATCGTAATTCCAAAATTGCAACATTATTTTAATCGACACTTAAAACGAGGATAAAAAGGCGATCACCAAACTTTTAAGAGCTGCAGCAACCGAATTATTTGATTGTTTTATTAGACAAGTGGTCGTAAAACGGTAGGTTTAGTGGAGGTGGTTTTTACAACGGTACAGCTCCACATATCTGGGTAAGCGATCGCCGTAAGGTGTGATTTTTGTGTTCCAACTCTCTGCAAATCGTAAATTATTGGTTTTACGGCCTCCTGATAAACTGAATAATAGCGAAAGTCACAACTTTGTAAGCGTTTCCTCGTCTGGATTGAAGTTGTTTAATAGTTTTGGTTTTATTCCGGCTAGTAGGTATCTCCAACTAGTTTTTGTTTTATTGAAACTCTGTGTACATACCGAAGTAGATGTTTAACAATCTTGTTTCTTAAATAAATCTTTAAAATTGGCAGTAACTTTGAATTAGAATGACTAGATTTAACTTTTAAGTACTTAATACTTTCTCCAAAAATCAGCGGCTAATCTATACATATAAAGCAAAACTAAAGAGGGTCGAAAGTCTGAACATTGAAGATATTAAAAAAATATATATTCTTAGATACTTCGAATTAATAGCAACACGTTCCAACAATTTTTAGAAATTTTGTCTGTTTATCTATGTCTCTGTTTGTCTGTTTATTTAAACGCTCATCACGCAAAAACGGCTGAACGGCTCATCATGATTCTTGGTTTGCAGGTAGTATAAGGTCTTAGGAGTGTCTTAGGCTACTTTTTATCCTGAAATAATGCGAGCGAAGCTGCGGGCGTCTACTAGTTTACAATAGAACTGAAAAAAATAAGCAGCTTAAGTGTTAAAACAAAAACACCTCAGCTGCACTACATCCTTCGTGAGCACAGAACTGTAAACCTCAAAGAAGCCGCTAGACTTGAAGCTGTCCATTACGATTAGTATTCTTCTATTTTTGGCGAGTCAATAACATTTTGGGAGCAACCACGATCTGATCGAGCGCTATCGATGCTATTATTAATTCATTATTGTTGGAGATAGCCATCGCGTAATCCGGAACCATGACGATTCCCACGTTACAGATGGGTCGGAGTAGGAGACGGCGGATAATGTTTCTGAGGTGCATTTACGGACTCGAATAGAATGAAGAAAAGTATGTACTAAGGGAGATAGATGCTAAGGATCAGGTTGTAAACTAAATAAATAGTCTATAAACAACAGAAATGTACGTGCTTACCATACATTTGACATTAGGGGTGTAAAGTTTAATCTTATAAAAATCTGGACAAGAAACCAAAAGGGTTCCGTATGGAGAATAACAGCTAGAAATATCTCAGACATTCAGACTAATGTGGTTCATAGAATTTCTCATAAATATGAAACTGCTCCTGAAAAAAAATCAACTACACTATGATCAATGTCTAAAAACAAAGTTGCTTAGCTGACCCAGCTAACTCTCGGCCTATAACCATACAATCCACTTACAGATAAGAAATTGAATAGAAAATTAAATTAAGCATCGGATGGGATACCGACGTTTATGGAGGTAGCTCAAATCATAGCGGACCATTACTGTCTCTCACGGGGAACAATACTCGCCGTACAATTATGGGCATGATACTTTATGTAAACATTGTTATAAGACACACTCATTACGCTTAAGCGATGCATCTTTGTGAATGAAAGTAGGTAAGAAGTAATTTGCTACGCGCTTTAGTTTGGCACTTTGGTCATGAGTTATATTTTAGAGGTTTTATAGGGTACATACAAATTGTTGTATGGACACAACAATACTAAACAATTAAGAAGAAAATCAGTAATGTATTAGAGTTTGCATGCTAATGAATGCATGTTATTATTTGAAAGTATTTTATAACATAGGTGTCATCTGATCGTTTTTACAGACATATAATGCAAAACAAAATTATGCTATAGCCTATAATGACTTAGGCTTCATTTACTAAGCAAGAAGTAGTTTAGATAAAGTTATTATTTTAAATTACAGCTTCTTAATGTACGAAATATAAAATTAATCTTCAAATTAAATTCGCAATGATTCTCGGATATTATTTCTGAAATATTTATTGATGTTGGTTAATAACAACAATAATAGCATATATAAAAGTTAATTAACTTTGCAATATTATAAGCCTAACTTAATTATGTTTAATATGATTGATAAACTAATTTAGTTGTCTTTTAAATGAGTTATTGGTTTTAATACTGCCTAATACCTCAATTAAGATACTTATGTAATGTAAATGTGTATGATATTATACTCTATGGTTATGCCTCACGGATCTACGTAGAAGTAAATTCGTGAGTAAGGTTGTATATTGGTGATTTTATTCATCAGCTAAGTGATATTGGAGATTTGGTAAGAGCAAGTACCTATATAAAATACATACTATATACGGATCGACGTATTACTACTTCCTGCCTCTAGATAATAGAGCATAAGCAATGTAATTGGCAGGCAACAATAATAAAATAAGTCAACGACACGACAATAATAGAAATAATAATTGGACAATTATACAATTAAATTTAAGGTTTCACTTAATTTTTTTCCACATAACGCCTTAAATATATAGGTGATAACCATTTGCTAAAAGAAAATAAAAAGAAGCCGGTTCTATACCCCAAAACGCGCATAGTCAAGGAGCAAAGGTAGTATTAAAATCAAGAGCATAATATATCGCTCGAGGCGATCTCTCCACATCAAGTGTCTTCCTACATCAAACGTACATATCATCAGTTATAATTTATCAATATTACACGTTTCCTGGTTGCCTAACTTTTGACTAGTGAAAATATGTAATTGAATCTGCATTTTGTAATATACAGAAATGTTTGTGTTTCAAAATAACAATTGGCGCTGTAATTAATTTCAGTGATTCTTAAGAGTGTATTGTTTTATTTTGCTATGAATTTTGTATATAATTTTGCATATATGGTAAATGCCAGTGGTATGGTTTTCCTGATCTTTTTAAAAGAAAAGTGGCGCTAACTTTGAAGGTACATATGAAGTTATCGGAATGAATTAAAACTAGACTTGACAGGATATTTTATCTTCACTATAATTTATTTACACATAATAAAATGATATATTTCTTTAGTAAGCTTTTTTCAACGTACACTTTTGTATTAGTTAAAAATAATGCTCAAAAGGTACAGGAAAACAACCAAGTTTCTCAGAGCAGACTGCAACAAAGTAGAATTGACCCATTACTCGCCAAAATAATGCAATCGAAGTAAATGTGAATCACGCCATTGGTCGACAACCTACTTAATCGTACAGTAACTTTAAACCAACCTCTTCCGTATACATTCAATGCAATAAACACTCATATTTATTTACCGAATTGCATTTCGTTTTTATCTACTTATTATATGGCAATAAAACTGTAACGAGGTAGCGCACATAATTTTGTCGATAAGCTTGTTTAGTGATGATGTATATAGGTATTTACTCGAAGAGGTCAAATCTTAACAGTTTCCTGAATATCGTTATTGTTTCCATTTACATATTTATATGTAGCTGCATTGCTAGTTTTATGGACCATGTGCATGTGCATTCTAAAATGCAAATATTAAATTTGCATTTGAGTTTTATTTATTGATATTAATATTCTTTGTGTGCTTTTTTGCAATTTGAGAGCTTGATAATATAATTTACTTTGGATCCAATAAAACAAACCAAATGTATTTAATACTTTATGCGCGCATCAAATCTTACTTACCAAACATTATAAATCAGGTAGTTGTACATTCTTACTCATTCTGAGTACACAACAGAGGTCGTTAAGGTAAACAAAGATCCGAATTCAAATCCTGCGTGCAGGCATAGCGCAGATAATAGGCAACAATAGGCATCTAAGATCAGAATCAGTTCACGTGAAACATAATTTACAATCGAATAATGAAACATGGCAATGTGACATGGAGCGAGGTCAGGTGGCGAGCACGGATCTACACTCACCTGCAGATCCTTGACCCATCCAGAAGAGGCTCTCAGAATGCATCTCTGTCCTGTCGCCGTACATATAAATAGGTATTTAAAATACCGTTTGCCGTGGGAACCGTGACGGGCGCCGATAACCCTGCCCGCGCCGACCGCCGCTCTATCAGCGCAGCCGATTCCTCGAACCACACTCGTGAATCAAACAATGAGCCCGATATCGAGATCCATTTGCTTAATTTCGTAACCGAGTACCTCTATCTATGTTTTTTATCTGTGCTTTTATTTTTCAATAACTGTAGTCGAAATAAACTTCAAGTGCGACGTCAATGCTAGGTCCAAAAGTTAATGAAAAATCTACCCTATTAGTTGAAGTCTAAGGTGTAATATTGGGAGGTTGTTAGAGTGGTTTAGTCTCGACAAGGCTGCACGCTGCGAGATGTCATCTCGGCCCCCCGCTGCGCCGCGCGAACAATATTGTCTCTACCATAAACGCATTGTGAATTTAAAATCATTTCATATATTATTCACTTGTCTAAACCAGTCTCCGCTCAATAAAATCGTTTTGACATGATCATTTAGTTAAATAAAGAGTCAAAATTATTATTATTACATACCCACAAATTTATTTCATTTTACGAATTGTTAAAGAAATAATTTACAGATGGAATAAATTAAAGATACGATGGAACTACGATAAGAACACTATAAAAAAGTTAATCAATATTACTTATCTTACTAATATGTATATCAAAATCAAAAATAAGTAATTAAGTTTTGGGCTTATTAATGAACATTAATAATTCTACTAAAACCTCACCACATAGGTAAAAAAAGAAAACAAAACAAAACTTTTCATCACAACACAGATCATTAAACAAAGCAGTTTCCACCTATTCAAAGCTTAAAATAAATTGACTTTGATTTACACTTGAAAGTATTTCCAAACAGGTTATCAGTATAAGCAATTACCATTTTACGACTGCGTGATTCGACGAACATGGCTTTTGATGCCAAATTTGTGCTTTGTAGTTTCCTTCTAGTCGGCGCAATAAAGTCGAGTTGTTACATGGTGGTTATAAAGTGAATTGCCACACAAATACCATGATAAATAGCCACCTACTTGCCTGGTAACACTATGCTAATTTTACATACGTCAAGTACCTACCTAGTTACTTATGTTATAAAAACAAGTCCTACCAAGTATTAAGTAGGTACTTTATTTTCATGAATAGATGATAGGTATTTTATTTTGGTAGGAATAAATAAAAACATCGACCGTTACCATAAAATTAGAGTAAGTAAACATACCAACAAACAACAACAGTGAAAACGTTGTTTCCTATTTTTTGCCCTTTCAGAAATAAGAACACGAACAATATGTATCAACATCATAAATGTAAAACCTCTTGAGTGGTCTTTATATGCGTTCAAAAGTTGTAATTGAGCTATTCCAAACGATCTCTGTTAAATTAGGGGATCAGTAGTAACGGGTCATAGTGAGAGATGCAACATAAAGATACAGAAGCTTTACAACATAAAGCAACTGTTAAACATTTAATGCGCTCGACGATTGTTATCTGCTATTTTTATAACACTGCAAATGGTTTTTTGAAAGCAATATCAGAATTAAAGCAACGTGTTATTTTTATTTTGTACAATATAAGATTGTTGTTTACAACCTTAAGTTAAAAAGTTTCTTATGAACTTAGTATTCCACAATGACGCCTAAGTCGTGTAATTTTATTTGACGTTATCACGCTCTACAAAAAAATAGTTTAGCAAAAAACTGGTTTTAATATTAATTAACTGCCAGTAACAGAAGTCATGCTGCACTAGGTATGTAACATACTTATAAAGTATTAGTCTATGAGTATTTGCAGCAATTACCCGCTATCGATTTTGTAATCTAGCAATAACCTTTCTTTAATAATAATTAAAAGTAAAACTGAGAGTTTCATTTGAAACGAGTCCGTTATAGTAAAGTTAACACTTGAAACATCAAAATCGCCGCTCACTTGCTCGGCGCTCGGATCGCTATCCCACGATCGGTCTTCTCGATTTATAGATATCGCAGAATTGAAAGGCGCTTCGTATTTTGCATAACGCTTCACTATAACTTGTAAGCACAATGCTCCGTGACCTACACCAGATCTGGCACGATGGACAATCTATTGGGCTCGTAGGTCAGCGGCCGATTTGAACTTATTTTAATGGCATAAACAGAGCTTTCTGTTCTATCGAAATGAAATTATTTGTGGGAGTAGATATTATATATATACATATATATATATTATACATGAATCGAGAATAATGGTGTTGCTAGGATCATTTCGTGACGTTTTCATTTTGAGTAATGTAAAATTCGTACACTCGTATACTCATATCTATCTTTTATGACCATATGTCTGAAACGCAATAAGAAAAGCTCGCTAATTCAATTAAAATCTATAAAAAATATCAAAACGCCTAAATGTAACTTGTTTTGTCCAAATTAATTTAAAACTGGATCTAGAGTGCTAATTAAAGCGTAGGTCTCGTTCGCTGATAAAAAATCGTCTGAGAACTCATGCACTGGTAAAATACATAAATCTTATTGTTGTTGAATTGGTTCGACTTCCTGTATCGACCGGTCGCGGTGAGCTCGTTGCCGCACTTCCAATAGCTGTTCTGATATTCTTTTTCTTAAAAGAATAAAAATAGAGCGAAAAAACACGTCTCCTGTTTTTTACCAGACGACCTTGCAGCGGACTGTCTCACTGAATCCGAGACAGTAACTACAGAATGAAGTGTGATAAATAGATGCTTTTAAAACGACGTTCTTGCGCTGGACCTTCCTCTCAGAACAAATAAACCCGAGTCGTGAGCTTCCTAAACGGGCATTATGGTAGCGGGTCAATCAATCAGAAGACCTCATCGATCGTGGAGAGTTACTTTTACTTTTATTCAATAACTAAGGCGATGAATATGCATGATGAAGCGATTTAAAGCATCGTCCGTTCGTTTGCGAGGTTTCGAGCGTTATTTTGTGGCCGTCACGTGTCTGTCAGTCGTGTCAGAGAGACATGGCCGGCCGGTGTTGGGCGCACTTCGAGATTACTTATTAATGTTTCGTTGGACAGGCTCGCCTCGCTCGCCGCCGCGCAGCTCGCGGGCGACGACATCTCGTTTAATTACCGAACTTAACATGCTCACTGACTTCCATTTAACTTATGTAAATGTAAATATTGTCCGGTGCACGTAAAAAACATAAAATATAATTATAGCGGCTACAAAATAAAAACAATTATACAATGCTTGCACGCACGACGTCGAATCGCATCTTTGTCAAAAGCTCGTGATTTTATACGGAGTTGCTAAATAAACTGAAAAATCAATTGCGTAAATGACGAGTCACTGTAAAAGAGAAACTGGTGATACAAACGAATAATCGTCACGTCGCGGTCGTAGTTTTCAAAATATAATTATGGTGGGAAAGACGTTGCGTGAACGCGCGGTGGCTTATACATTTTATGTATATCCACCATCAATCATCTGTCGTTAAACAATCAACTTTCATTTTTACGAGCGTATTGTTTATTATGGCTATCTAAATTTACATAAGTGACAAGTTTATAACAGACTTCCCCTAAAAGGAGGAGCATCTCAATTAACTTTTGATTTAAGCGTTTACACGGATGTTTTGCAATGTTATTACAATAGGTAACTTAATAAAGCAACAAGACGCATAAAGAGGTTGGCTGTATAAAGGTGATTGGCCAATATGAAATCAAATCTATATTTTACCTTTGTTTTAATAAAACACATTATTTACCTTAATATTAACCAGCACAGTAATTTACTATAAGTTTTTAGTTACATAAATATAAGAGGTTTAACATAACGCACTACTCCTTTTTCTTTACGTGATAAAATTTACTTTCATTTGCAAAATAAGTAGATGCATCAAATTGTGGCTATTCTAGAAAGTGCTTTATCAATCCAATTGTCTGAGCCACGCCTACAATACTTGTGGGGTTACTACAGACTTTAACCACCACCATTTACTTTAAAATTTAATAAAATATTACTATAGTTGCTAAATAAAACTTGTAGTAGGACTTAGAAATACCTGTGTAACTGTATACCTATTGTAAAATGGTTGGCTATAAAAAAGGTGTTTTCAAGTATCATTACGTACTAATTTTATTTTTAGCTATTACAAATTTTAAAATGTCAAAAAATTTGTTAAATTTAGATGTCATGAGGAAATGCTGTCTAATAATTAAGAGATAAATGAAAAGATGATGATTAAAACGTTACATTACCATAGATGCCGTAAATTTAATTTAGTACGCAAATGATTACGCTTGCCTAAAAATTAAAATACTTTATTTATTTTTGTTTGAAAATACCAGATTTGACTCACTATTTTATAAATTCTATTAATTGTTACACACGTACTTGTTTTTGCAGTTTGCAAATA
The DNA here is from genome assembly GCA_964023185.1 of Macaria liturata. NCBI lineage: Eukaryota > Metazoa > Arthropoda > Insecta > Lepidoptera > Geometridae > Macaria > Macaria liturata. The sequence goes on along the minus strand of OZ026818.1, from coordinate 4,972,632 downwards.
TCAAGAGGTACAAACAAAGACACGATATTAAATTTTATGGTACAAAAAAACAATGCAGTTCGTTACATCCTGATAAGCCAAGGTTCAAATCCGCGACGGATCTCTTCTCTATGACAAGGCCGGAATGGAAGGTTTCAAATAACTATAGATTCAATTGATTTGTTAGCTCTATTTAGACACGCTTATTATTTTTTTGATGTACTATTTTGTGCTGATGTCTTTGTTATGTATTGTATATTATTTTTTTGTTGTATTGATGTGTACTTTTCTATTGGACAGCTTGAATTTAGAAATGGACATTTACGTAAATTTCAATGTAGTGTGTCATAAAAAAGGGTTAAAAAAAATGTTTGTTATTAGACTTATAAAAAAACTATTAACAAATTAACACGGTAAAATTGTTTAATCAATAAATTGCATTAGCATAGTAACAGTATAATCAGACTTGTTAAACGTTTGTCGTCAATGTGAGCGAGAGTCAAATCGTAACAGATCACCGCGTAGGAATCGCTTCCGTTCTATAAAAAGTCAATGCTACTTATTGCACAGATTAATTTGCATAAAGCTTTTAAGATCTAATTGTAATCTGTATCTGTCGTCGATTAATATGATTCTGTAGGTACATATATGTAGATAGCTATATTAACATCTAAATCGCGCTACTGAGAAGAATCACGGAGCGCGTTGATGTCTTTTGTATGAGACTTATGTTTTAGTGTTGTATAAAAATTTAAGTAAATTTACATTGATATCACGATGACATTTAATTAAACAGTTACTATTAAATAATGATAATCAATATATTATTAATGTAATTCATTTTTTGGTGGTTGTGGAAGTGTCATAAGTTTGTGATGAGACGTTTTGGTTGTAAGCATGTTAGCTATCATTAGTATGTATGTATTTTGTCTCGTAAACAAAATACATAGTTCTTAAACAACTTATGTATCTTTAACTTATCTAAACTACTGTACCTGGATAGAAAGTTATAATCTAAGACTGTAACAAATTTCGCCAAAAGCGTTTCAGCGAATCAAACGTGAAGTCGTAATAAACATATACACACAGACTTTCACCTTTATAATTATTGAATTAAATATTGGTTTCATTATTCAAGGGGTAACTACTTCACCAGTATTCAAGCCAGATGACAACAAAAGCTCGCGCTAATACTAAAATAGTCATGAGTCACGCTGCGTCTAGGAGTCGTTTCGTGCAAATGTGAATTAATGAGGGTATTTATAAAATTGCTATGCAGGGTATGCAGCTCCATAGATACAGCTCTGCCATGTGGATACGGAACCCGTCCGTGGGCGGTGTCCGTTGTGTTCGTAGACTATATAAGTCAGAGACTCTTAATCCCTATCAACAACATCGTCTTAAGCTATGTTACTTCTTTACACGTCATTTCTATAACCAATCATAGTACCAACATCCAGACATTATCATGGTGCCAGAACAACGTCCCAACCAGCATTCAATACATGTTATATGGCTTAACTAACTCGTAGATTTTATTGGCACTATCAATATATTCTACTTTTATATTAGTAGAATGACATTATTTTCTGCGCTCTCTTTTCTGCCCTTACACGGTCTAGGGTCTCCTAGCGGAGATATAATCCTTATCCAAGAGGCGCCTCCGTGTCCGTCTCCTGTGAGTTAACACAGACATAACATCTCGTCATAGAAATTTTTGCAAGATGGTTGCCAACATTACTCCGACGATCGAGTCCCTTCCTATCAGCATATGCAGATACTTTCTCATTCAATTTCTTTCTCTTTCAATTCAAGCTCATTTCATTTCCGAAGCACACATGCCTCGAGAGTATGTAGAGGAGAATGCATGGTGCAACTCTAATGACTGGTCTACCGACTGAGATATCGTTGTATTCGTCCTTTGTCCAGTGTCCTAGCTGGCAGCCGCCACATACATGCATAGTAAATAATGAGTCGGATCAGGCAGGTGGACGCGCACGCGCGCATAGGAATAGAAAGGCACATTGCAGTAATTATTTAGTACAGTTATCCGTAATGGGCCGTTTTGCGAAAGCTGTTGAGTAAATAAGCAGCGTCCTGCGGTTCCAGCCGGCTGCTCCTAGACGTAGCATAAAAAGTACAAGTAAAAAATAAACCGACTGCAATACGATATAGGTACAACTTATAGATGGTTTCAGAAATCATGTTTAGCAATCATCATCAGCCATTTTCGCCCACTGCCCACAGCATAGGTCCCTCTTTTAGCACGCCACTGGTGCCGGGCCGGTCATGCGCAGATCAAATATGCAGGTCAAAAAGTAAGAACTAAGTAACTTATTTTTTTTAGTTTTTTTATTGTATTTTCAAACACATCTTTGCACAATGTGACCTAAACCATATGGTTACTATATACTTATGTATATATGTATGCATTTATAGCATTAAGTATACGTGTTTGGCAACCTAAATAGATCTACCTGCCTACATATTCAAATTTAAACTGATTCTCATAATATACAATGACACATACAGGTCAAATGGATAACCTCCTTTTATTACTAGGCTAAAAAGTAAAAACTACCCTCGTAATAACAATTCCGCTGGATAAGCGGTTTCATTTTAATTAACAGTACATACCTACGGTGAACTTGTGCTCATTAATTTTGTTTGTCGTTCGTGACAGTGTGATTAAGTTGTTTCAAGAAATTATCTTGCACCGTTACACTTTGCTATTATAATTGAAATATGTGTTGTGCAATAACAAACATTATATTTTCAGTTTGTCACAAAAACGTTTTTATTTTCCAACATGTTTAAAATTGGTAGATATATTTTGCCTATCAATGCCAATGATTTACGATCAAAACACTACGCACAAGTCTGTGGATCATCAATTTATTACAGCTTTTGTCACTTCTCGAGTATCTATTGAATATCATACCTAATAATTCTAGCTATTCTATTCAAGTTAGATCGCCTGTTTTTTCTTAATATAATTTAAGTCAGCTTAGCAGCCATTAAAATTCTCTTTCAATTTAGCGTTATCAGTTTGATAAAACGTTTCTGTCGCGTTTGGCCAAACGTGTTTAACGTCCGCGTGCAACGAGTAGCGCGCGATAAATCTTTACCCCTCGATTAGGTTATCTAGAAACTCGGCGAGATGTGTCGGTGTGATAGAGTAGCCGCGTTACTGCCTTCATACAGAGGGTGTCGCGGCGCCGCAGCGGCCACACCGCGGCCCCGCTGCGGCCACGCTGCAGCCACACTACGGCCCCACTGCGGCCCCGCTGCAGCCACGCTGCGGCGTGAGACGGCCGGCCAGCGCTCCCGGGCCGCGCACGCCCGCGGGTCAGGGGTTAAGCGATACTTTATTTTGAATAATTTATATGTCGTACCGCGATAGACGGCGTGCCCTCCGCCTCGTACTGTTTATGGTAATACGGGATATCTCGCATTGCAAATGCGCTGAATGTGTCGCCACCAGAAGCGGCGCGCTCGCGATAAACACCGCTCGGAATAAATTTTATATTCGCTGTGGAAATGAGCCTGTTTCACGACTAATATATTTCAAGTTTTATTTTATTGTAGCTTTTAGTATACCTACCTACTTCATGGTTCGCGCTTTGTGGTACAAGTGGGTATTATGGCTTCGTAACGATAAAATGTATGCACGTTATGAAACTTTTTACTTACTATAATATGAATTGCGTCTGTCATGACATGACCCGATGGTGATTCGAAACGAATTCATTAATTAATGAAATATGTTATTCGATCGCCAGAAATGGACGTTATTAATGTCGACTGTCCACTAAATCACAATCAGAGCTCGAACAATCGATCGCGGTGTAAAATTAATTGAAACGTTTCAGGTTTGTGTCGCCGATGGTCAGACGAGCGCAGGAGTGCGACTCAAAAATCACTTTTAAGAAATTGCCATTAATCAAAATTAATGGAGTTATTATCGTACTGGAACCTTCAAAAAAACTTATTGCGAACATAAATCAGTGCTAAGGGCCGAGCGCAGTGAGCTTTCTAGGACGACGCGAGGAAACTCACTAACATCTCCCTCATACTCGGGCAAATACTCGTTTTGGAAAGCTTTTTTCACCAATTACTACATATTTAAAATTAGTTTCGATAATTAGCATAACAAGACTGCGTTAATGGAGTGTCACAACATTAATTACGTAACAATTTGATGAGAGCGGCTCACAAGGTCAGCGATTGTCTGTTTAGATGCGACTACTAAATTAATGTCTATAACCATATAGATAGATATATCTTATTTTGTGATTTATACGGTTCCTAATAAGAGCACAAAAGCCATTATTGATCAAAATCGTTCAGCTTATTTAGGCCGAATAAACGATGAGACCACTTTACGGATGAGGTGAGAGCTACGTGTTTCATAATTACTATTGTTGTGATTTATATACGCATCAAGATACCTGCCCGATAGCAAGAAAGTAAAAATACAGAATAGCGAACAATATGACGTGATATTTTTAGTAGATAATGATGTTGATGGACGGCAGCGAGCCGGCGGCGCGCGCGCATCGTGGGAACCAAATTTCGGCTCGACGATCTACAAGTTTTGCAATCGTTTGTATAATATTAAGCACCTGATTGGATACATAATCAACGTTCTCTGTTGCTTTGTTCTCCACAAACATTTACAAACAATTCAGTTACAAATCACCTTATTGAACAGCGTCGAATAAAGACGTGCAATAAAATAGCGGCTACACCCAAAACAAAACAATAAACCGATCATGCGAAACCAAAACAAGCTCAAGGTCTTCAAGTGCAATTACGTCCTCAGAAATACGGAAACGAGGAAATCTGTTCGATGTGAGAGATGAAGGAATCGAAGCGGCATCGGTAGCCACTAGCCAGCGTACTTTGATATAATTGGCAATATTTTAACAAATAAAGTAGTGGGGAGGGCGAAACGACATGTTTATGTGACCCGGCCAGCCTGACCCGGCCCCGCTTGCCAAATTAACGAAAGCTCGGGTCGAGATACTTTCTACTGGCCTGCATGCACCAACATTTTCATTATCGATCGCTTTCATAATTCAACTGACATTTTTCTTCCATTCAATTGCACCGAAAAAATAATACGTAGGGCGCGTTTATTAAGTTTTAATCGCAGTTGCGGAACGCGAGCTTTTTACCATCTGTTTCATGCCTTCTCGGTCGCATTAATTTAAATGTGCTATTTTCGTTCTGAATCTTGATTTGATCGCAAACAGCAGACGCAAGAATAAAGTTACAAAATACTTGTTTTGGGATATGTTTCTATTCGGATTCATTTATTTTTCTGTAATGACATCAATGCCAGTCGCTTTATAAATATTTATAAACGTTATTTATGAGACTACTTAGAACAGAACATTGAAAGTCTTTACTGATTTAAATCTGCGTTTATATAAAACGGTCATTGTATTTTCTCTGGCGAAGAATAATTGCTGTACTGTAACTGGACCACGATTCTGCATTTTATTTTCAATAATCAATTTCTACGCTTACGGCGACCGCTGCAATTTCCTTGACTTGATTTATTACTTAGTTTTGTAAACATGTTCTTTTGCTTTAATAATTAACCTCTTATTTACAGTTCCGTGAAAAGTCGACCGTTAATATATGAATCGAGAGTTAAATATGATTGTCGCTGCAAGTTATTACTGGGAGCGTTTAATATAAATTTGATGAATAAAATATCGTAATGAGCTATTTTATCTTTACGTGTGATGTTATCTCGCAGAGGCGGCATTAATTCCCACATGGCTATGTGGCCGGCTGACTGCACAAAGGCGACCTCGCACGAAATCACTTTTAGTTTCTTTATTTGTCCCGTCGCGCCGCGCCTACACCACCGGACAAATATGAAAACCGTTTATTTTAGACTTATTGAAAAACAAAATTGTTATACTTCATTACTTCCTGTTGTTGAAAAAAAAAACTACATTACTAATTACACCAAACCAAATTATTGTGGTCAGTAATTATTATTTGAACTGCTTATGCAAGATACATACCCACACAAAAAATCAATAGAATCCAGTAGTAAAAATAATTAAAACGTAAAAGTCAACAGTGTATATTTTTGAAAGACTATCATTTGTGATTTTTACGGTCTGTTAACGGCTCGTAAAGGATCGCGGCAATTATTTTGATGGTTATGGCCGTCACAAATTGTGATGACAATGCTTCCTCGTATGGTGAAAGTAAACAGAATATAAATAAATCATCGGCAGTACGAGTATGAGATAAGAGGAGGATGAAATAGTGTGTTTTGCGAAGAGAACACGCGGACGGAGCCATGTGACACGGTGGCATGGAGCAAAGAAGGCAGATAGATGTGGCAGTAGAATCACTGAGTTTTGATAAAGCGATTTTTATGTGAATAGAAATACATACTATTTTATATTATTTCTGATTTTCTAGGTGCTCTGCATTTATTTTATAGTAGTTACAAATAAAATGTTTTCTGGTTTTCTTTTATTATTATTTTAATATGGGACAGATATGTAGCGATATATGTATGTACATACTTAATACTAGCGTATGTTTAAAATAACAAAAGTAAACAAGACATTTTGACTGCATTGAATTTAAAACTTCTTGGATGAATACTAGGATAACAAAGCTAGACACAATAGAATAGATTATTTAGATTTTTAGACACTTTATATTAGACAGATTTCTCTAAGTCATAGTTTTTTTTACAAGAAGAGAGGCCTATGCTCGGCAGTGGGCAATAGCAGGCTGATGATGATGATGATGATTATAGTTTTTTTTAAACTATGTCCAGTAAACATGTCACATCCAATAGACTCCTGCATACAAGTGCGTGTGCGCATGTAGTGTGATGGGTCAGCGGGCTGAGTACTACTCGGGCTTTCTATACCATTCTATACATTACGCATGGCACGCGGAATAAACTTGTACGGTGAATTATTTAGAATTACCCACCTGTGGTACTTCTGTGGGGCTTTCATGGGAACGTAGATTATAAGTTTTGTTAGTGTTTTGATTTGACTTGTAAAATGTATTTTTTTTTTTATATTTCAGTGAAGGTGAACATAAAATGCTCTTATTTTTATTAGTTGAAAATATTGCAATTACCGTTTTGTTTTATTTGTCTTGAGTATTATCCATTCTATAGCTAATTTTGATACGTACATAGGTACTAAAATTAAATTTCTGTAGAGATCAGTTAAGATATATTTATACATTGGGCCAATTCAATTTCCTCAAACAAAGTGAAGTGGGTCGATCTGATATAAGCGGCTATTGAAAAACGAAATCATAGCAGTAATGAGTGCGCGGTAAAAAGGTCGGTCGGCTTGCGACACTGCGGGCCTCCATATTGTATTCACAGGAACTTGCGTTTGCAGAGAAATGGTCAATAAATTTGAGCCGTCAATAAAGATATCGATCAAAATTACAGGGTTCAGATGATTTAACAAATATGCTCGGATCGCCTGCGTCGCCCGCCAGGGTGGCCGGACTCTTCCATGAAACTGTAATGTTATGGCCCTTAACAACAATTTACCCGGTCCACGAAAGCTGCACCAATTTCTTTAATTACCCACCCGAATTGAGCTGTTGGAGTCACTTAATTAAACATAAGAATCTTTATTTGCAAACAGAGTTTACGAGGCTATTCTGTTTGCAGAGGTGTAATTACCGAGGAGCACACGATCAGGGTTAATGACTTCCACTCGAAAGTACTACTCGAGAAAAATAAAATGATTATTGTAAAGCACGTTTTCAAACAATGCAATCATGCTATGTTAAACGGCCAATCTGGCGAGTGGTAACGGTTACATTTGTTTTTACAGGTCGTTGGAGCTTGAAATGTAGGATCGAGTTGTGACGCCCAATGAGGATTATTTGAAGCAACAATTGGTTTCAACTCGTGCGGCTACTGACGTGGGAACGTTGTTGTTTGGAAGCCAACGCTACGAGACGTATCAATCGACGAGTCATTATTTTGATTTCCAGTTCCGTACTCTTGTAAATATGTACTTAGTAAGTAAGCAATGAATGTGCTTTGATTGAGTAATAGACAGCGATGGCACCCTGCGCGTGCGTTACTCCAGTATAAAGGCGAGTGCGTCTCATTAACGCCTTGCGCAAGCTGGAAAGCGGCCCTTGGGGCGCTCGACGCTCGTGGCAGGGACAAGCCACGCAAATTACTTTGGCACCGTTTGACGGCGGGAAATTTCATTACCACGAGCACATATCATTATTATCTCGCTGGCAATCTACATATTTTACCCAGTAATAAATGCGCGGGTAGTTTCACTTTCCGACACTGGTTTTCGAAAATGACCCGGCTTCATATATTCGCCGGCCGAGGCTCTCGTGAAGGGCCTGTTACAGTTTTAAGTGAATTTCTTTCTGACCTCTTGCTTCAAGGTGTCGTGTGTAATTACTCGCGCCCTGATATATAATTTGGCGTAAACAACATAAATGACATTTACAAAGTTAATATCAACAGATTGTAGCGAACGAATTACAATAAAAAATCAAGAACGACATGACATGGCGAGATCGAATAACTGAACTTTGACTCAAAAGTCATTAAACTGGTTACCGTTTTAATATCTCAAGCAGATTGTATAATGTCAGCAATATAGGCCCAAATATGGTGTGTGACAGTTCGACCTGCTCGTTTGTGCAACTGCCACATTTACAGATATTCACATACCTGCCCCAAAAACCCCTACATCATAAGTTTAATTCTTAAAGTTCTAAACTAAAACGTTTTGTTGAGTACGCTGTACTTTACTCCATTAAAAACAAGCAATACCACGCGTTGAAATCTTTTGTTCTATGTTTCCACACAGTTGTTCGTAGACATTTGTGAATGAGTGCAAAAATGATACAATGGAGATGACTTGGTACGGTATTAGAATACATAATGTTATGTTTCTTTTCAGTTCTTGAAAAGCTTTAAAATTTGTTATTGACAAGGGCACGCGTTGAACTCTTTTACACTACAGACTTACATCGGTACGTACGTTGAAAAGCAGAGCGTAACGACACATTTAATGTAGGTACTTCAGCATTAATAATGAGTTGTGGCGGTGTATAGTTACGCGCGGTCAGCAGTAGCATACACCGCACACACAGTCTTCCCTTCGCCTCTGAGTGAAGCAGACGAATTGAACATTGTAGCTCCTGTGAATATATGGTCAACTGAGTACAATGTAGTTTCTCTATGGAAGTGACGTCACCCCCGAAGTACAGCCCCTGATAGGTGTCGGGCCACGCGCCCCACGAGGAGTCAGATGTGCTATATACAAATACTCATATATAGGTAAAGAGTTTTGATTAAATGTTATTGTTTTTTATTAACATACATAATTACAAAAACCATTTATCAATGTATGTACTAAAGAAATGTCTTCAATAGTAGTTTTTCATACACTAGTTTTATGAGAATCATGACATCTTAAATCCTTTTCACGTTGAAATATCAATCCTATTGTAGTGGTTCATATTTGTAATACGAGACCGAAAGTAAGTACATATAATAATTCCGAAACAACAGTAACAGCTCTGATAAGTCAAGCACGAAAGCCCTGCAATCAAGAAGACTTGAGAAATCCCAAACAAGGCCCGCGCCGGCGCAAAATTAAATATTAGACATATTTCGTTAAATTTGATCGAGTTACCGCTCGTTACGGACACTTGACAGCGTAATGACAGAGCCCCACCCCTTGTAATCGGCGCGCGTGATTTTACTCCACATCACACTTGAAAATCATTTTGTAAATTTATTTTTTATACCTTATCAAACTCCACGTATGTTTTCTCTCACCGCGGAGCGCTAAGCGTATCATTACTCGAATTCAAGCCCACAATTACTCGATCGAGTTGGTGTAAAAGTTCCAGAAAAGTAGTACGACGCCGCTATCAGCTACCCGAAGATTAAAGGATTGATTGATTGTTTTTATGTGACCGATAAGCTCCGACACTTTCGGGCGGTTTCTTCAAAAATGCCTTGATTATATGCCCTTTGCATATGCGCTCTCGTTTTGTGAAATTTATTCACATTTAATGTTCTACCATTACAGAGTTGACGGTAACAGAATAACAAGTACCTACATTCTGTTCGGTGATTCCTTTTAACTTTCAGTAAATGAATAAAACAAATTATAAATCTAAAAATTAAGAGACGGTTACCTCGATTAACTATTTTCGTAATTATAATAAGTTACGTAGCGTCATAATGATATCCTTCATTTTTATGCAAGTCGCATAATAATCACATTATATTCCACTATTATAGTTGTCAATAAATTATTTTAATTGCGAATAAATACAATTATAATTCGAGCATAATATCATCCTGAGGCAAAACATAAATATTAGCATCGAAATAGCATCCACACAATGGGATTCGCATACCTCACGAAGATATAAGGCTTTATACATGTATTATAGCAGGTACGTCACACTCACGTTATCTCAACGCTGTACATTTTGAAGCAGCTGTTACTACGAGTATGGTCCTTAAAAGTACAAGGTGATAAAGTACTCAGTTCGCGAATATTTTCAAACAAACTGTAATAGTAATAATAATAAAATCATTTATTGACACAATTAACATTTTAAAATATACAATAGTTGTAGCCTGTAATATAATCTTATAAAGTATGTGTAAAGTAAAGTACATTAATTTTATTTGTGCAATGAATAGGCCCGGTTCTTCTGAACTAAGCAAGAATGCTTGTCTCAGGAGAACCGTACCCCCGGGGGAATTTACAATAGATGTGCTAGTTAGGCTTCATCCATAATCTAAAAGTATCAAAGTTAACATTTAAATTTAGTTATCTTAGTATTAGCAGTCTGTTAATGATGTCAATATTTATATATGTTTATTTTTATTAATTTTGTTACTTAATAAGTACCTTTGTAAGTGCGTACGTGTGTGTGTGTGTGTGTGTGGAGTGTTTGTGTAGGTATAAGTGTACATCAAATCTATGAAGGGTCAGTACATATACCAGCATCAATGAAGATGTGGTGACAAACCCATAACAGGTAGCATCACTGGATATCTAAAGTGTTATTTAGGTACACATAGAAGTAGTAGGTAAACATAGTAATAGTAAGTCTTGAAAACTAAAAACGATTCAAACTTCAAAGTTTATCGTATTACTAATTGTATACCAACCAAACTAGCTCTAACAGAGGCCTTGTAACTCGGTGATTTTAATCGAAAAGTGTGTATTACATTACATATAAACTAAAAAAAACACAAATGGAATGTGATCTGTCGTCACCTATAGTTCATAATTTTTTTAGTTTTTTTGTAAAAAAAACTCAGCCTGAAATGAAATTCCAGTCTTACAGTCAGCCTTATACCTTAAGCGTAGAGATGTCTAAGGTATTCCACGTCACTGAAAAATTAAGGCGAAGGTATGATAAGCCGAGAGCAATAAAAATACCGAGAGAATTCGAGTGAAATTGAACTCGGCGAAGGCTGATGTGTCGCCGAGGGCTCGGAGAAATGACACCGGCTGTTGTAACTTTAAGGTTAGTCTTTAATTAACGGTAGATCATGGTTTAATCATTACTTTACATAAATTATCATCATCATCATCAGCTTAATGAAACCCACTGCAGGGTAAAAGCCTTTCCTTCACTAAAACAGTATCTACTGGCTGAACAATATTGTCAGTCTTATATTGCAAAGATCTAGCAGCCCTTAAATCTGAAAACTTATCCCAAAACTTCGACTCCTAAAACACATGCTGACTTGGATTTTGTGTATATGTATCATACAAATTGTTATTCTATAGCACTTAATAAAAAAAAAATGTTTTAAAGTGCCAGAATTGTAATTTGATATAAAAGCTAATTTATACATTAATTGACTTGGTTATCTGTTATTAATTGTATGGTAAAGTTATTGTAAAATAGGCAGTTTATTTAGTCATAGCGACACAACACATTTTTTAAAACGTCAGCACTTAGTTATTTGTTTACAAAGTAAAACATGAAAGTAAAGCTTGTAGTCCACATCCTTGTAAATCGATTACACGTCATGTTTCAGCGCAAGAAGGTGCGGTTCAGATCGCGTGACGGACTTTAATTATCACGAGGTGTCGATACGAAAATCGACACGCAGAGACTTAAATCTTGAAACAAATCATTGTTATTATACCTGGTGATAAGTGGAAACCTTATTTTCGTTACTTTTTATTTAAACTTCCGAGCTTATTACTGCCAAACTGAGTAAACACCGCGTTTTTAAATTGACAGCGTATATTTTATACCGCGTATGTAAATAACAAATTGGCTCTCGTTTATTTCGAATGTCCTAGATTTGGAATTAAAGATTTGAGCTGATTTATGTCTTTATATTGAATTTATCATTTTTATTATAACTTACTATAATGTACAAAATTTTAGTCAGTTTTTCACAACACGATTTCAATGGTAAACAGGTAAAAGAAAAAAGAAAGTGTCATGAACCTTACTAATCAGGAGAAAAAATAAAATTAAATTACGAAGGGCATCTGCTATAGGATAGGTTGGATGGATAGGTTTACATTTAAAACGAGGAACCTTACGTTAAGTAAACTAAGTAGCAATCTAGGATCTATCACAGTAGCTTAGAAGCAACCCGCTATTTACAAGTAAAAGCTTACAGTTGACTACATAGTCTACGTAGTCTGTCTAATGTTCCGCATCACTGTGCTCTAGGATAAACCACACTTACCTACAAGAAACACCCACTATTTCTGAACACTTTCAGACCCACCGTTACACAAGTTTCCTGAAAAACCCAGCTCCCTCTCCGCTGTATCGGAAGGGTATCTCACGGCCCTCCGCCACGCTTCTCACCTCGAGCCGCGATGCTTTATCGCCTGCAATCGACGTCACGTCATATAGACATCGCATTATTGCAAAAATTCTAAACAAGGACACACCAGGACAATTGAGCGTCATAATAAGTAAACGTTTGCACTGATACTTACTTACTTACTAATGTGCGCTGCGCTGCGACCCAAACTGGATCCTGGCCTCCGACACAAAGAGACTAAAAAGGTATCACATTATATTAAGTAAACGAAAGTGTTTTTTTTTGTTTCTTGATATTTTCGTGAAGCTGCAACAACAAATCATCGTAATTTTTGATGTGGAGATAACAAGTATGAGGTCCAAAGATCAATATACGAGCTACTTTTTTTCATCCCGATTCAAAGCAGACAAAACCGCAGGAATCTAACTAATACTAAACGAGTACACTGAAAGCTCAAAATATATGTTTGTCTGCAATATTTTTAGCGACATATACGTGGCGGAACAATTCGTATAGATCCATTTATAGGTGGTAAGACGTTTCTATAGCCTCTGTCGCCTCCAATCGCGCCACTCATCTATTACACGAATTCACCCACTAAACCGAATGTCGATGACCCCCCCGACCTCATTCCTCCTTGTAGGGAGTTTACGAGTGACAGCCGCGTGCTAACCTCCTTGCTTTTTATTGTTGTGTTCGACAGGTTCGTGCAAGATTGTACCTACAAGGGACATGGGCAATTTGGTGATGACAGTTTTATTCAGTTGTTTCTTTATAGTAGGTTGTATTTTCATGATAACAGATTTGCGCGCACGTCACATTAGACCTATAGATAGATAAGTTGGCTTTTTATTTAGTGTTCATCAGGTTCGTACGTGCTGACATAGTGATCTATCAATGCACATCCCAAACCATTGGACGGATCGGGCTGAAATTTGATGCAGTTAGATGTTATGACATAAACATCCGCTAAGAAAGGATTTTTGGAAATGCCACTTTTAAAAGGATGAAATAGGGTATACAAGTTTTACTTCTTAATGCGAACGAAGCCGCAAGCACCCACTGGTTAACTTATCTACAGATAACTACAGATAGATTAGTTGGCTGGAGATATTTTAGAGGTATCTACTTTTAGGTTACGAGTGACAGCCGCGTGGTAACCATCTTGCTTTTTATTGTTGTTTATAGTGGGTTGCATTTTCATGATGATTGATTTGCGCGCATGTTACACTATTACTTTACAATCAAAAGTTACGAAACAGCTATATTTTTTTTAGCTATGTGTTTACCTCCTTTCTGCGTGATTGTGCCTACTAAGATAATAAAAATAAATCACGACGGAATTACGACGGTTTGAGTGAGATTTTTGCGTACAGTAACGTATTGTGTTCATTATTGTTCACGTGCCTTTTTTTGTACTACTTTTGTTACGCCAATAGTGTAACAAGTCTTCATTGCAATTTGTACAAATATACAAAATATCATGCATAAATTCAATCATAAATAAAACACCGCGCCACCTTATAAAAAAAACGTTATGCTGGTTTGTATTTTTTTCGATTGTATATCAGTACTTCCTTTTTGAAAGTATAACTAAGCATATCTAACATTTAGAAAAGTAACAAAAAGAGCCCGCTAACGAGCTGCATAAGCCAAATTGCTTAATTTATATCGGGGTTAGTCACTGGGAATCTGGCATTTAAATTGCACCAATCTACGCTGATCACTGAAGCAGTAACATCGAGATTGAAAGGTTTTATAACTCTAATCCTAATTCAATATCGTTTTTTTGTCTGTCTGGGACTTTTTGGCGGGGGCAGGATCCTGTTCTATTGCAGACAAACAAAGCTTTCACTATCTCATTGTTTGTTTTCAATCTTGTGATATAACTGGTATATCACAAACGTAGTAGGTTGCAATGTACGCGTAGAAATGAGTTTATAATGTACGTTAAGATGATTTTCCTGGAAAGTAACGACATAAGTATTAATCTTTCAGTCACTGATAAACAACATAGTATAAATTAGTGTATTCCAACAGTCAGAAACTTTAGATTTGCTCTTGATCTTAATATGAGCATTTTTCAAAAGATTGAGTCTTTATTTTAAATCGTTTTTAATCATGTGTGGTCTTATGTCTAAATCATAATTGACTTGACAGTATCAAAATTGCGAATCTTTGTTTGAATAATATTGTGAATTCCTTTTTATAGGTATGAATAGCTATTAAAGTATTTACAAAAACATCATCAGGATTTGTTAAAAAATATGACTAAAATTGTTCATATTAAATAATAGTTTTTATTCAGAAATTTCTGAGCAATATTAATCACAAATATTTATTTGTAACATATTTATGTATGTGTTTTTTTTTTGGTCTTCCATCTATACGGTGGGGCAATCTACGCAGGACCGGGACGAGTGGCGTACAAGAAGAGAGGCCTATGCTCAGCAGTGAGCGATAACAAGCTGATGATGATGATGATTTATTTTATTGTGCAAGTCTCTTTATACTTACATAAGCAAATAAATGCCTTGAGTACTGGCAATTAAAGAGGTGGCAATATTTTAATGATATTCAATATTGACACAAGTACTTCCGTCGCCTGATGTCAACTAGATTGATAACAATAATGCAAGCGGGACTGGCCACATTTCGATCATCTAAAGCTGTTTATTTACATACAACGGACTGCATTAAACTGTCATGCATTCGATTATTATTTTAATGGCTTAAACGTGAGGTGTGTTGAAACCATTAAAGAACTGAATCGATTATATTATTTGTTTTTCGTAATTGTTTGTGTAAAAAACTGTGTAACGAAGTATTGTGGGTTTTTCAATCAACTGTTGGTTGATTTGGTTTAATTGTTTATTGATTCTTTAAGCTACTGATGTTTCTATAATTTACTTAGTAACCAGTTTCAAGACATATTGCTAGGTTTACCTGCTGGTAAGCAACAATAAGCGAACTTGCAAAAAAAGCAATACTCGCCAGTGTATCATGATTAGTATATTGCACCGTCTGCTACAGTTTTGACAATGCGGCCGTTAAAAAATTACTAAATATTCCAAAAAGAGCATTATTAATGAAGCAGACGTTAAGACCGAAAGCCGTCTGCACTAATTTGCCTATTGGCCAAGTGGGCCCGTATAAGCCGGCGTAAGCAGCCGCGATCATACGGTCTAAATACTGCGGCCATCACAATGCATCAGAGCAGCCGAGTGAAGGGCGCTCGGAATTCTCGGATTATTTTAACTTGTCTTTTTCAATGTCAGCGTTTAAAATAATTGCATCACAATTTTAAAATGCGAGCCTTTTGCTTTTAAGACGGTTTAAAGTGTCGTATAATAAGATTATTTCCTGGAAATCATGAGACACTTCTTTGTCGGACGTGTTCGCCGTAATGGAGGAGCGCGCACCTCTGTATTGTGCCAAGGTGACAAACATTAGCATTTAACATAGTTCTCCCTTACTTTTACTCAGCCTGCATGAGTCTATAGTAGGCATGCGTACGAGCAGTCGTTCGGAGAATGCTATAATAGCTCCGGTACCTACTACAGTTATAACTAAAGACCTATATGGCGACCGACCGTGGATGGTCAATTTTAAAAACAAGATCGTTCGTTCTTTTCTTTCCTGTATAATATTATTCCGTTTAAACTTCATAATTCAGATAACCCTCGGACCAAAATCATGGTACATTCGACAAGTTTAATACCCACGCTGTCAATTCCATTTACCGAAGAATAAGACCATAAAATAGACGACATACGGTCGTGACCGGCGCGGCCTTCCTCTATAGCGGGCCACAATTATTTATATTAAAACTGCGGAAAAAACTCTCTCCCTCTCGTGAGGTTATCGCCCATTGTTTCTCGGGAACTATTTAGACAATTGATGGCCGGGTTGCGAGGCATGTGGTTAAATACGCGCCGGTAGTGTCTCGAGGTACGTGGGATGTGCCTCCTATTGTGGCTCGATCGACGCAGCCACCGCCGCACCACGCCGCGCCGGCGACATTCAACGGGGCTTCAAATTAGATTCACAGCTCGATATTACGGATGTTGTTTGTATACTATTTTGAAACAACAATCACTCGAAGCTGCGCTCTTATGAAATTTTGAATATCTTAATTTTTGCTTGCTCAACAGCTTAGCTTAGATAAATTAAGACTAAAAGGAGCATGTGAATTGATTTTTATATAGAAATTAATATGCAATCTTGTCAGGTGATAGACGTGTTAAAGCAAATTTATGTTGGTGGGCAGGGAGAATTTATTTATATTTTATTCATCGGTATTGCAAATAATAACCCTTCTCTAATCTCGATCTCAGACGAAAAAAAATATTATTATGTCCTAAAAACAAACCACCGATGTCAATTGGTTCAACATAATTATGTACATGTGTAGTCAATATAGCTAAAGTAATTTACCTACGTTACCGTATTTTCTAGTAAGCATCAAAGTATTACCAGATTACTTCGCTAGAGGAGCTATCTATAAAGCAACAAATGATTAATAACTCTCGCATACAAGCAACTTCTGTATTTATTGGCTACAATATTTTATAACAGTCAGGTGTCATCGATAAAAATATAGACGGATTTTATTATACGGAGTTTGATGGATGCTTCTTTTGAAATCAAAATTACATAAATCTTGTAAAGTAACCTAACAAGACACTGTCACTTCTGTGCGTGAGCGGAATCTATTTGAATAGGTCGCTAAATTTTTAACGTTTTCAAAGATACATATCATACCTGCAACCAAACTACTCCTGATTTCTTGACTAATATTGCCTTTGTTTTATTTATTAGCGAAGACCGCAACTAAAGATAAATTACATAATCATCAAGCATTGTGAGTACTTACCTACAATTTTTTATATCAGTAGCTAAATTATGACTTGGTTATTTATTTACAGATTTAACGTATTAAAATTGTTTTTGTATTAAAATGTGTATAATTTTATGCTTTACATTGGATTTCAAATATAAATAAATAAATATTCCGGGACATTGCACACAGCGCCATCTAGCCCCACACTAAATAAATAAACAAATAAATATTTCAGGACATATCACACAGCGCCATCTAGCCCCATACTAAGCTTACGCTTGTAAGCTAAGCTTGTTGCACTAAGCAAACGCTTGTGTCGTGGGTACTAGAGAACGGATATAATACTTATATACTTTTCTTTTGTAAATACATACTTATTATACATACAAACGACCAGACTCAACACAAGTAATTATAATTATTTATTTTTATTTTTTATTATATATATATATAGAAAGTAAGCAATCGGCTATTAAGAATGTGTTGTACCCGAAATAGAATTTTTGTTCCTTATCATAAATAACGCTATATACGGTACAGTTCTAAAACACAAGCAATAAACACAATAACAATCGCAATTAACGAGGTAAATACCGAATTCCTATCCACTAG
Source organism: Macaria liturata (assembly GCA_964023185.1). Taxonomy (NCBI): domain Eukaryota; kingdom Metazoa; phylum Arthropoda; class Insecta; order Lepidoptera; family Geometridae; genus Macaria; species Macaria liturata. The sequence goes on along the minus strand of OZ026818.1, from coordinate 4,954,366 downwards.
TTATCTACATTAACATTAAGTTCTATTTGGTAGATTGACGAGAGCCAAATGCGTACAGCACAACGCCTCCGGCCTTTTGTGGTGTAAAATAAGCTTTCGAAATAACGACGTTGTTTACGTAGCGACTGATAGATTATCTGTATCTATCTGTAAAGAGTTCATAGTGCTATTGTAGGTATTAAATACATACATGAAACTAGAGTACATACACTACATTTGATGGTTTCTGGAGCAAACATAGAATTAGAAACAAAAAACAGGCAGTCTGTAAATAAATAAATATTCCGGGACATTGCACAAAACGCCATCTAGCCCCACACTTAGCTAACGCTTGTGTCGTGGGTACTAGATAACGAATATAATACTTATACACATTTTTTTTTTTGTAAATACATACCTACTTATTATACATAGAAACGGCCAGACTCGACACAAGTAATTACAAATTTTAGTATTCATAAATACTTGTCTCATGCGGGAATCGAACCCGCAACCCCTAGATTAGAAGGCAGAGTCACTACCAACTAAGCTACTGAGCAGTCGCTGTGTTTTATGATATTCATTTACAGTTTACTTTAGAAGTAAAATTACTTACCACGCTCATAAAAACTTAATTACTAAAATTTTAATTTATTCCAGAGAATACTGAGTGACACGTTGCCAAATTTTACAATTTTACAAAAATATACAGTCACTTATAATTAAAAACTTTCAATATAAACAATCTTAAAACCGTTCCTCATCCATGCAAAGTTCTAGTTGTATTATAGTGCTGACTCGTCGTCCTGATGATGGAAACCTCAGTTTTCCGAAACCTGTCGAGCTAATTTTCGACATATTTTTTGACGTAAGTGCTAGCCGGTTATTACAACTAAAGTTCTAGTTGTATTGTATGTCTGCGAAAACCGCCTAAATTGCACAAGATACAATTTAAATGAATATTGTCAACGCTAATACTTTGTAGCAAATCTATGTCAGAGGTCGCACGCGGGTTTGCGTGTAATTCGCCGTTTACAAGATAATTAATAAGCGTTTATGGCAAATACCAATTAAAGCCTTTCATTAATTAAAAGCGATTAAATCTAATTGATTAATGCCTCGGTTAATCAGACGGCTCATTAGTTTGAAAAGGTGTTATGTACATTTTTGGCTCGAAAACTTTATGGGTACTGTGCAATCAGAAGTTTTATAATTTGTTATATTAGTAAAATATACCTTATTAAACGTGTTGTAGAAAATAGTATGAATTACCGTAACAGAACACTACAGACTATTATGAGAAGACTTCATTTTCATAACAAACCTATGCGACATTTAATTTTGTATTGAATGCACATTAATTAATTACATACCTAGGTATATCATTTGTGTTCATATTTCACACTATTTTGTGATTTTTAAACTAGAAAGGTAGGTAAATATTTTCACGTAGTTTTGTTAGTACTTACCTATATAATGAGTAGGTATATCACACCATGACAAACGTGCTTACACGTTCGCTAATCGTCGTCCATTTTTCTTGCAATCAATCTTCATTATTCGAGTAAGAGCCTTAACATTATTTTTCTGAAGTCATGTAATGCGCGAGAAAGTTGCGTCATTATCGGCCATTTTGTATCACCGCCGTAATTTATTAACTATTTTGAAAACATTAATGTTCAGTTATTAATATTTGGGTCATCTCAGCAATTTCCCTTTGGAGGACATGTTTTCTTGCGGATTTGCATACTTACGATTTTATGAAGAAAGTATTCTGCTAATTCCATATACCTGTAACGCCGCTGTCTATAGATAATGGTATGTCTTATTAGATTGTTTTGCTTGTCCTTATTATAGGTACTTTTTTCTGAGCTAGTAGTATCTTTATATGCAAACTAAAATAGATAGATATTATTGACACGTAGTCCTGTCCTGTAGATTCTGTGAAAGTATAATGTAATCGAATAAAACACAAAGCTTTTATTGAAATATATGCTCGCACATTTACGCTCACGTTCAGGAGAAAGAATCTCTTATAATAAATCTTATAGTAACACATATATGAAACTAAGTGAGTAGATCTTTTGTTGCTTATTCAGAATATAATAAGTAAAGCAATCATTGTTTCGAATTGGAAATACGGTCACCGAGTGCATGCGGTTCGCGCGATGGCATGTCGCTGGCGCGGCGCGGCGGCGCGGGCGCAGGCGGCGGGCGCCTTTCACCGCAGGTCAGGGGTCAGGGCGCGCTCAGGTGCTCCGCCCCCGGCCCGCGCCCCCCTCCCCCGCCCTATTCAGCTGTCCTCACTAGAACGCTCCAAAAGACACTCATGAATTATTCCAGCCCACCGACAATTACAAAACAATAAGATCCGATATCGCTAACGAACATCGCGAACCTCGAGCTTTACTCGTTACGAGTGCGCAGCTAATGCCTTGTTGAATTCCTAAAAGTCACGGTTTTTAATGCTCACGGTAGAAAGTTCGGTGTCAATTACGGCGGTGTGTAAAACACGGGTGTCGATGTTTCGCAGTTGACGCGATAATTTCCTGTTAGTTAAGCGCGAATCGATTCGGTGATTACTGGGTGTTTGTAGTGGCAGTAGCGGCGTCTCCGCCAGCGCGCTGCCGCGCCGGGCCTGTCACGCCGGGCCCGTCACGCCGGCGCGGCGCGCGGTCCGGCGGAAGCTGCGCATACGGCGAGCTTTCGGCGGTTCCCACGGCGCCCCTCCCGCGCCGCGGTTACACAATGAGAGGTGAACGCGGATCTAAGCAATCGCTTAACCTCGCCCACTGCGGCCGCAACACGATGCACATCCAATACCGCACACTAACGTAACGGAACACTCGCCCATTTGTATTTACATTTATTCAATTTGTCATTTAACATTAAATCGTTACTTAGTTACTAGTCCCGAGATTGCGCAGTCTCGAATTGGAAAATTACCGTGCAATAATGATGCAGTGAATAAAGGAAGTCTTTCACAATTTCACACGTCTCGGCGTCCTCGACCTGTCCGTTATTCTCGAAAGCTTCAATTTTTACCCGTCAACCTCTACCTTCCCGCGGTCACTAGGAAATGCAGGTTATTCTTTAGGTAATGACTTCCGAGTCTTTGTTGTGAATACACCCGCGACAGGTGGGTCAGCGCTGACCACAAGGAAATAACAGAGCTTGTTAGAGCGCTTAGAGTCTCGCGGATGAGTTACGGCACCTCTATCCGGGGGGTGGTCAGTGGATTGCATGTGACGAGTACTTTCGATACATCCGGCTTGCCGCGGGGTCACGACCGCGCTCCGTCCGGCGCCGGCGCTGCCTCGGGCGCTCGCGGCGTACACTATCCTACACGAGACCTACGCGTGATTATGTCCGACGCGCTTAATTATGCTGTCACATCGTCACTTGATGGACAATAGTGAAAGCGAACCGTACTCGCAGTAATAATAGACAAAAATACCTACGCATTGTTGTCATTATCACTCAACCTGTGATTTCTTAACCCGCAGACCTCGCTAAAACTTATATCACGATTTTAGCACGTGCATTCAAATAAGTCTGTTTTCGTCAGTCTTTATGCTTTATGCATAGTAGATGGCGGAAAAACTGAATATGATTAGTTTGAGTGTACGAATTGACTGGAATAAATCAAGGCGAATTTGCATAACAACCTCACAATTTAGTGCCTATCTATAATTAAAATTGCTATGTCTGAGACAAGGTTCTTAGCGATAATAGTTTGAGTACTATAAGCGGCAATAATGATCACATATGATACGAACGAATGTTATGTCTTCCGCTACTAGGTAAGTACAGCTTACTTAAACTGTTTGTTGACATAATTATAGCTTAGAGCCCGATTTCTGTTCCAGTGGCCTTCTTAAAGTCTGTGAACTTGATGTCGTATGGCCTGTAGTATAATTAAATTATTATAATTATCTGAACAAAACAAAGTAGGGACATAAACGCATACCGGTCTTTTCGTATCTACAGAATGTGGGTATAGTCGACCTAACGTGATTTTATTTTACATATAAAATAACTCACTGTTTTTATAAGGCTCATTAAGCTTAATCTACCTGTCCTGCCCAACCAGAAACCGAGTTGGACATAAAACATCCGAAAATAGGTGCGACAAATAGGTATGTCTGGTGTTTTTTTTTTGTTTTTTGTGCATTCATCGGGGACGGGTTATATGTATTTATGTATTATACTCTCGATTAAATGTAAATAGAGAACAGTTGTTGGAGTTTCCATGCGCCGTGTTCCGGCTTCAGAATGGGCCAGTCCTCCTTGAAGTGATCCGACCAGAGCCGAGCTTTTAGATCATCGCCTCTGCTATGTAGCTATAGCCTCGCTTAAACTTTTATGAGTACCACAAGCCTACGTAGGCTTATACTTACCTCTGCTTAGCAACATATGAATCACAATATAGATACAGGCTAACGCCTAGTTTGGGGTCTACTGTAAATACTATAAACCTATTGTATTGTAAACTAACTAAACTATGAAAATTGTAATCAGTAAGTAGGTTAAGTTTTCAATTGGCAAATAAACATATTTTTACTTTTACAATATTACTGATATTACTATTTTTAGATTATTTTTATACTATAACACAAGTAACTTTCTATGTGAGTAAAATGACTACTAACAACTTTATACAACTACGTTTATTATTTTAAGTACTTAAAGTGAGTTAGGAATTTACACTCAAGAGTTTTGTTTAGAATTTGGAAATTTAAATATACGAAAATAATTATTATGATATAACTAATGTTAGCCTCCTTTTCTTATCAAAGAAATTGATACATTTTTAAAATATTTTTGTATTTTCTCTCCATTCTAAAGAAAGTTTAACGGTGAAAGAAGCAATAAAACCTAGATTTTATTACTGTGCTATTACTTTCAACGCTAACTTTCGGACAATACCTATTATAACAATTAAATTAATTCTTCATTCTATTTCCTTAATTCGGATAATGATTATATCAATATTGAGTTGTAGTCAAGCGCAAGCCCACTACGCATAAAAATGCGTTACCTAAAATAACTTAAGACATACTGTCAATTTTATTTCAGCATGTCTAACTGACTATGTGCGTAATTTTACGTTTCCTCTGCAGATATGAGTTACGAAAAGCTGTAAAAACGGTGTGACATTGGTCGGTCGTAAATAATGAAACAATGGGCGGATGGTTGTCTTCAATGGTTGTCTCCTCTAATGGTCAAAGCCTCCCACTCGCCGCCACCAGGTCTTACTGGGGGACTAAGACGGACACATAGTTTAAACCAAGTTTGAACTAAGCATATACTCGCAGGAAACAAACTATCGCTTAGCAGCCAGGATAATTTTTGGTCAAGAGCTAGAAAAAATAGATGAAACAAATAAGTGTCGAATGAAGTTTTTTCCTTATTTCTTTCAATTTTTATAATAAGATTTTCTAAGTGCCCCTAATTGTAGTAGTTAGGAGTAGTATGTTTAGTTTTTCTTCCCTTGTTTTTATATTTTATTATTGTAAATAAAGTTTTAGATTCAATTTGAAAATGTTATGTACCACCATTCAGAATAGGTAAAAACTATTGCTTTGTATAGTGTAAATTTCCATAATTTATCAAAAAACATCTGTATCTGTATCTAGTGCCTACTACCAGATGGCACTAGTTACTAGACTAGGTAGGTAACAAAATAATTGAATACAAAAATTCGCCTTCTTAGATTCCTTAGCTCCCACTGGGTCACTTTAACTTGATCAAGAGTCGAGAGCTTACATCTAGTCTATATCATATTGCTAGTGGTCGGCCATGATTTTATCTTTACTTCATATATTAATCATTTACAAAAATAATACAGACTAAAGTATGCAAAAATAAAACCTTAGTTCTTCATGCTTTGCTATTACAGCAATAAGATTTCCAGATAAAATATACCTATATTTAACAAGTGAACGCCCGCGGCTTTTGCTCGCATTATTTCAGGTTAAAAAGTAGCTTATGATACTCCTAAAGGTCATAGCACACTTAAACGACTCTGCTCCAACACCGCTCCCACCCAACACTGCCCTAACTGCTCGCAGTCCACGCGGCGACAGCTAGCAGGCACCCAGCAGTCCACGTCCAGTATGACCTTTAGACCTCATACTACCTACATACTAAAAATCTTGCGCGATGAGCGTTTAAATAAACAGAGATACAGATAAACAGACAAAAAATATAATTGAAGTATACCCTAACATTTTTTTTTTCTAATATCGTCTATTTTCAGATTTTTTACCCTCTCAGCTTTATTATACATATGTATAGATATCTACTTGTACTTGCCAAAGTTATTTTAGTAGAAGTATCTTATGTACAATGTATGATTACAAGCTACTAAAGTTGGAAATAAATAGCTGTATTTGGTCATATTCAATTATGTATGGTCTTCAAGTTACTCCAAAGTTTATTTTATGTACTCACGCCCGTCGCAAATCATAATATTTAAGCTTCCAAGATAATTAATTTAAGTACAGATAGTAAAGTCTTCTGATATAGGACAGGTCGATAACAAAAGCTACGAAACACCATGGTTTTGATATTGTTTTCGTAGTAATATTTTACCCTGACGTAGCTGGTTGAAGAGAATCTAAAAACAAATTTAAAAAAAAAGTTAAAAGTTGGTTAAAACTTACCAATTATTTAACTTACAATTTTGCTAGCATTGAATACAATATTGTATCTACACATTTAGAAAGTTATATGCTAATTGCGAAAATAAATCACCGGCATGATAAGAAGTTGTGTGTCTCAGTCTTACCACTTACAAACCTTACCTTTAAATTGATAACCTGGCAAAAAACACAGATATTCAAAGTTTCAAACTTAGTATTAGTCTTGCTAAAATAACAAATACCAGTGGTAGCCCCGGCAAGCTGTGATTCAGAAAACCGTCATAATTTTATGAGCACTTAACAATCGGTTTGTTTTGACGCAATATTAGAGGGTATTGTTTATTATACATACACTATTCTAACAAACTGTGTAATGAAGTTAAACTAAACTTGTACAAGTAAATTACAGTAGTCGTTTTACTCCTTAATTTGTGTTAACTGGACTTGGAGTTATTTTGCTACAATGTAAATTAAACATGGTTTAACATTTATTTATTGTGATCGTAATAATGTAACCCGTGAGAAGTTACGTGTTTAAAGTAGCGTAAAGAAAAATGTATATTAAAAAAGTATAAAAGCTGATTCAGTTTTACCTACGATGTGATTACCAAGGATTAGCAATAGTCGATAAAACAAATGTGAATGTACAAAACGTGAGGATCCTCATGTAGATGCTTCTTTGAAACGGGTGATGTGTGAATTTCAGATTTTTACAGTATAAATTCGCTAGAGGATATCACGTTTATAGACTATCATATAGCCCTGCGGTGTTATCTGCGTTAATCCGAGATAAAAAGTTAGTCTGTGTGTTAATCCAAAGTCTAATCTTCATTTTTAATCACATATTAGTATAGAAGTAAAGATTTAAAGCCCAGGATCATATTCAATCAGTTGTTATGAATCAGATATCATTAACTAAAATATCGATAGGTGGTCAAAGTAAACAGGCGTCAGATAACCGCACCTACCACGATATATCATTAATTTATATTCAACTGTCACGGGAAGTGTTGGCCGAGACAATTTGTATTAAAACTATGGGCCCGATAATATCAATCTCGACAGAGCCGCCCAGTTATCTATAATAGACGTAGCTTTTCATTTATGTCAAACATAAGTACGTTGATAAATTAGTAACTGCTGTTCAACTTATGCAAATGAATACACGGATTGATAAACGTTTTAATGTAAGTGCTTTTATGTTTATTTTGTCAAATTGCTCTGGTCATAAAAGTTAAAAAAACAACCTACCTCTAAGATCAGTAGGGTGTGGCTAGGAGCTATAAAAATACGTGTGTTTCTCTTTGTATTACAGATTAAGTCACAGCTTAATTAGATAATTAAATGACGCCATCGTTTCTTAGTATTTTTGCAGATCTACGAAGATTCTTTTGTCTGGATAATATGTTTTTGTAGGTACTTACGATTGACAGTAGAATTGTTTCAGCTAACATATAATAACTTAAATTAAACATTCATGTACGAAGGGCGCAGTTTATTTATTTCACATATTGTATAATTAAATCAAATGACTTTAAATTTCGCGTACGTATTTTAACTCTCATACCACTTTAGTGTCTTAAACGTATACACATAACAGTGGTAAAGTATCGCAGAGTATATATTCACAAAGTGGCGTCGCCCGCGGCAGAACATGATAGATTTAGAAGCAATAAATCAAACATGTCCTCTCAATTTTAATACAGCAACTTCATCAAAGTTTTTGAAACATCTAATTAAAATAGGCAATAAACACTTCGAACGGCGTTAGTTACGTTTCCCTCTGTTGGTTGTTTTTTGTATTTTATTTTTTATGGTAGATTTATTGGTTTAAAGCTGTTTGATATTTTGATGTGATCGAACCACTTTCAATGGATTGAAAGTGAAACTATGTAGGTATATTAAATAAATATTCTATACCCGATACGTATTTTATAACCAATGGGTAGCCTATCTAAGGATTTAGACATTTATTTAATTTAAAAAAATACGGGATTCATAACAAAACTAACATAATGCTGACCATTCTCCGGTGGTGGATTCTCCGAGTATCTGCACCGCTTTAAGATAAAGGCGAGTCCATCTTGCCCCTGTGACCCTACAAAGGATGAGACTGTAGCCCATGTACTCGCAGAATGTCCTATGTTCGCACGCGACAGATTCAATGTTGAGCAAGAAATAGGTGTAAAAATAGAGAAGGAAAATTTTAGTAAAATATTTGCCGATAAAAAATTACGAGATGTATTTGTTAATTTCAGTATCAAAATTGTTGAAAAAGTTATAAAAAGAAACAAATAGATATATAAACCTAACTGAATACTATATTAAATTATAGGAATATTAGTTGGGACAGCATAATTCGTTGGAAAATATTTAATAAAAATTAGAATCAAATACATAGATAAGATACAAAAAAACCTTGGCCTCGCCAGGGACGTCGGTGGAATTTAATAAATAAAAAAAAAAAAAAAACTAACATAATATGATGTTTAGTGTACCAGTATCAGCCGTTGTCATCAAACGTGAAATACTTAGAAAAAATCTTTATTTTTAAATTGGCTGACTTTATTATTTTGTATCAACTTTTATACTATCATCGTCATAAATAAAACCGACACATAGTCATCGCGCAATAAAAAGCTACGCAATTTGTATAATGAATTACATACAGCATCATATAATTCCAATCCGTTGACCAGCATGTGAATTGTCAATGCGTGAGAATTCCGCAACAGCGCTGTTATATCCGTAATAGGTATACCGACACATGGACGATGCATTGTGAGAAAATATGTATGAATATGGATACATAATATACTAGACTAGTAACGCACTCGGTTTCAGATACGTAAAATAAAAACACTGCGGAGTACCTAACCTATTCTTTCTGAAAGCATTGAGTGTAAAATTCAATTAATTTTGTTTAGCTGTTTACTGGTAATTTTGAATTTCAATACCAAGTGTAACATAGCTTAGTATCCATCACCATGACACTCTAAAGTCTCGATACTTACATTTTTGCCGTAAACTAATAGAAAAAAACTTAGCGTTAACTACATGCCGATCTAAATATTGTTTTGTAAACAATTGGTAAAATATAAACCGTTCTGCCTTCATAAGATATCAAACAAACAGATTATGCAACCAATGTGTGTATAGTACATATTAGTAAAGATACACATGTGAGAAAATAATGTTTGTGCGCTTAAGGAAACACTACATATTTGTACATACAACACAATAAAATTACTATGTTGCTCGAGAATCAATATCTTTATATTGAATCTGGTATAAAAACCGGTGATGAGTAATACAGTGCAATGTCCAGTAAGTGACTATATCTAGGTATATCGAGAAACTTGTGCTGAGTGCATACTTTTTATTTCAGAAGCATATCCTACATGCAAAAGTAAAAATTCTTTACTTCAATTTAGTTGATATATATATATCACCGTTAGATTGTAAAGATCGTTAGATTACAATCTATTTAGCGAGATTGTAAACTATCGATAGATTGTGAACCGTATCATTATGATTGCAATTTGACTCATTATTCTTCGCTATATTGTAATCTACCGAAGTGAAGCCGTCAAATTGTGAACCGGCGTAGGACGGAATGCAACTCGCGCTCTAGGAGTATGTTTAGGTATTGCGAAGTCACTTGTCTGTGACAGGAGGTAAGATTAGGTTCGTTAGGTTGCTTTCTACCACGCACATGCGACGACGAGCGAAGCGAGGAGGAGCCAAGTCCTGTTGTAGTGCAAGTGTTGGACTCGAAGATGATACGGTTCACAATCTTTCGATAGTTTACAATCTCGCTAGATAGATTGTAATCTAACGATCTTTACAATCTTACGGTGACATATACAAACTGATAATATTATTAATTGTAATGAAACAGTTTGTAAAATTTTTAAACTTAGAACACAAATTTATAAACTTTTTTATTTTATACTAATCATAGGTAATTACAGTTTTGTAGCATCGCTACGCGTCGTAGCATTAATTGCTACGAGGGTTATTTGTAACTCATTAATAATTTATATTTTCTATCTAAGTATACTTAATATTATAAAGCTCAAGAGTTTGTTTGTTTGTTTGTTTGAACGCGCTAATCTCAGGAACTACTGGAGCGAATTGAAAAATTATTTTTGTGTTGAATAGACCATTTATCGAGGAAGGCTTAAGGCTATATAACATCACGCTGCAACTAATAGGAGCGAAGAAACAATGGAAAATGTGGAAAAAACGGGGAAAATTATTCATCTTTGAGGGCTTCCGTTGCGTGCGTTGCGAAAACGGTTCAAGTCGTGGGTAACAGCTATAATTTATAACGCTGAAGAGGTTGCCCAAAATAACTATTACACGCGGACGAAGTCGCAGGCACAGCTAGTCATACATAAAACAAGAACTGTTTTTATTACTTGTTCACTATTGTTATTATCTATTATATAATTATTATTGTTGGTTTTATCTACTTGTTTGGTAATAACAATAAATCATTACTTAGTGTCTCATAACAAGCAATTATGTCATGTAGCAGATAAGTCACCTCATAGAAAAGTTCACCACGTGTTCCATTAAAAGCTTTTGTTTTCATTATTTACAATTTTTTTTTTGCGTTGTGAAACTATGACAGTGTTGAGGAAACATAATAAATAAATTAAATTGTGATAATGATTGTATTAAAGTTTTTCTTTATAGATATTTTGTGTGTGTTTTGTACATCCACGGCCGTGCTTTATTTATCACATTAGATGATTCACAGCAAACCCTGTAAGAAATTGATTCAATTAAAAAAAACTTGTGCACTCTGTACGCAATGTGATTTATTTATAAATCCTTCGATTGTATCCTTTGAATTTAAAGATTGTATGCTCATTACAAAAAATGATCTATGTACAATAAAATTCAAATTTTTTTTTAAATTACTGATAACATAATGAAGCCTGGTAAAAAAACGGTATGGTGTATACCGTTTTTTACTTCTCAAATCAAGCATGAATCTGTTATTAGAAAATAAAACTTGCAAAACCAATAGAAATTGATGAACGTTTTTACCTGTTACGCTAAATCTGTTAAACGCGCGAATTTTCTTACAATAATTAATTCCTATTTATTCTATTCACATAAATATTTAGCTCTATTACGTTAGTTACCAATAACCTAAATAACTAACGTTTTTACATGTTACGCTAAGTCCGTTAAACGCACGAATTTTCTTACAAATAATTCGTTCCTGTTAATTCTATTTTACATATAAATTTAGCTGTATTACGTTTCTTACCAATAACCTAAATAATGTTCAATAAACTGCGAGTACGCAGATTGTGTCAGCATAAAAATGTATGCATTATGTCATCGTCGGATTTCTCTTTATTGTTAAATAAAATTACATGGCGCAAATCAATAGACATCGCCTATTCACTTATATGATGCCAACTCGTTGCTTCCTCAATGCAATTGCAGATTTTGTGTCACATTAATGTTGTAAAGGCGAAAGTTTGTGAGTTTATGAAATGATTGAGTATGTTGTTGTTTGTACACGCTTAAGTACCTAGATGAACCAATTTAGACTTAATCTTGTTTATAGAGCATGTTTTGTAATAAGAGTAATAACACAGGACATTTTTACACGACCTATTGCAGGTAGCACCATGGGAAGCAACTAGCATTTGAATAATTTCACTCATTGTTTACCGAATAGAGCATATTACGTATGTTTGTATTTTTACTAATAAAAACAAAATACAAACTTACACATAAGCGTGATACTTAAGAGCTTATATAACACGTAGTTATCAATAGTGATTTAACAGTTATCAAATTTAATTTGTTTTTCCGTGTAAATAAAATAATAATAGATCGCATTTCATTAGAAAAAGAGGGCACTTTCTAATCCAACCAATTCTAACTTGAAATATCTAATTTAGAAAAACATGTGTGTTTCTAAACCTACTTGAAATGGTATCATAGTTACTGTACACAGCTAAAATGAAATAATTAATGTAATTGGTTGCGACCGTGTTAATTATTATTATTAAAATAAATAAAATAAAAATCATCGCCTTGAAATCAATTAGTATATAATAACAAATAATTACTTAATGGAATCACTCCAAAGACCATGCTACACTAATAGGAAACAATCAAACAATTGCCACAAACAAATACCTACTCAGTTGATTTCTTAAACAAATCAAGTACTTTGTGCTATCGGCTAACGTCCGACGCCAATAGGTATGTCAGGAGGTCATCGACTGCCACCCAGTACATATACATATATACATACACATCAACTACTTGCTATTACAAAATACATGCTCTCACTCACGTAACATTGCCTAGGTTAGTACGTAAGTCTGTTTGCACATTATACCAATCTGGTCACTGAACTTTTATACGATTCAGAGGATGCGCGAGGCTTTGATCGCGTTGTTTCAGTACCTAATTAGCTTATGTAACCTTCAGGATTCTTTATTAGCTATATAGTAAAATCACGATTATTTACTGCTCCAACATTGAAAAGAAACAAACAGAAACTCACAAACTCCCTTTGATTTTTTGCATGATACCTGACTAATAGAATTTTCGTTCCAGAATGAGTAACCTGAAAATATCAAGCTGAATTTTAGTTACTCAGAGCAGTACAATTAAAAATTGTAAGGATATACCGATAATATATGTAGGTCGATATGATAACCTCTTTTTTTTAAGAACCCAGTTAAAGCAGATAAATTAAAATTGTTTACCATTAACTACCTGGTTTCCAAATTGCACAATTAAGCAATAAGTCAACGATCGTTAAGCTTTGAAATAAATATATACATCGTAATAGGTATGTACTATTTTGTAGTCTCATAATATAACGTGCCTACTTCAAAATGAGGAGTGATGAGACGTAACTTTCTGTATTTTTATGCCTGCATTTTGTGGTTTTTGTTAGAGCAGAAGTTAATGTTATGTCATTATAGCATAATATCTTTTCAATTTTGAATAGACAATTTTGGTGATTCATTAGATTACTATTGAACTGTCTGAGGTTTCAAATTTTATTCAAATTTATCCGAAGTTTTATTAATAGATGGTGGTTCATGCTTAGTTTAGAGATATGATGAATTGACTCCAATCATTTGATGCTATGATGATTTTGCTAATGCAATAAGAACTTAAGTTTGCTCTTTTTTCCACTTTTATCCAAAACCAAACCTAACATTTGTTAGATAGTATAGTTTGGTAAGTAGGTATTTATTTACAGATTAATTTGGCAAAGACACACGTTGCCCTTGTGACCTATAACTATTCGGCGTAATCAAAGTATCATCAGTTACATAATAAAATAAAAAAGCAAACTACTGCATTCCAGCGAAAAAATAGATACAACATTTTCCTGTTGCAAATAAAAAAAATTAATCTAATTTACTTTTTTTTAAATAATAAGTTTCAACTCAAATTAAAAAAATATAGAGCGTAAGGAAGTCTTTGCCCAGACGTACAAAATATTAGTTATACCTAACACGGAGCGACTGTTATCAGAGAAGTAGTCAAATTTGTAAGAATCTGCTTTCCTAGTCTCTGTCTTATTAGATAAAAATGATCAAGGTGCCCTTAGTGGTATGTAAGTATTTGTTATTTGTGATGTGGCAACCCACTTTCGATCGGACATTGTTAACAATGTTGCCTTCTAATCAATGTGGGCGCGGACCGCTGGCGTGTAAATTTGAATATAATGTTTGAAGTTGACACTTTCGGGGCCGTATCTGAGTCTTGCCCATACACAGCATTCACCTATTGATATTGCCGAAAGCAGCCCTCGGGGTAAAGACTAGTCTCTAGATCTAGACATAGCTAGCCTAATATATATGTAGTAAGTATCTACCAAACCGCGTCTCGACAGATTTAGCTACAGGTCCTTACCTAGACCTAGTAAAGTTTTGAGAGGTGACGTCAAACTTGTAACGTTTAAGTTTGGACATATTTATTATTTTACTAAAAAAGTTCTGCTATATTCACGTCTATTAACGACGCTTGAATTGCTAAGAAAAGCTACAGTTTGTAAGCAAAAGGTTTGCTAATAAGCATCTATCTGCTAATTATTAAAATATGATGATATTTAATTACTAGTTTCTCTTCTGTTCACTATATATTAAACATGCATTCATAACTAAGCAATCAATTATCCATATTAGTGGAATTTTCAATAATCAATTACAACTTACGAGCATTAGTATATTTCAAAGTAAATATGAACGAACGGCAATAAAAGACGTAAATACTCTTAAATCTGTGTTTGAATATTTTCGAACAAAGGCCGAACTAGGACATGAGTCTCATGACACGAAAATTATTACAAAGCATAAATAAGAAGATGCGTCTACAACGTCGCCGCGAGGCATTTGTGTACAGCTAAAATAATCATGGAAGTTAAAAAGTAATCAATCCATTCTCTTTGGCAACGTTTAAAAGTTTGTGTCTTCAATGACTCGTAAAATCTCACGACTCTCACTCGGTGCAATATTGTGAAACACATTAAACGTTGTCGGACTGGTCATAGTGCTCACTTTCAAGCGATCATTAGTTCGGAGGACGGTCGTGAACCTCTTTAGTTTACTGACACACAGACCTCGCGCTTGTTTTAGCTTCTGACGCTCGCGAACCAATATTATTCCCTTTCTGAGAAACGCCTACCGAACTCACAAAACCGGACTGTCGTTATTAGCTTTAACACTTAGTGTAGGCAATATAATTATAATTTTAGTATTTGGCTCGGTCTAGAATAAATAATAATGCAAATATTATCATAATTTTTAAATTTTATAAAAAGCTCATCTCTCAATCTAGCGAATGGAAAAGACTGATATCCTTGAATTGTTAATTTTGCAACGAATACAGCACCTAATCTAGAAATAATTTAAACGCGACTGTCCACTATTCGACCTCTAAATATACCTGTACCTATTAATATGTAAATTTACATATATTTTATTTATTAGGCAATGACTGCGAGTCGTCCGATATAAAAAAAAAATGTAGTTTTTCTGTCTGACGTCTGTCTTTCCATAAAGTTGTAACAAATGTAGAGTCACGCCTTAGTTTCATATTCTGTTTGTGCTTTGTGCTTAGTTATTCTGATATCAGACCTTAAAATATATTCCAAGCACATGTGAGCCGCTTTGATGATGTTTTGCCATAAATCTTAGCTGTGTGCTAATATGAAGTTAATTAAGTATGCTAATGTTAGAACTGTTTGCTACTCCTTTATAATTTTTTATTCGAGTAGGTATATCAAAACATTTTTTTTATTCGAATAAAATATGAAAAAAGTGTTTGGACAGTGTAGTGAATAAACAGCGTCGAGCCAATGTAAGCAAACAATGTTATACGCCAGGTTATTGTTATGCAAATAATTATTATCCATATAACTACTGTACATAGGATATCGTTCTCGGAAATGAATAGATTCGATAATATATGTGTGCAAACATATCGTTGGTGTTTTTGTGCCTACTTCATTTAACAAATCCAAATATTGATATAATGGCTGCATAATACAGAATTTTCGTCATCAGCCAAAATTGATCTATCTTTTTACGAGTATATAATAAAGCTGAAGAGGGTAAAAAATCTGAACGTAGAACATATTAGAGAAAAAAATATTTGGGTTGGTGTACTTTTTTTTCTTTGTTTTATAACATTTTCTCTGTATCTCTGGTTGTCTGTGTATATCACGCAAAAACGGCTGAACGGATCATGGTGATTTTTAGTAAGAGGTCTCAGGAGTGTCATAGGCTACTTTTTATAATGCGAGCGAAGCCGCGAACGTCCACTAGTAACAAGTAACAATTGTTGGCTTTGCTTTAGATGTGTATATTTGTTGTTTAAATTAGTAGACATTGTTAAACTTAAACTAATGGACGCCTCCAGCTTCATTCGCGTTTTTTTAAAATAAAAAGTAGTCTATGTCATGGTGTGGACCATAATTATACTACCGTCATACCAAAAATCCTGATAATCTGTCAACATTCCAGTGTGAATTAAGAACAAAAAACAGAATAACAAACACACTATAGCTTTCATGGAATCTCTCACTCTCTTCTTTCTTTGGGACATACGAGTATTTCCTCATGACAGAGGGTCGTTACTACTCCACGGAATTGATTTGTTAGGGGAGTTCTCATAGGCAAATCCATGATATACCTACACTACTGTTTATAAAAGAAACACAATAAGCTTTCATACAATATCGTCACTATTAAATCCATAAGATCAATCATGTCAACTTTATCTTAAACCTTAAAAAATAAACTATTTTACATGGGCAAGTCAAGGTAAGCACACAAACTTCGTACTTTACGAAAACAGCCTCCTCTATTTCGTACTTGTATGAGTATGAGTAATCATTTTGTGATTCGTGGCACGCTTGGCCCACTGTGAGCTTCTGAGCTACACAGGTCATCTACAGAGATGACCTAACCACGCATGTACACAAAAACATGCAGGAAATAACCACTATATTTGTACTTGTCTACTTAAAAAACCTATTCCGTATATTCCTTTGACAAGATTTATTCCTATGCAGATCGGAGATATTATAATGACAATAAAATCTACAATCTTGTTTAATAATACTCGTTGCGATTGTTGTACAATAATTTGTTCGAATGTAACATTATACTGGATTGGAGTCATCCATATTTTATAAGTCGTTATCTATTGATGTTTTGACAAATTTACCTAGGTATTATTATGCTGATAATAAAATTTAATTTAGTAATTTGTTCATTAAGTAGTTCCTTCTATACCTACTATTTTATACTTGTCTTCTTATTGTTCCTTAGCCCTGTTTTCAATTTTGTAGTAAAAAATTGAAATCATGGCTGATTACTGATTATTATTAACAGAAAAACTGACAGCAGACCTCCGTAACTTCTTTTTCTTCTTATCAAATGAGGATGGCCAACTTGTGTCGAGAGTTTATCAAGCGGCCCTAAGGGCTTCTTACATTGCTTAACGACTGCCGTACTAGACAGACAGGCGGGACCTACAAGTTACGGAGGTAACTAAATTAAGGTAGGTATTTGTAGAACATTGGAGAACATTGTATGTCAGACTTTATTTCATCTAGATATACCTACTATGCTATAGTGAATGCCAAAAAAACTTGAGGGACCCTACAGAACCACCACAGCATAAATCAAAATGACCAATGGTTTCGTTGCGACTTGAAGAGAAACAAGCTGATAAACTTTCGCTGTTACATAATATAATAACTTCATTCACATTTCATACATAGAACAGGAAAAAGTTTCATCAAAAACTTACCATTCTTACCTCCAGGCTTGTTTGTAGATGTATATTTACTGTAGGTATAGAGGTATGGTGTAGGCAGACCGCAGCTTCCATCTCGCCACCGCACCGGTTTGGTGTGGGCCGCTACTGGTTCTTTTTTCTTATGATAATATGACCAGTATCTATTTACCCACATATCAAGCTATTGTGTTTGGTTATATGGCTTTGATAAATCAGCTATGTGTATTGTTTGGTACCTAAGCACTAAAAATCAAATCAAAACTTGTATTTATTTTCTTGTGGACAAAATATGACATTAATATACACTAAGTACTGGTACAAAAAATAAAAAATAAAGGTTTAGGAAACGTGTCACCTATAAATTATTCTAAGATACCTATACATGTCTTAGTAACTAATCTAATATTAGTTCATGCTTCATGCCTACGAGCCTTTTTAATAGACGATAAATTTAATGTAAGGGCGTTAACTTGAATTAACATTCAGTAATTATAAATCACTCTTTTTTATACAATTTATTTTATGTAATTTTTTTAAATGAGGCCGTTTAATATGTAGATCACGCATAAATCAAACCTTAATGTGTAACAAGCTAGTTCCATTCGACAAACAAGATCAATTTTTGTTTGATTGCCGACTGTATCCTATTTTTTAATCGAAAAGAACTGGCCAATTCTAAATTGGCTATAAATATTGTGTCCAATAAAATGTATAATAAATACTATTTGCACATCTAGACGTCATTTACATAATTGTATATGGTTGGCGGTGGATTCGCTAAAAGTAAGAGATACGACGACCTTGGCGTGTGTTCCGGGTCGGGCGGGCGTGGACCGGTCTGATCCTGCGCAGGCGCCGCGGTCTGCAGCGTCCACACATACTGCTCCTGCATTTAATAATTAATATAATAAGTATGTTTTTTTAACACGAAATAGGCTTACGTTATAGTCTAAGATGTAGCACGCTTGCCTAGAAGAAACCTATTTACTCTAGATTTGAAAACCCCTGGGTTATAATATCATTTTCTGGGAACAGGGCTCCAGGTAGAGAGTTCCATAGTCTCGCCGTCCTTACTATGAAGGTAGAAGCAAAGCGCTTCGTGCGAGTCTTTGAAACTTCCACCAGAAACCGGTGACGCCCCGCTGACTTTCTGCTGTATGTATTTACAAAAGAAAAGTATAATGTGTTTTATATACGTTATCTAGTACCCATGATACAGGCGTAAGCTTAGTATGGGGCTAGATGGCGCTGTGTGATATGACTTGAAATATTTATTTATTTATTTTAATAATTATGTGGAGAGGAAAAGTTTTCAAAACGATATTGGTACCTAATTAACCGAGGGCGTTCTAGTTATGCTTGCGCTTACTGGGCTACTGGGATATTTTATCAGAGACAAAACGTAGAAATTCATTATCATAAGGTTCAGCTTAGCCTATTGAACGAATAAACATAGATATATGGAATCATTTAATATTAGCAAGCTTTTCCCAATAATCGAAGACTAAGGTTTCTTTCATAGGAAAAAACAATATATCCGTAATTTTGGGTAAAGTTATAGTCACTATTATTATTTACTGAGTAAATTGTACTTACATATAGATTAATTTCTATTATAATTACGGGCTACTATAACATTATGTACTATTTATAATATGTAAATAAAAAACTATATAATGCTAAAATAATTTATTTAGATTTAGCAAACGTTTTAATGAATTAAATAATGATAAGGCAATCATGTGGTATTCAATGCGACTATTAATGAGTTAAATTACATATATTAGTAATACAAGCAAAAGCTGAGATTAATATACCGATGCGGCGGTTTCACCTATCACAATTTCTTTGGAATAAATAAACATCGTAAATAATTTAATCAGTAGTGTTATTAGACTCTGCAGGTTCTTCCAAGGCTTCATCTGGGACTGAAGCCTTGGCAGGTTCCCCTTGAGAGTCATCTTCGTGGATGCTGTTAGAGTTTACATGATTATCGAGAGCAGTGACCACATCATCGGAATTACAATCAGTTTCGTTTGTTCCTACATCCGTCGGCGTCGCATTTACTTCAGTAGATTCTGTTACAGTTTCATCGGCTTCAGGTACAACTTTAGTAGTTAAATTAGGTACTTCTATAGATATAACGTCATTCTCGCTTTCTTTAGGCGATTCCGCAAATTTGTTCTCTTCGAGGGGCCTAAAGATTTCTTGCAAAGATGATACCTTCTTCTCTGTTGGAATTATCCTATTTAAATATACTAATATATCCGACAGGGATACAATTCCTATTAATTTATCCTCTTTATTTACTAATAATAATCGATGACTCTCAGTTCTAACTATAACTTCTAAGGCCTCGTATAAAGTAATACTTGAACGACATTTCTGTAATTTTTCTTCCCAGTCTTTCTTTTTGTTTCTTACTTCACCTATAGTCAGCGCCAAGTTAGAATACAATTTTTCACTTACTAGATTTAGTACTTCATATTTTGCATATACGTCTAGTAACGTGCCATTTTCATCTATTACTGGCAAAGCTGATATATTCTTCTCTAACAGCAGTTGAAAAGCTGTTTTTATCGGTGTTTCATCTGTAACTGATGCAATATCTTCAAATGTACCAATTTTCAATTCGACTAGAGTTTTGTGGAAAAATGTCAGCTCCGGAAATTCATTCAAATAAACAAATAGAAATCTTAGAATCCTCTTGTGGGATAGAATATAAAGAACATCACCACTTGCAGGATCTATCATCAAAAGCCGATGGACTCTATTTTTGTGTAATAAGTTGATAGCGTCATGTAACGACTGCCAAGGTTCAACGCTGCATAAAGGTTTACGCGTAGGTCTTAATATTTTTCGCCAATTGTGCAATGTGTGACGTTCTAAGTCTTCTACTGGCAAATTTTCAGCATCAAGATGTAAAAGAATCCTTATAAAATCTGTCACAGTTATCATGCCCACAAGCATTTTTTTGTTTGCATCCCACAGTGGTGCTGAACGGATACCGTGCGATATAAGCGTAGGAAAAGTTTTCTTTACATAAAACTGTGTGTCGAATATTATAACTTTAGCAGATTTAGGCAGGATTTCATCACATTTGTGATACTTGAAAAAATTCAGTAGGAGTCGTGTTTTATCTCGACCTCCGATTGATATTTGTACGATTGATAAATATGGATCATATTTAGGAAGACCCCTAATTTCTCTGAATAATTGTTTTGCATGTGAAGGATCCAAAGAAGCATATGAGTTCTTGTGGTACGTTGGGGATGTGGTTTCAATAGAAGATCGACGTATTTGCTTGTTGCTTTTCTTTTTGGCGAGTTCTGCTGCTGCTGGATTAGTATCTGAGTGCGGTTTAGTTCGGAATATATCCATTACCCTAGTGATTGGACTATACTTTCGTGAAGATGCTCCCGTTACAGTGTGGTAATATTTTTTGTGAGAGTCCTTAGTATCCGACGTCCCTGCTGCTCCTGGATCTTCATTGGATGCTTCAGGAGCTTCACTTGATTTGATTGGTGCCTTTGGTTGAAATTTTTTTGCGTCACTTTTTCTTCTTAACCGAAAAATATCGAAAATAGAGCTTCTTGGACTAGATGATGTGCCATGAAACGTTTCATATTCTTTCCCAGTTGCTGGATCTCTCTCTGAGCTCGATGGTCTCGACGAATCTGACTTATCTTTAAATATTGATCTAACATGTGGTCTGTGTGACTCGACACCTCGGGTGCCGAAATGGACCGTGTGCACATTGCCATCAACGGCAATAGAAGGAACTTTATCTTCGGAAACTGGCAAAGTAGTCACGACGAATCGTTTCTTTTCTCCAACAACCGTTTGACCTTCTTTCTGTCCATCATATGGACTCTTTTTCTTCTTGTTTTTATGTTTGGCTTTTCCATGTTTGGGAGACTCCGTAGTAGCCGAGTCATTCTCTAATATTGGATCCATATCCAAATTATATAATACTATAAATTAGTGGTGCTATACCTCTATCGCAGTACATACTCTGATTTCCCCAAAAACGATACCTGAAACGAAAGAAAAAAAATTAAACAAATTAAACCTGAAAAATCGTGTGCATGTGTTGTAATATGAATTTTAATTTAGATAGAGTATTTTAATAATTTAAGTAAGTAATAGGTTTCATACTAATTCAGGTAGCAAATTTTATCAAACCACAAAATAAGTTTAAATATGTTTTAGTAATAAATAACTAAACTTTTAAACATCAAGTAAGAAGTAAATAATCAGAGTGGAAAAAAATTATAATGTCTCATTTGCGTGGTTTGGTTGCGCTAACAACTCAATTAATCAAATTATTTTCCCTACTTAGTCTAAAAGATCTATCATGTGAGCCTATTCTTATAGCATTCAACCTTCTTGACTTAAATATTTAAATTTCCGTAGCTTCAACTTTAACAACGTCATTCAGCATAATTTTTGTACCGTTACTAAGCAACAAAATGCACAAACTTCACGATGCAGATGTAAAATTGCATAATCGTGTCCAAATTTTTTTTTGATCTTCGTATTAAATCTTATCTTCTAAATCTTATATATACCACAGTAAGCTCATTTTTGCATAATAACGTCGTATCTAATAGTAATCTAACAGTACGAGCCGGCATTCGGCATTTGTAGTTGGAGTTGCGTATCTATTGACACCATTACGATGTTAATCAATACTTTTTACGAAGCAAAAACATGACGTATGCGGCAAATATGATTCGTACCTGATTACGGCAAATAAGCATCTTCAAAAAATATTCACAGCACTAACGAGAATAATAGGCCTTTCATTATAAATTTTGTAGAAATTTCACAAACACGAACACTAGTTTAGTTGAAAGTTCGTAGACGCAAGGAAATTTGATGGCTTAGGTTAGCTGTCAAAATAAAGCAGCAGCCACATTTGTGTATGCGACATCTAGGGGTCTGCTGTGAAAGCTAATAGCAAACGAGGGGAAGTTTCGGGAGCATCGGAAATGTGAGGGTGCAAGGGTTCTATGTTTGGGCTGTGGGTTTGTTATTACATACTTTCAATAGGCCAAGAGCACCCCTACGAAAATACGAATCACCTCAAGAGATGTCATCATGCAGATAGTATTATTTTGTTTGTACATTGTACAATATACCTACTCATAACAATGATTATATAAAAATTATGATGCAAGTAATGCAAAACAACGACTAATTATTAGTATTTAGTAGAAGTGACAGTGAACTGAATATATTTGAAATCTATACTAATATTATAAAGCTGAAGAGTTTGTTTGTTTGTTTGAACACGCTAATTTCAGGAACTACCGGTGCGAATTGAAAAATTCTTTTTGTGTTGGATAGACCATTTATCGAGGCTTTAGGCTATATAACATCACGCTGCAACTAATATGAGCGAAGAAACAATGGAAAATGTGGAAAAAACGGGGAATATTATTCATCTTTGAGGGCTTCCGTTGCGTGTGCTGCGAAAACGGTTCAAGATATCAAAAAAATATGTATGAAAGAATTATTCCTCTTGAAATGATCTAACAAAATGTCTGCAGTAGTATATGTCTATCTTTTATGATTAACTCACTAGAACCGTTTTTATGGTAATAACTATTCTATGCGGACGAAGTCGCTGGCACAGCTAGTACTGAATAAACCACCTTTTAATCTACCTTTGAGTTAAAATACCAAAAAATACATAAGAAGATACTGTGAGCAAACCCACTACGGTACCATTACATATGAAATTGTATATTTTCAAAAACTTAAAAAAAAAATTCGGGAAGACTGAGTAGGTACCTATGTATAAAAATTTTAATTGTATTTTAACATAGTAATTAATATCATTTTCACCATTATTTGATGTAGCTATACTGTACATAGAAGTACTTTTTTACACCTGAGACTCGAGGACTATTACTGTACATCACATTATTTAGGGGCCGTACTTTTGTCTGTGAAGTATGCGTAAAAATTAAATTATCTATCCTCAAATCCCTCGATCACGCAATTATACTTAAGCTCGTGAAAGTTTCCAGAAACATCTACAAAGCTTCCTATGACATGGCAACCGAAACGGTTAGCGACAGTACCTTTCTAAATTTGGGTATCTTTTAGCGCCGTACTACGCTTGCGCACAAACGGTGACGTCATAGTTTCTCATGATCGGTGACGTCATTGATAGAGGGGAGCGCGGCAAACGATGACGTAGCCGAGGGGGTGTAGCGGGAGAAGATAAAACGGTACAAAATCAATACACGTGGCGGTAATACCTTCGCTCGGTGACGTCGGTCCCGGACACTTGCTTCACTCTCGGCGATAAAACTACGTACGTGATGCCGTAGATTTATGTGACGTCATCGTTATGAAAACGATCCTTCTTTGAAACGTGTACATGGATTTGTCTTGTTTCCTTTGATTGGCTTGGGAGTCTGTGACGAAAGGAGCCTACCCTTGCTGAACATGTTAACTAATAAAATTAGTCTTTCTATTACAGTTATAGTTCAAATCTAATAGTCATTCTAAGATAGCAATACTACAAAGATATAACATATTTGGTATCTTACTTTCTCGATTCTTACGTGCTTATTTTTTTCTGATATCAGGTGATAAGACCATATCGCGTGCCTTTTAACATTATATAGGAAAGTACATATATGAACGAAGACAATTTAATTAATTTTCGTCATGCAAGTGGACCTATATTATTTTCAGTAGACAGGTCTCAGAGTAAAAGCGTGGTATCCGTTATACAATAACACGGGTCGGCGGCTCACGTGCTGAGCTGGGTATAAAGTCCTGCCACTCTGCCGCACTGGCTCGGGTCAGCTGACTTATCAATGAACCTCACTGGCGACATTATACCTATACTATGCTATTTATGCAAGATGGGCAGTTAATATGATTATTATGGATGGTGTAGACTGTGATTCTACAGGGTATTGATTTTTAGTAGCTATCTACTATGAGTGTAGTTATCGATGTACGCTTTTATGACTTATGGAAAAGGGTGAATATTTTTTTGTAAGCTATCGATGTATTTTTAGAGTACAGAAATTTAAAAAATACTTACTTGTTTTTCAGGATCGGTTGCAAAAAGTGAGAAAAATTTAATTTAATAATTTGAGAATGTCGCCTTGGTAAATGTTTGGAGTTATTTTTTGTATTACGAGATTTGCGAGACATAATAAAGTGAACGAATAAGTTTTTTTTTTTTGAGAATAGTAAAATGTTTTGTTGAGAGTATTCAAGCCGCCTAAAGTGTCTCTGGTCTGGTCTTAACAGTTTGATGTATTATTCGACTCATAGAAACACCCAGATGTAAATGCTAGTTTACGTATATACTCATATTGTATATGCACAGTCACACGGTCACCCATCCATGAACTGACAGCGACTTTACTAACGCGAACAGATATTGCAGTCTGCTTAGATACGGTCGCATCAGTAATTAATATATATTTATGTAAATTAACACATCATTTGCGTCCAACATACCTAAGTTTCTATTCATGTTTTCTACTTAACTTTATATGTTTATACCTATCTGCCAGTAGGTATGGTTAGAATGAGGAAATTAAATGGTGCAATTGTCAACAACAGAATATCGTTTATCACCGACGAAGCAAATAGTGAAATATGAGTAGGTGAATGAATACTAAATGGGAACGTACTCGTACGTAGTAAATTAAATGCTTAACTCGCACTATAGGACATATTTAAGACGGGGTGCTATGTGAAATCGACATTTCATAAAAATCAAATAAAATAGAAGTATATAAGATAGAGCTAAATTTTTTTCAGTTTATATAATTTTGATTCAGTGTTAAGACAATAAAAAACGCCAAAACACGATTACGTATACTTCGCTCGATAGTTATATTTTTTGAAAAATAGTTGTTTTGAAATATTTATCACCTTTTTTTTTCAAAAGTAGTACTTACATAAATTTAAACCAATTTAATTATATCTAGAAGGTAATGTTATTATTTAGATGAGTAGAAAACCATAAATAGAATATTCTAAATTGCTGATTTTATATGCATTAATTTCGTCAAAAACGTCTGCAAAACTGCTCAAATTGTGCAAAATTGTTGGCGTGTGGACAAGACTCGTCGGCCGGAGCTATGCGCGCGATGCTCGCCCTTGCTCTCATGTTAATACGGCGTGGAATTGCATGCGAAAAAGCAACTGTAGGCATTTTTCCAAGCGCAAAGCGTTTTCGGGTGAAATATCGTGGCCTTAAGTCGTTGTTTTGATACTTTCTTCCACGCATAATGTAATTTAAAAACTTTAGACACCGGTTATAATACTTAACTTAACTTTACACAGGCGTTTGCACGCCTACCTAAGCTAAGTAAAAGCGATTGTATCAAAATATTTCCATCTATATTATTTGTTACATTTCGTATTTTTTTTTATTTCACAAAGAAATATTTTGAATTTAATTGGAGCAAATGAAGTAGGTATCCAAAATTTGGTTTTATAGATTTCATGCTTTTCCTTTAAACAATTTATAACAAATTTTGGTCAGTTAAAATGTTATGTTTTAAAATATAAACAGTATTAATAATAGTTCTGGAGTTATATCAGACGAGACGAGAGATATAACTCCACAACAATATCTATACTAATATTATAAAGCTGAAGAGTTTGCTTGTTTGTTTGTTTGAACGCGCTAATCTCAGGAACTACTGGTGCGAATTGAAAAATTAGTTTTGTGTTGAGTAGACTATTTATCGAGGAAGGCTTTAGGCTATATAACATCACGCTGTAACTAATAGGAGCGAAGAAACAATGGAAAATATGGAAAAAACGGGGAAAATTATTCATCTTTGAATGAACGCAACGGAAGCCTCCGTTGCGTGCGCTGTGAAAACGGTTCAAAATTCAAAGAATTAATGCCCAAAATAACTATTCCATGCGGACGAAGTCGCAGGCACAGCTAGTATACAATAAAGTGTATACATACATAGTAACTAAGTAGGTATACGATATAAAATCCGCTTCCTGCCCAGTAACTCGGTTTGTTTATTCGTGCTCTCATCTTCAATAACAAACCAGTTGGGCAGTGTGTGTAGAAATCTCATTATTATTTATTGAAACCAAAATGGCTTAACTAATTTGGCTAGAACTAAACACGTACCTACCTACATAGTTATTGAGCTTGTTTTTTTTTTTGTAAATATGTATTGCCATCTGTATTCTTCTTAGCATTACTGACCTTGGACACAATAAAAGTAAACAAGGCAATGTAAGCAGTTTTTATCAATACTTAAATATGATATCATGGTCTTGCCTTCGTAGTCATCTCATCGTCATTTCTCAAGAAAAAAATAGGCAATCAACAAATTGTTAGTACAGCCTCAAATTTCTCTGTATTGGGCCATATTTTTACCACATTTTAAATCACTTCACATCTCTCTAAAATCATGAAGAAAATTTGTGAGGGAGTATGCGAGTATGTTGGTTCTTTCTCTACGCACAAACGGGTGGATAAATTTAGTATAAATTTGAAATGAACATCAATTCGATACTGGATTAACAGATAGGTATGCCACTTTTCATCAAGTAACACCGCGGGGCGTCGCTAGTACGTTAAACATATCATAATATAGTATAGCACGTACATACATACACGTAGGTATGTACCTACTTAACAATGTACATACTTAGTATATATTTATAGTAACGTATGCCATTAGCATCTCAAGATTAGTTGCCATACATGTCTATCTATTTTGAGTGACATATACCATGTGTTAAGCATCTATGTATAGAATATCCACTTGTATACTACACTTACATATATTTCTATGCTAATATCTATGTAACCTTGAAAATGGGCGCTCTCGACGTCAGCGTAACATCGTAATCATAGCAGAATAGTTATCAGATATTACATATATATTTCATATGAAACTAAACCATCAAACACAAGTTTCTATGTAAATTAGACACGGTTAATAATAAACTCATAAGCAATATGATTTGTAATTATGGTTATTAGCACCATAGACGTCACAATCGTAGAAGAAAATTATAAAATGTTGTGTTAAAAAATGACTTAGTATTTGTGAAAAAGCTGATTATAACATACCTACCTACTAATTATGCATTAACAGATAATACTTAGAATCTCTAACATAGCTTACGAACGTACCATTATATACCTTAACGTCTTCAGTTTGTTAGTAATCATGTAGGTACTCAGGTACAATAGTTAACATTAAATAACATCCGGTCTGTACCTATACATTTACCTGCGTCAGTTCCTATCATTTTGCCATTCTTATCATACCTATTATCTTCGCCAAATCTCGGTTAATCCAACATCTTGACCTTGATAGTAAGTAGGTAGGTATATTGGCGGATAACTTCATCTTTATACTTGAACACGTCCTTACTGATAAATACTTTATCTATTGAATTACTCTTGATAAACCGATTTAAATCAACTTATCGTTATTAATCGATATAACTCTATTGGTAAACACGGTCATGGGCGTTGATATGTACTTAGTTATATAAACTCTGAAGTAGGTGCATTTGTATACGAATAGATAATTCGCATTTGATGCTTACTGATGACATTTTAATGTTGTTTACTATTACTTAGTTGGTATTATAGGTATATACATAGGTAGATAGTGTAACCAGTGGCATATGCAATTGCATAATAAAAATGTAGAAGTAGACAATACATATTTAAAAGAATAACCTGAATGACCTGAAAATAACAACAATAATATGCTAGCCAAAATAACAAAATCTAAAATGAACCAGTCCTGGTTAGGTACAAACATAAGCAATACAAATACTTAGATGGTTTTGCCCCAGACGTAAATAATTTTAGAACTAGATTATTACTGTAATTACTTCATTAATGAAATAATTAGATTACTCATTCACCTTAACATTTCATGAAATTGTCCAAACAACCGTGAAACTGAGACAAATCGCTGTACCAAACAATTGTATACGTCGGCCTACACACATACTTGGTTATGAGCCAAAACATCCCATGAGTATCAGTACGAAGGGCCATGTGATAAAGATTTCTCTTATGCGCAGAGAGCGGCTCACAACAACCCAGATCGGTATTTTAATATCGAGCGCATAACATAACCTCAAAACGAAACATATGACCCTTCACAAGTTCCACAAAGCATTATTCAGGTTTAATTACCGATATAGAAGGCATACTTACAACAAAGACCATTACGGTGAGCCCTTCTAGCACTGACTATTTATGAACACTTCACACACACTCTCGCAATCTGCATTATGCATCCAAGTCGGACAGTTTGACAGCGGTCGCGACGGCTCAGGAGTTCACTGGTTAGATTGCACGGCCGAAGTACAATATGAGCACTGGCACAGGGATTGATGAAGCTACTGTTTTGTCAGCGGAGGCCGCCATGCCCAATTAGTACAATTTACAATCGTGCCACAGAGTGTTCCAACAACGCGCTGATGACACCGAAACAAGTGAGTCGCGTTCAAGCTACGGAATTGTTTATCTGCGCGCGCGCCGCGCCGAGACGCTGCGTTCGCACCGATACGGGCCTCACGCACACACGCGCTCACACACACATGCGCACGCGCCGTCTGTCTACACGACGCGCCGCACATAGCACAGAACACTAGCGCTGATAATAATTGAAGCGTTGCTTATCTCTTCAATCAGATGGAAAATTTAACTAAATTAGTGTGATACCGTTGTTTCAACATTTTCATTTATCTTTTTAGGTATTTTGATTCGAATATTTGCTTTACATTCTTACATTTTATTTTGGAGCAGTTTTAAGTGAAGATACTTCTAATATCCCAGGAAAAATGTTCTATTTAGTTCAACGGGTGAATCCTGAAAGAAATCACCCTGTGTGTACCTACATAATTTTACGTAACCTTGTTATGACTACCTACATATTTTGTGATCAGTGTAACGCAGTAATGGTTAACTATCTTTTTCATTTTTCCTGTTACAGATCTGAAAGAAATAAGAGGAAAACTAATAAAATATATTGTAGGTAGGTACTATAGGATGTTGATTTTATCAGCAAAATGATGAAACAGCGTCGTAAAAGCATAATTGTATAGTTTCTATACATTTAACTTTGCAAGTTTTACAATAACTTTGTAAGGTATCTAATTTTAATGCACAGCCCAAACATTATTGATTTTTAAATCTAGTTCTGGGTCGTAGATTTTAGGTTCTTGATAACTCTTTATAACACTAAAGCTAACCAGAACATAAAATCACAACCGAGAGGTGAAATAAATAAAATAAATATTTCAGGACATATCACACAGCGCCATCTATCCTCATACTAAGCTTACGCTTCATTTCATAATTAGAATGTTACACATATTTTAACAGCAAAATACTGAAGATAAGAATGTGATTACGCATGATGATGTGATCATAATGATTTCATACGTAAAAGGCTTCATATCTCTTTATTCCTCTTTAGTTCATTCTGATTCACTAAAACTCCCTCTTATCATAAATTGTAACTGTTCTTTGCATTAGTATTGTTCATGCTGGTATCTTGTATTGATTACAAACTTACGAGTTATATTTTTGGTAGGTGTAGGTATAATGTAATGTAGATAAATAACACACTACTTACTTATTATTTAGACATGTAATACACACATACATTACTTATAAGAAGCATGTTTAAAAATAGTATTTTAAAAAATACTACATGAACCTAAGTTTGTCTTTCAGAATTTGAATGAATTTATGTTTTACATCAATGGAGTAACAAGGTAACCTCTCTTGTACCTACCTACCGTAACTTCGTCTACATTGTCGTTAATTAATTGTAACATAGTACAAGTACTTGTTTATATGTTCTAGTAAATAGTAAATTTTACATTCTACAGTTGCCTGTAGTAGGTAACTACTTATACACAAAGGATTTTAGGTCTAGACCTAGTACAAAATATTTGGCCCTAATGCACGAATTAGTTTACAATGTACGAGTCCATCTACACTTCTAAATTTACGTTATGCTCGTGACAAAGCAGTCGTAGGCTATAATCAGTATTCCATTAATCATTTTTTCCAGAGCAAGATACTGAAATTGCAACTGATAGACTACTACCACATTCCAGCAAAGCGGAGAGAGATCATGACCTATAACGGTTTAAAAATACTTATCTACTTATTTGATAAAAAATAATGTTTTTTTTATATCTTGATACTGGTCATAAATATACTTATTAGAACATATAAAACTGATATAACAGCAATCTACATTAGTCTATGGTTTTACAAATCAGAAATAACTAAATGGGACACAATATACGATCAAGCCTTAATTCAAGCGTACAATCGTTTGTGCTAATGAGCGGGCCTGGATCGAAATATCCATGTTTATGACGTTCCCTGAGATGTTATCGCTAGGCGTTGATTAACATTATAGGCAATCTGCGCTCAGATACTTTCCATTTCCCGTGATAATTAGCTAGCCACATACTTACTCGTAGTGCTATTAGAATTGTATCAATAAACGAATAAAATACTGACTGCAAATTGGTACAGCCTAGGTAATAGATTGTTAATATAGTTCTTTCATGCTAATAAGGTACCTACTAAATTTGTACTCGAACGAATTACTACTGTGTAATTAGTGATGAGTATTTTTAGTTTTGTATTTCCTACATGGACTTACACTAGACCATTTAATCCCCGCGATCTTGGTGTCTTCGAGGGAGCGTAAATTAAAATTACAAAAATATTCAGGTAACTAAACATAAAGCTCATTTATTAAATCTGTCCTCTCAGAGATAAAAAAAAACATTTATGAACTACAGTGTTTTTCATAAGCAAAAGAAAATTTGAAACGTTAACTATAAATTCAGAGGTAAAATTTATAGTAATGATATTAACTCTTTTATTAACTAGATACTAGTTCGCTAACAAAGAGATATATTCATATAATATATTGAATTATTTATCTTTGCGCTTAACCGCGTCAGTAATAAATTGTAATAAGCGATAATAGTTTCACGATTATGCGTTTTGAAATGAAACACCTGTCGTGTATATTTTACCTACATTAATTTACTTCCTGCCATTCTGGCACTTTGCTAGTGAAATGCATTTCACTACGCGACTAAAATAAAGTGCAATATAATAAATTTGTTAGAATGAAGTACCGTACCTGTATACAAGTACTTATGTTGTATCTAAATTATTCTAATTCTAATAAAACTCAAGGGTGACTGACTGACATAGTGATCTATATCAACGCATAGCCTAAACCACTGTAATAAAGTTATATTTCAGACCTAGTAAATGTGCTTTGTCTGTATTTCAATAAGTCTCAAATTTAAGAAAATAACAATTTGACATATTCTGTTCGAAAAAACCTTACTGCATTAATTTCGCGGTTGGGGTCAAGATATAATATCCACAAAGGTAAATCAGAATCGCGTCTGTCATCGTATCACAGAATTATATCGTTAAATAAATTCAGAAATATCCGAAGACAGCTTACGGACAGCTTAATCCTCGGGCTTCGGCACATATCGATCGAAGCTGCCGATATGAAACCTGAGAGGCCGACCAACGCAGCACTTTCCGGATGGTGGAGAAAAAATATAAAATAAAATCGCTGAGAAAGATCTTTTACAAAAAATCCTATGAATTTTAAATATCTTTTTTTTAGTTTCCTTTATTTTTCTGATACTTGTCATCTTTGACTTAAACACTCGTTCTTATGTTATTCAGTTTATAAAGATTTTTTATTTTATTTGGGAAGCTTGTTTTTTGATATAATTTATACTGATAAAATTGATAAAAAATCTTGTATTAAAATAGATTTATTTCGCGAAGGAAGTAAAACACAAACCTCCCATGAATACCATAAACTGTTCAGTCAACTCAACATTAGGATAATCATACAAAGAGTCCGTGACACCGACTGCACACAAATCTTAAGTTCGGCGATGCATCTCAATAAAGAATAACACCTACTCTGATGTATAATCAGGATAACGCAGGTTCAAATCCTGCCGAACGTGATTATTTTCGCTCATTTCCAATTCAGATTAGTGTAACACCTACCTACTCATCTCTCCATCACTCTCTGTTTTCGATCACCGTCCAAGATTCGGGCAGTCCTTTGTCGATGAGTCGGCGATGCGACGGCATCGATTATGTGTAAAATTAGAATAACTGGACGGTTGCCCGCGGTGCGAGCAACAAATAGTACTGGGGCATGCGACCAATCGTAACAGCCGCAAATACATGCACCGTGAGTACAAGGGATAACACTGGAACACTAACAACCCTGCACTATTAATTCCAAATCATAGATAAAAAAAATCCAAAAAGAGTTACATGAAAACCTTTTTCAAAAACCAAAAAGTTTCACTGAAACCGTACCAAGAAGTTAGTCATCATCGTCGATAGTGTATATTGTTCACGTTGTTGATAGGAGATCGCGGAGATCGAACTATAGAAGGTTTCTCTGAGCATACTTTACAAGATTTTGCAAAGCCTTGACCATTCATGTAACGAGTATGTCACCGATTGCTCAGCCTTTATAAACGGAATAGTACGATAACATCTGTCATATCTAAATATCGATTCAATGAAAATTCAACATCAATGGACATTGGAAACATTATTTTGACAAGATTGGGTGCTAACTATCCCAATTATAATTGACTTTTCTTGAAAAAATTAATGCCACTTCACCGTTACTCGCTGTTCCAAATCCCTAATAACCATTTGTTGATCAAATTAGCATGGTTTATTAACAGCTCTTCTTAGGTCACGGGTCATTTGAAGACAACACTATAAGGTCAGGACCTCACATATTGCTACTACATATTAACTATACGAAGAAAGCTCCACCAACGCTAATTTGATGGAGCTCAATGAATAATAAGTGGAAAATTAATTCATTCTATTACACTATTGTGAGTTTCCAGTCATTGAATGAAAAAATCTAATTAGTTGGAGGTTTTCATTCCAAATGGCTTCGTATCTGAGATGTCATCCGAAGATTCTTTTAAAAAATTGTTATATGGAATAGATTACCAAAATTTTTCTTATAAAAATAAACCCGTAAAAATAAACATTATTCTCTGTTTATGTCCCCGGCAAAGTTATAGTCTAAGCTATAGATTTTCTTGGAAATACGTTATATTAGGTTAAAATCATAAATGAAGGTAGCCTGCGTGTTATGCTCCATTTTTTGTACCAATTACTTTACGTTTAACTTTAACACAAGTGAAATTAGTATCTTCATAGCAAAATTCAACGCAGATAAACATTTTATCTCATAAATAATAAATATAAAACATTGAATTTGACCATAGATTTATTAAATACCTGACGATCATCTCTGTACAGATCCCAGCGTGACGACGAGCAAACCAATGCGGAAGCTAGGTCTGGCCGAATGGGGCCGGGATGGCTAGATACTACATGTGCCAGCATGTGCCAGCATTTGTCGCCGGGTTCAATAAACACGCCGTAATTGCTTATTGTAATACTTCCTATAATTATCCTTCCTTGTCCACGCGACCCACATACCGACTCCCGGTTGACATAGTGAAACAAAATTCTTATTATTACAGTTTAATTCAATGACTACTATACCAGAGCAGCGCAAGACAAGGATTATTGGCGTAAAAGAAAATCTTACAGAAAATCTGCTGGGCACAGCAATGGGCTCTAATTGGCTAATGATGACTTTAAAACTCCCTTAGCACAGTTGAATGAGATATTAGTAATGGCATTCACTTCAAAATTATTTTTTATAAGCTTTATCTATAAGCTATATCTATAAGCTTCATAAGCGAAACAAGAAAAATATCGATGTGATCAGTCCTTAAATATGATGAATTTGTGCAGCTATACTAATTTCTGATAATTAGATTTACTTATTTTTCTATTTTTTTATTAAGCACTACACTCAAGTACATAGGTAATACTTGTTGTTTTTATTCCATATATGTACCTACATCTATGAATCAACGGAAAGAGCCTACATTGCACGACACAAGTTTCGACTTAGTGTGCAATGTAGTGCACCCAGTGCTTAATGTCTATGTAGTAATTATTATCTTGTTAAATATTTGTATTCTACTTTAAGCAGGTACCTACATTTACAAGTACATAGCATTAAGATCTGTAACTAGTTATTTAAGTGTAAATAAATGATTATTATTATTATTATTAAAATAGGTAACTGTATAGCAAAATATAACAATAAAGCAAATAATTTGACTGTGAATTGGAAAAAAGTCTTGCACGCGCATATAATAAGAAAAGTCCTGTATAACCATGTCCACGATAACATCTTAGAACGATTTTTCAGTGAAAAATAGCTTAAACAAAAACAACCAATAATTTAATATCTAAATTTTAGGTCATAGAGTTTTACTTTTAAGTGGAAGTAAGTAGCAAGTAATATTTCACTAACTTGGCATTGTAGTTCTGTTAATAATAATGCGTACAAAATATTCGACATAGCGGCAAAATTGTCCTCCTATAATAAAAATTCCCACACACACTACACATACTGTAAAGAAATCGTACTATATCTTTCTCTTGAATGATTGAGTTCTCGTTTGACAACTATTGATAAAAAAGCAATGTGTAACCTAGCCCATTTAACTACAAGAAATCAATTTACTCTGAAAATCACTTAATTATAATTCATAGCAACAATTATCCAGGCGTGAAGTACCATACTCAATGTTAGTTCGCTTACTTGGTTCTTTCAAAAAGCTCAATATTAAAAAGCTCGCCATAGTATCTCCAATCAATAAGCTTGGATCGAAGTTTCCCGGCTGGAGCTGCCTGTAACGTTATCCGCCCACGGCCGCCCGCCCACGCAGAGATACGACCAGCACCTACATTGAACATAGCTAGTGATTTAACAACAATACCTACAATTAGCTGATTTTCAGACCTAATTAGGCTTGACCTAATGTATTTTTTATGTTCTAACCCTAGTCTTTAATCCATGTCAGAGGCCCTTAGGGAGGTTTAATAAACTCCCGACACCAGAGTTGGTCAGTCTCGATAAGAAGAAGAAGACCCTATGGAAACTAATTTACTTTTAACGCGTAGCAAAGAAAAATAATTTATGCTTGTAAAGCACTCGTATTACATTTTAGCGAAGAAAATTTATTTCAACATAGATCAATAAAATTGAAAAAATACGTTTAAACACTCATGAGCTTTTTGGGAAATATAAAGAGATTTTAATTTTCATTTACACATTTATTTTGAATGTACTTGAAAATCAACAAGTATATTATGTATATACATAAATACCTAGGTGGGTACATGTATTTAAATATTCTTATAAACATTAGGAATTGTTAAACATTAGAAGTTGTTCAGGGGTCTTCCAATTTAGAGTAAATGGGTTTCTTTTGGGTAAGCTTTCTACATCGCAGCAGCATACAGCATTAGATCGGTGCTTAACATCAGACGGGCTGTAGCCACCCGTAAGCCTATTCCGTGTTAAAAAAAGTTATAAATAAACACATTCTGTTAAGTATAACTCGTTATTTAAGTAACGTATAATCAAACAACATTTTCAGTGATGTTGACAACCGATATCAAATTCTTTCATTAAAACAAAATCGATCTCAACTGTATCCAAAATCATGAAAGCTCCATTAAAGCTCTACAAAAAACTATACCCCTAAACTCTCCAGTGTAATTAAAATTGGTAATCAGGCGATGTACCGGCAAACTGAATGAGGGTTTTCAAAAAATGTGAGATATAGTTTAAGTTTTCAGGAGGCTCGATGGTGGTGCGGGCGCCGGGGCGGCGCGCGGTGGCCGAGTGGAGTGCGGAGCGCCGGCGCGAGTACGCGCGGTGCCGTTACCGCAGGCTCGGGCGGGCGGCGGGCGGGCCGTGGGAGGTACCGTTAATGACGTCGCAACCGTGACGTCGCGCCCGTGACGTCAGACCGTACGATATAGCCACCGGCCTCGGCGGCGGCGGCCTCAGTAACGCACCGGCCGTTCACCAGCGCGTACCTCCGCGCCTCCGCGAGCTCAGTGATAGTGCGCGTACAGTGAGTGGAATGTGCTCGGCCGCATGAGGATCCTGCTAAGCGAGCTGGGACTGTGCGGCGCGAGCTTCGGTCTGACCCTGGAGCCGCCCGCCAAGCCTGCGCCAGGTCAGCGCCGGGACCCCGCAACATCATCCACTTCTGTGTTTATTTTCGCTTTCGTTGTGTAGACCTCTGGTGCTCTCTGTGAACTGTCGTGACGATGGCCCTCGGCTAGAATGCGAGGTGCGTTACTTGCGCCCTGCAATTCACAGCCAGCCCTTGCTCACTTCCAACGTACGTACCCCCTTTTGTTTACTTTATTTTACTTTTGATTATTTATTAATATGTTATTCCAATTTTATTATAAGTTTTCATTCTAAGTTATTAAGTTTTCCTGTGTTTTTGGAAGCCAGATATTAAAAAAAACACATATTATAAAGACTTTGTGACAATAACATAACCAAAAAGTTTCCCTAAAGTAGATAAAACTAATTTATAGCGTGATTATTTTTTTGCAATTATTAATTCGATCAGCTATCCGGAGTTTAAGAATAATTATGATCTAAGCGGAATAAATAAATCATTAGTGACTGGATTTATGTCATTAACATGCGTAAAGTTACGTAAATGTGCTTTAAATAAATATTTGATCTCTTTAAATTAGTTTTACCTTATCTTTGACAAATCTTTTGCATAATTATTTGTTTTCAAAGTTTTCATCATATCTACATATATTGTGGACTAGTTGGGCGGCACATACTTATCTTCTGATTACTTGCTCGGGTGTTTACAGCCTCCTTAGTAATGCAAATTACTTTCAGTTTCATTGCATTCTGCGTTTGCATATTTTTAACTTCTTGTTTTTTTTTTTATAAATCAACAAAACAGATCTCAAGTATGATAAGTGATAAAGTACATACATATTTTATTAACTTTTGTAACTAACCATTAGTTACAAATGTTAATAAGATAAGTACTTTTAGCTACAAGAATATATTGCAGGTGCTTTAAAATTTATTGACACTTTAATAGTTATCAGACACCTCTCAATTTATTTGCAAAAAATACAAGTAGATAACATTTTTGAACCGGTCCAATAAAACCTAAATGGGAAACTAGTTGTGCGAATACACTTCCTTGAATATCGCGCGATATTGTCAAATGCATACATACAGGTTCAACGTTCAAATTGTTAAGCAAATAGAAATTGAATACGTATAAGTTTACACGAGGCGATCGGTATCTGAATGTAGGTAAGACACCGCGGTGGAGTAACGCGGTTTCATCACAACACCGGCAAAGATGATACACGTCTGGTCTAGCCGGCATAAATTAAAATCCAGTCGCCGAGAACGTGTTACAAGATCTCGATGAGTATATCGCCTTAGAACATTATTAAGTTTGGTAAATTATCCGCGGATTTGTCTCAGGTTAGGTAAGAGCTGGTATAATGTGGGATGTTTATGTCGCGGCCGCGTCCGGAGCCGATGGCCTCTACCGCGCTTGCTCAACCCGCTGTCGCAACGGCAGACGGTGCACCTGCCCAGATGCCAGCCTCTGTAAATGACCGCCCGAGTCCTACTCGATTATCATATCGGTCCGACAGCACACTCACCTGCGATGCACACTCGCGCCGCGCAGCTTTACCGCGATTTTTTTACTACCCGCTAATGACACGGCTCGGACATTAGTTCTAACGCAAACTATATTTCAGAACATCATCCTTTCACTTTTTACTGCGGCAGTAATATGAACATCTGACACGTAAAGGTGTTTATTGGAATAAATAATAAAAAAACTCGAGACATTGACGCTAAATGAAGCATTAAGTTTTATGATTTCTGAATGCAAATTGATACGCGAATAGCATAAAGCAGCATAAACATAGAGCCGGGTGCGGTGTTGGCTATTTTGGACGAGACGGTGTAGTGTCTAGTATTAGCATTAAGCTGGAGTGGTATGGTAATAATCGCTCAGCTGTCTCTGACGTCACGTGGAAGCGCGTCACGCCGCAAGGGGTGCTCTCACCCCCTCGCGCCCCCTCGCGGCGTGCCAGCCACCCCCCGCGCCTCTCAGCGGGACTCTCCTATTGCTGTTGCCAACTTAGTATACCATACTGAGCCCGTTCACTTTTTATTAACTGATAACATCGGCTGTCACGATTTATTTTCGTAAAGCTTTAATGGCGTTTAGATGCAATCTCTTCTTTATTGTCACCACCCCTTCGCGCCTTTTAATTTTATTCAATCAATGTAAACGATTCTCGAATGCGCTTCAAGAGTTTCACATTAATATTTATGCCACGGGAAGATAGGTATATTTTATGCACGAAAGAAAATACAGGCAACTATTTTCGTACCCTGCAATAAAGCGTTTAATTTTGCAGAGGTTTCTATACGGAGAGCCAGTCGGTCTCGTTTGAAAGCGTGATTACGTCAGGTCTAAAAATACGAGGGTGGTTGTGGGGAGGTGGTGGAAGACCTGGCGGCCTCGGGCGAGCGAGCCTGCGGTGACGTCATCCACGTGACGTCACGCATCGACCCGCGCTGCCTCTCAAGGACGCCCTTGGCCGCGCCGCCGGCACCCGACTTCCTGCACTTTATGCAAATCACTACCGACTGAAAACTCTTTCTTTTCCGCTGAAAATACACCTACAGTACGAGTAATACAAGGAACTTGCGAGTCACAATCATAAACTCACACGTTCTATTGCTTATTGCAAGATTTAAGTTACTTACGTAACTGTCACCAAAATTACTTGCAATGTTTTCATGCAAAAATTACGTAAGATCTCATTAGCGCGTTTGAAAGCCTGCACTTGCTGAGGTCATCTTCATTAGCTTTGGACAAAGGTGTGGCTCTATAGAGCTTTATATACCTATTGCTACTCTTTTCATGTATTGTATAGTGTACAAATATTTGCCGTGTAATCTCATGTTATGTCCCAACATATTGCTTCTTTGATGTTGCAAATTTATAAGTAATCAAATTATTATTAGCGTTAGTGGTAAGTATTTCAATTTGGAAAATTGAATCTCAATAATATTGTTTTCTATGAATCTTTTTAAATCATAGTTGTTTGTTAAATTGTAGTACTATTGTATGAAGAACTATTCGCGTAAATGTAAAAGAACATGCTATTTAATATAGTTTTTTTCATAAAAAAGCCAATTAGTTCCGACGATATACATAACTAATAACAATACTAAAATTAGCATTTACAAGTAAACTACACATCATATTTTTTTCGAAATAGATCAAAACACTATTTCATCAAACCATTTAGGTAAAGTCCCGAAA
Source organism: Macaria liturata (assembly GCA_964023185.1). Taxonomy (NCBI): domain Eukaryota; kingdom Metazoa; phylum Arthropoda; class Insecta; order Lepidoptera; family Geometridae; genus Macaria; species Macaria liturata. Next base: position 4,914,083 of record OZ026818.1, on the reverse strand, counting down.
ATTAATATAAGCCTCTTAAATACATTAACAAAAAAAAGCCTATGTATATACTCAACTATACATACATCAAACTTGAAGGAATGTCTTACGTGCCTTAGCAAAAAAAAACATTTCACAATAACAGCAGATCCATCCACAATAGCTGTGTAAATAAAACTGTATAAGTCCGGTGCTAATTTTAATACAAGTCTAACGTAACTTGCGGCACGTGCCTACAATATATACACACTTATACATAGATGTACATGTATAGTGTATACCTCTGGAATACGAAATGTTTTAAGGCTTTACTCACGCGAGGTTCTGACAAAACATTGTTTTTTTAGGGAAAAAATATGTTTAGAAATAAAGTATTGATTCTCTTTTCAAATAACTGATAGTATCAAATATAAAGATTTCAAAAATATGTCTATTAGTATCACTCGAACTTAAACAAAGTATTAGGAAAAACAACCTTCGCTCTAATATGTTACCCACATAATTCAAAGTTCTAAATTTCGTACAAACCGGTCCAGCCGCTGAGTCGTGTCTACACACGATAAACGAGTTCACATAAACTTTCGGCTTCTAAATATTAATTTCATCGTTTATGGATTTATGACAGAACCAGATATAGGCGAGTTACAAAAACAACACAACTAACAACCTTGTATTTATTTTATTGTAGTTTTGAAAAACATAGCTGTTAACCGGTTATAAAATACTTAGATACTTCAGGAAAATTGTATGCAGAGAATCAAGTCAAAACTTAAGTTTGGACGTGAAATTTTTTGAACCCAAAACAGCTGAATAGGGCAAAAGTGCTAGGATTTTAAGACACTAGACGTTTCTTGTCTTAAAACTCTTAAATTGCAAACTTGAACTTGCCCCAGCTTATGTATAGAGCCTTAAACCGCCCATAACAGCCAGACAGCACGGGGTGGCATGACGTCATTCACTGACGTCACTCGCACACCTCCCCGCCCACGGCCGCCGCCCGCCCAACGCGTCAGCTGATAAATTCGCCTAAATACTACCCAATATGTACTATTCACTGTAAACGTCATTACGGACGTTTCCCATTATATCTAGCTATTGACGCTGCTGAAACGTCATCGTTCCTGTGTCAATATTGCTGAAGTATCGTTTAGTCTGATAGGTTATCAGACTCGTGACGTAGAAGGATTACGTCTATTTGCACCGATTGTGATAGTAATTAGCTAAGTTTAGCAAGTATGTATGTATAAATATACATACATACTTGCTAAACTTAGCTAATTAGGGGTGAGTTTATGTATAGGTTTAGGTAGAAATTGTCAAGTAAGCTATGTCGATTTCATAAAATTTGCACAGGTTCTAGGTTTTATGTAAAAGCTTTTTGTAAATGGATTATTTTATTTTCAAATTACGTGTTTGAAATTGTGTTTTGGAATAAAAGAAACCATACTGATATAATATCACACGCTATTTCTAACATATTTCGATGATCCGGATAGCACCTTCAAACAAAAACTGATATACATTGCAACATCTGTAATTTTTACTTCGTCAGACAAAATAACACCTTACTATTAATGTTAACTAAGCCTTAAAACCTAAAACCACACACAATACTTGAACAAATCTTACTTAATTTGGTTTAAGCAAACGAATATAATTAACTCACACAGTTAAAAGTAGTCATGGAAATTTGACGCTTACCGCATCTTACCAGGAAAATATCGTAAGAAAACCGGTAGGCATGTTAGCAAATATTGGAGGAGATTATATTACCTACAGCTTAAACGTGCTTATGTCATTAATTGTAATGTTTATTGTTCCATTTTGGGCGCTTCTGTGGGTCGGAAGACACGTTTAATTGTAGGTCCCGGCTGTTTGTCATAGTACAGTAGTCGTAAAGCCATATCAGAGGCCCTTAGAGCGGCTTGGTAAACTCTCGACCCCAGAGTCGGCCACTCTCATTCGATAAGAAGAAGAAGAAAAAGAAGTAATGTTTGTTGTATTAAATAACGTTATGTCATCTAGACTATATACTAAAATAAAGGACAGTTGCATGGTTGGGATATAATATAAGATAGGAAACCTAATAACCTGCAGTAGGTACTCTCCATAAACTCTATTTAATCTTCACTGATGATGTCACTTAATTGTAGGTTTAAAATATGTCCGTCTAAAGAATTAATGATTCAAATAGTAAAAAAAATAGTTTATAATTATTTTGTAATTGTTTTTTTAATAAAAGCTCGTACTTATTTTAAAAAAAAAACTAAATAGCAGAACTTCTAATCTATAATGAGTTATTTATTTTAACGTTAATACAAACATTAGTACGATTTAACTTGTGCTAATCATGAACGAACTACAGCTTTACCTCAATTAATTAAACAGTTGGAATCTGTAACTAAACTACAACCTATTTAATTATCACTTAAGTAGATAAAGCATAGATAAAATATAACAAACAATACAACTTTAATTATCACTATGTCCGTATTTACCTGAAATCTTCACCCGCAGTGATTACGCAAAGCTTTTACGTAAAACAAATGAACAACGTCACACAATCTGAAATGAAAGCTCATAAAAGTTTCTGACGTTAGATGTTATCTATACGAACTTACATAGATTTTATACGTGTTTTCAGCTGAAATTACGTAGGTATTGTATTTTTTACTACGCGGAACTCAGAGACATCTATCTGTTAAGCATAAAAGCGGTTATGTAAAAGTTTGGCTATATAAGTTTCAAGTTGAGTCAGAAAAAGCTTGTGGAGGGGTGTTTCGCACCTTCACTCTGTAAACCATGTTTATGATAGTACCGGAGCTTTGGAACAGATGTCGCTAGTGTAGATTTATTGATTACCTTATAAACATATAGGTAAGATATTCATGATAGTAAATAAAAACCTAAGAAATATGGAATAAGTATTGTTAGCGCATAATTTTGTAAAATAATTGATGAATTCTTTCTATTTTGGATAACGTATTAATTTAAGCTTGCACTCGAATCTCAAAAAACAGAGCCGGTTATTAAATACATATATTTGAAATGAATAATTAGCACGTTTTAGTAAGAAATGATTCGTAAAATATGTGTATATTATATGCATATATAACCAGTATAGCTACATGGTATAATTAGAGTACCACCTGGCTATATTGTATCGAAATACATCGTTATTAATATAGGATCATGTAAGATTTTAATTATATGATTACACGTCATTTAATTAAAATAAAGAGTATTTTGAGTGCCTTTTACTTTTAACATAATATATATATTTTGTACGTACCTACATAGGTACATATATATATTTGAAAGAGACAGTTGAATACATAAAAGTTTCTAGCAGTTTTTATAACTATTGTATGCACAGTGGTACTTGTTCACACTTAAGCTGAATTAGTATTACAGTATTCTTGACAGCTACGAAACTCATGTAGATTATAAAAATAAATAAATAAATAAAATAAATATTTCGGGACATTGCACACAGCGCCATCTAGCCCCACACTAAGCAAACGCTTGTGTCGTGGGTACTAGATAACGGATATAATACTTATATACTTTTCTTTTGTAAATACATACTTATTATACATACAAACAACCAGACTCAACACAAGAAATTATATATTTTTTTTAAATGCATAAATACTTGTATCAGGCGGGAATCGAACCCGCAACCCCTAGATTAGAAGGCAGATTATAAAAGTAACTAGATAAATAATAAATATATATTTATGATGTATCTTTCAAATATTTACGCACATGTGTTGTAAGTTACAGTGCTCAAGTCAATTGTACATTTTAGAATACGTTTACTGACTCTAGTCTGTAAACATATTTTAAAACTTTTTTTTAAACAACGAAATTTATGAACGTTGGGACATATAATATAATTTTGTTGCGGTGACATATTTTGAAAAGCCTAAAAAATACAGGATCTGTTCAAAATCTATAATACAGTTACATCTATCCAAAATCTATGTTCTAAAAAACTGTCATATTGTGAAGTAAATAATGTATTCGTAAATTAAATAAAGAAATGTTAAGCTTAATCTAGAGCTTTTATAAGAAATCGTGTGGGTACCAATAGTGTAGGTAAAATAAAGTAAATTAGCATATAGAAGAAACATTCGATTTTCTCATACAAAAAAGAGTTAAGAATAGATTTCTATTTCCCGAGAATATTATTTCAAAACAAACTGACATCCCTTAGTTTGTTAATATCGTGTACAAATATGACAAACTGAAATCCGAAATTCATCCAATGTAGATTATTTACATATAATAATACCCCCAATAATTATTTCATCAATGAAATACAAAGTAAACAATTAATGCCTAGAAAAATAAAATAGGCAGCAAAATATTTTCACCGATTTCATATTTCCTAAAATAAGTAGGCAATAAATCAGCAACAAAAGCGCTACTGTTTTGTTTGTAGCTAAATGAGACTGGAATTAATGGTTCCTAACATAATAGACTGCAAATGCCACTGATTTCATAACCTCCCATGGGATCCATCGCCTTTTCGCCCCAAGAGTCCCAATTTCTCTTGTCATTGCATTGTAGAACTTAAAACAAAGTAGTTTAGGGATAATATCCGTTACTTGCTTTACTAGTTCCCAACGTCTCTTCGATAGATTTAGGTAAGGTGTGTATATAGAATTCAATTTTCTGGGCGTGGCGAATCAAGAACCGTGACGCGATGTATTCAAAGCGCCAATATTTGGCTGGTAAAACTGCAGTATAAATAGATAGACCTTTTGCATCTCTCGGCATTTTATCCAGGATAGGGACCCGGTGAACACTTGTTTCATTATTATTTTGATATAGTTACGGCGGGTGTAATCGATTTGTCAATAGCCAGTGCTTGTGAAGGAAGAAACAAAGTATGTTCGGGGAGGGTAGATATAAATGATGCATGGCTCGAATAGCGTGATAGTTCAAAGCACGGCGCCGTCAATCCACCTCCAACGTTCCAGGGACTCATTTCAAGGCAGGCCTTCTTTCATAGTGATAGGCTCACGTATTTGCTGTATTGTATATCCATTTTTAAACATCTTCATTGTGATGTTAAGTATAGTAATTTATTTTTACATACTTAGAAAAGACATCAAAGTAACATAATGTTTCGTTTGTTACAGGGCCGAGCGCCTTAGGGTCGCGCTCGCCAAGCGCCTTCTCATCAACCTCCTCCAGCATGCTACTGCTGCAGACACAAGTGAGTATTGTGTGTATTTTTAAATAGTGCTACATACATTTGTTTAAAAAAGTTACAACTCCAATTATCTACATCGAAAACCAGTCCGTTACCTTACCATATTCATCGATGCGATCAATCAATTCATGAAAAATAAATAGCTCATTAGAACACGTGCAGTAACAAGCCGGTGACAGGCCGAAGGCATCGCTATCGAGCACCACGCAACCGAAATAGGCTCGCCATTGGTGCGTCATGTCCGCCCCTGGTGACGACCCACCGCCTACCGCTAATGCGACGCCTTCATTTATCGATTGTCATTTCTATTGCAGAGCAACTACGGTACGTCCTTCACTGATCTATTGTCGCCGCAGTATCAAGAAGACTCGTCGGAGATTTTAGAAGAAAATCTCGATCCGTTCCCCGACGTAGAGTTCCACGCCCCCATCCCCTTCGAGGACAAGGCCCAGCGTGCGACACCCATCAGCGAGTCGTCCTCGCCGACCCCCGGCCCCGCGCTGCCCAGCTTCGAGGAAACCTACTCCGTTCGTTATCCAAAACAAGAAATGGCGGAATTCGGGATAAAGATGGACGAGGACTGCTACAACGTTAGCGCATACTCACATCAGGGACATGCATCGACACAACTCCTGTATCAATATCATCAGCCGTCGATCCCGTACGTGCCCCCATCGTACTACGCGCCGCCCCAGCAGTGCAGTCCCACTTTTGAAACCGGAGCCATCACTCCTACTCAAGACTCTTACTCGTTACCGCCTTTCTCGAACACCATCGATCTACACATCTCGGCGGAACAGAGACAACGGCGGGCGTCGCTGCCGGTGCAAAGATCGGAATCGAACAGCTCCAATGACAGCCCGAAAGTTCACGGTGGCAGAGTGCACTGCATGCAGGCGTCGGCCCCCAGCTCGGCGTCGAGCTCCCCAGGCGTCGGAGGACCTGAAGGAGCTCCGCCTCGCGCCGCACCCTCCTCGCCCAGCCAGCTGTGCGCCGTGTGCGGAGACACCGCTGCCTGCCAGCACTACGGCGTGAGGACCTGCGAGGGCTGCAAAGGCTTCTTTAAAAGGACCGTACAAAAAGGTTCCAAATACGTTTGCTTAGCCGAAAAATCTTGCCCCGTTGACAAAAGAAGACGGAACAGATGCCAATTTTGTCGATTCCAAAAATGTCTCACAGTCGGAATGGTGAAAGAAGTCGTGAGAACCGATTCGCTAAAAGGAAGACGGGGGCGGTTACCTTCGAAGCCAAAATGTCCTCAAGAGTCTCCCCCGAGTCCGCCTATCTCGCTGATTACAGCGCTAGTGCGAGCGCACGTCGACACCTCGCCTGATTTTGCCAATCTGGATTACTCCCAGTACCAGGAACCGAATCCGTTACAGCCGCCTATGTCTGATTTGGAAGTGATCCAGCAGTTCTACTCGCTGCTAACGACGTCTATTGACATGATCAAGGTATTCGCGGAGAAAGTTCCCGGGTATGGGGAGCTGTGCCCGGAGGACCGCGAGCAACTGTTTGCGGCGGCTCGGCTCGAGCTGTTCGTGCTGCGGCTGGCATACCGCACGCGGCCCGAGGATGCCAAGCTCACCTTCTGTAACGGGGTCGTGCTAGACAAGCGTCAGTGCCAGCGCTCCTTCGGCGACTGGCTGCACGCCGTCCTCGACTTCAGCAACACTCTCCACTCCATGGACATTGACATCTCTACTTTTGCTTGTCTCTGCGCGCTCACTTTGATAACAGGTGTGTATTATTAATTTCTCTTTTGTATTTTTACGACATTATTTATACAGCATAAAGTAAATGCAACGGTACTTATTTACATTTTCTTTATTCCCCAGACCGCCACGGCCTGAAGGAGCCGCACCGCGTGGAGCACCTGCAGATGAAGATCATCGGCTGCCTGCGCGCGCACATGCCGGGCGGGTGCGCGGGCGCGAGCGGCGCGCCGCACTTCAGCCGCGTGCTGGGCGCGCTGCCCGAGCTGCGCTCGCTGTCGGTGCAGGGCATGCAGCGCATCTTCTACCTGAAGCTGGAGGACCTGGTGCCGCCGCCGCCTCTGATCGAGAACATGTTCCGCGCCAGCCTGCCCTTCTAGGCCCCCTTGGACCACTCCCGCCTTCGAACATTCTCCTTCTATCCCTAGAACCGAGTCCGTTATTTTTATAAGTGTTTAGATTAAAGAAATATTTTTCTAGAAAGTAGCTGAACATTATATAGGACGCGATCTCCCGGTATCGGTTCGTGCTAATATAATTTGTAATTAATATTTAATTTTAAGTACCTACGAGACAATCTATCGTTAAGTCCTATAATAAGTCTAATTTATTGAGCGCGTTTAGATAGGTAGATTTTTGGGTGTGATTTTGTTTAAAGTTATTAATGTTGTGTACTTAGTAGTCTGCATTTGAGTTACCGCTCGTGATCGATGGCATCTTGTCGTACAAATATTCCTATGTTATCTATGTATTATTTAGGTAAGAAAAATCTAGTCACGAGACTTAGAAACGTTATGAAATTAGGCTCGATAAATTCGGGCTTTTATAGTAAGTAAATATTAAAAGAATAATAGGCATTTAATGACCTTTTTGTACGAGTGTGTTGAGAGAGAGGTGACGGAGCCCCCGGGCCCCCCGGGCAGGCGCCGCGAGAGGACGCGCGTCTACTGACGATTGTTGGAAGTTACCTTTAATTTAAAAATATTTTTAAATAATTTTAGACGCTAGTATGTAAACATAATTTGTTTTGCAACGTACCTTCACCTACCAGTAGTGAGAGAAAAAGTTCAGCATCGACTTAGGTAGGTAATGTTAATCTGGCAGATATCTTCAAAGCTGCCTCGTAGTACCTGCGCGCGACCTTCCAGTACTTGACCATTCAATGTGGACTCCTCGAAATATCGTGTCTTAAAGTGTACCTTTATAGATAGAAATAATATTTTGTTATGAGTGAAAGACATAAGTGTATTTGTATATGTATTTAGTAGTGTATATATTTTCCATGAATTATATACTCAAAAACATATCACTACAAAATAATGACTGCATTTTATCTTCGCTTTAAACTGCCTTTACTTGCTATATTTTCAAGCTTTTATAATATATCATCATTTTGATTAAAATGTTCTTTCGAAGACTATAATTGTATGAATTTCTTATTCATACGAGCCGCATTTAACTTATGCCCTAACTTAAATAATACTTAGTACTTTCCTAGTTTGCTGTCAATTTATATTAAATTTAATTGAATAAAGCTGAATGTTTCGTACCTGCCCATGTTAGATTATTCGTAAAATCGATATATTTTATCCAACCTTCATCGGACCAAGTATATAATACCTAGCAAACGCAGGGATAGGCCTATTCCTATCATTATAAAAGTATGAAGTACTTTATAAAAACTCTGAGAGTTGCCTTGACTTAAATCGTTTGAGGTTTATAAAACTAGATACTTTTTAATCTTATCTATTCTGTGAATAGGAATCTTGTCTACAAGACCGAGAAGTATGATTTAGGTAGGTCATAATTTAAATTAATGATCTGTCTTAAACTAAGCTTGACTTTGAGTGAAATGCATGAGAATATTTAAAATATTTAATATAATTATTGTCAACTGTCTACAGGCATGAATGATTACACTAAGTGTTATAGGTATACCATTATAACTTTAGTATTAAACGTTGTTGTTGGTATCATAAAGTTTAAACTAAAATCCTTGCATATTAACGTAAGATAATTTGCATAAAATTAGGACTTGGCGATGAAATCGCGAGATAGAGTGCGACGCAACAATGATGACTCATTTTATAATTTTTTACTTTGATAAGGGTAATTAATAATGCTGGACTTTTTCTTTAACGATACAAATTTAACTCGATTTTGTATAATTAGTTACTTATGTGTAATTTTTACATTTCCTTTTACTTGCCCATTTATTTATCTAAGCATAATATTTGCTTAGTTTTTGTCAATGTTTGTTACAGTTACCATACAAGCACATATTTATTTGACAGTTTAAACTTAATTGACTTAACTGTACTCATCCTTACAAAATTACTTCGCATTGCTGCATCTAATTTATTGTTTTTATGTCAAAATTTATATGATGTTATCTATATTTATTAATTTACTTACCAAAATATTAAATTAATATATACCTACCATACACACATACATTCCTTGTCAGTTGTTTTATAATATTTGTACTGGACCGGATTTGACTGTAAATTTATTGACATAGGTATGTCAATAAATTTACAGTCAAATCCGGTCCAGTACAAATATTATAAAACAATTTGAGAGCATTTGATGATTGAAAAGACATTTTTGTTTATATATGTAGAAATAGAAACCTCTTGAAACCAAAACTTGTTTGTTCGGAGGAAACCCTAACGTCCACAGTTTACTAAACCCGATGTAGGTACCTACCTATCTTCTATCGGGATTAAAATAAATACAGATGTCTTTACCCATTTTACCAATTATTAAATTTGTTTATAGAAGTTTACCTTACATTTATTCAGATGCCACGCTACAAAAACATAACATTAAAATCAATGTTCCATAACTACGAATTGCTGGAGTTCATTTTAATTTTTAAGTACAATACCTACAACTATGTCAGTAAAAATGCTCTGCAACAAATAGAATATATCTTTAAATTATTATTAAGTAAATAAAAAAATAAAGTTATACTCCTTTGTGGTAAAGCATTTTTGTGTAGGTATACCTAAATAACTACTTATGCTGCATTTTTGTCACATTACAAATAGATTACTTAGTTGTGCTTTTGTTATAATGTTAAACTATTTTCTTTGTAAATATTTTGTCAGAATAATATCGACGCAAAAGCGTTACATATTTTTGTCTTTCATTTTATACCTCTAAATTATTATTGTAGGTACCTACCTAGATTAGATTATATAGGTTAGATACCACTACTTTCAAACAAAAGAACTAAGCTATGTGTAAATTGAAGACATACACTCGGTTTAATAATTTGAATAAAAATATTAATATTGGGTAGGTTACACATACCTACACACATCTACCTATATAATAAAATCAATCATCAGATTTTTGCTTAAGTGCGGTCTTACAGCAGGAGCAAATTTCGATACTAACTAATAATACCTACGTGTTTATTGTAGAGACAACAGGGATAGGAACAAAAAGTTCCATTTTCATCATGTTTTTTTCTTCATTTTCTTCTAGACTGAAAAAGGAAAGGCTCACGTAATTTTCGCTACGCGTCGTAGCACTACTACGTTAGCGCGTTGAACTCTTTTATTACCTATAAGAAAAAATCAACGCATTCAACATTAACAGATAATAGAGGAGTCCACACCTCCATAGATATCTATAATAGTATAATGTAAGTAGGTAATACCGCCATCTTCTACACTATCTGCAAGGAAGTACATTTTTTTACTACAAAAAAACATACACAGACCTAAATACCAGCGTACTAAGTTGACACATACCTAATTTCATACAAAAATAATGATTATATCGATATAATTGAGTAATCTGTGGAAATTACACACTTACAAAATAAGACAAATTAATTTGGAAGCTTAAGTACAGGGCTACTAGTATTAAAATTACTTAGGTAGGTAACCATAACCACTGAATATATGTATCTGTTAGTAATGCTACCCATAACCTTTTAAGAGCGACAAAAGCAACAATCTTTGTTCTACGATTTTTGATAATTCTTGTTTAAATCAACTTATTCATAATATCACATACCTAGGTACACACGAGTGGAATTGATATCCTCCATTTTTATGATGTCGGTTAGAAAGAATTATAAAATAATATAGAAACTGGATCGAATATTGGTAATTAAACATTTTAAAAATTATTGTATATAATGGGGCCTAACTGTGAACATAATTTTATAAAAGCGAAAGAATGTTTGTTTCATATTCAAGTCGCAACGGAGCACTGTTTTTGCATAGGTTTTTTGTTATGTTATAATAGAGTACGTGCTGAGCTCTATATTAAAAAACCTTATCTGTCAGTCGACGTGTTAAAAAGTGACGTTGACATTTCATTCCACTCGTAAAAAGTAAACAAACATGAATTGAATTGAATTGAATTTGCTCTGCATCTGGAAGTGATTTAAAAAATACTATTTGTTAAGTTTGTTGATATTTACTACTTCCAATTCATAATTCCGAAATTAATCTCGAATTTTAAATGACCAATCACGAATTTATGTGACATGTATTGAGTATACCTCAAACTTGAAGTTGTACACACAACATACCACAATGTCTGAGACGACTAGTGATCTAAAAGATGTTCTAGACAAGAACCTAGAAGATTATGAAATTCAGGAAGTTCTACGAAATGGGACTGATCTCAGGGAATACGCTCTCCAAATTGACAAAAGTATAATTGAAGCGGAGAAGAACTCTGTAGGTGATTACATCAAAGAGAGTGAGAACATTGGTTCCCTTCATAAACAGATAGAAGAATGTGACAGTATACTTGAGAAAATGGAAAGCATGCTGTTGGTATTCCAGGTAAAGTAGTCCTAATAATTTTCTCCTTACTATCCTACACTAAGACTGATGAATGTTCACTTCTCGCTATCAGAGACTGTTTCCTGAGCTACAATCTAGAAATTATGAAAATCCAGAGTAAATATGTTTCTTCTAGGCAAATGTGCTACATCTTAAACTAACTTAATATCAGTTAAACTTTAGCCGTCAAACCAACCCATTTACTAAGAGATGCATCTTTTTTGCAAGATCATAAGTAGGTACTCATGGAACAGAAAGTAGTTATTATGAAAGGTACTTATTTTTAACTGAGTTAAAACCATATTTCATTTTTATTTCAGAATGATCTGGGTAGCATCAGCAATGAAATTATAAGTTTACAAAAGAGGTCTGTGAGCATGTCTGTGCAGTTATCAAACAGACAGGTCTTGAAGGGCCCATTGTCATCGTTTATTGAGGATATGGCAGTCTCAGAAACAGTGATTTTGTGAGTATATTTGGTTCAAATACTTCATATACTAGTTCATATACTAGCTTTTGCTTGCACCTTCACACACATTATTAAACATATAAATTTTCTTCTTGAATCACACTTATCTATTGAAAAGACTGCATCAAAATCTGTGGTGTAGTTTTAAAGATCAAAGTATACATACAGACTCACATACAGTCTCACGACTAGCACAAGGCCAGAAGTTTCACGAAATTTATTGTTACCTGTTTTATTATGTCAATAAATAATTTTGTATTTTAGACATAGGGACAGATATGAAAAGCAACTTTGCTTTTTAATAGGCATAGATGAAACACAATATGATAGTAAAAATTTGTTTTAATTCATCATTATTGTTTCTTATTCATAGTCATGAAGCAAGGAACCACTTGTGTCCTTGTTGTACTTTAACTTACTTATACCTACTTTCTAACTGAAACCTTATCTTTTCAGTGGTATCAACAATGTTCCTGTAACTGACAAGGAGTTCATGGTGCAACTAGCTATCTTAAACCAAAAACTCAACTTTGTCAAAGAACAGGATTTTAAAGAAACTAAAGCATGCCATGATGTAAAAGATGTCCTGGAAAAACTTAAAATCAAATCAGTGGCTAAAATAAGAACATACATTCTGGAGCAAATATATAAATTTAGAAAGCCAATGGCAAACTACCAGATACCACAGAATGCTATGTTAAAATACAAGTTCTTCTTTGAATTTGTCTTAGCTAATGAAAGAAATGTGGCTCAGGAAATATGCAATGAGTATATAGATACATTGAGTAAGGTTTACTACTCATACTTCAAGTCTTATGCCTCTAGACTTGATAAATTAAAGTACGAAGAAGCTCCCACTAAAGAGGATTTAATGGGTATAGAAGATGGATCGAAAGGAGGATTCTTTCAGAAATCAAACCTGAAAAATAAAAGTACTATATTTACTATTGGCAACCGAGGAGATGTGTTGGCACAGCAGCTTGAAGCCCCTATGATAGTACCTCATGTTCAACAAAAAACAAAGGTATGTAATATAGTCTATTCACTGGGAGCTCAAGTATTTTGCTACTTCACTGATAAAAGATACATTATTTTATTAATGCAAGTTATACACATAGTGAGTTGTATGTTCAGTTTGAAACCCAATAGGTAACAATATTGTTGAGATTACTTAAGACTAAGAATGGTAATTCACACTTTTTGCAATCAAGACTCTGGATGTCCCATCTTCTGAAATTAGCAAATGTGATATTTTCTATCAGATAGGCATCTTGCTTTTTGTGAAGCTGATGACCCCTGTACTAACATCCTGCTTTTATAATATATTTTTTATAATAAGTCTTGTTTATTTAATTGTTACTTTCAGTATTCCTATGAGGCACTGTTCAGAAGCTTGCAGTATGCTCTGGTAGACAATGGCTGCAGAGAGTACCTGTTTATCTCAGAGTTCTTCCATGTAAAGGGAAGCCATGCACAGGAGTTGTTTGACCGCATCCTTGGCAAAACCCTGTCTCTGCTTGTGGTGAGTTTCTGTTTGAACAGATATTATTTGGAGATTTTCAAAGGGAGAGAGAAATAATTCTTCCTGGGCATACTCCATCGTAGACAACACATATTGATTAAATTGTAGTCCCATGCAACTAAATATTGTAAAACAATACACCAGAAAATACAGACATATGTTGTTGCATTGCATAATAAGGAAATAATTAGAGTAAAAATATTTATTTTAAACATTATCAGTAAAACTACTTACAAAACCAAATATGCTTAACTTCAGATAGGGTCTTTTAAAAATAATTTCATAAGATGTTTCCTAAAAAATAATGCCTATTTTAAACTGTTTACAGAAAAACATAGAGTCCTATGTCCTGGAATGCTATGACTGCTTGGCTCTGTTCCTCTGCTTACAACTGATCAACAGATACAGGTGGATGTGTCATAAGCGGGCAGTAGGAGCTTTAGACAGGTAAATATTACTTTATATACTAACTAATGAAACATGTATGTAAAATTTCTACATATATACATTACAATACAAAACTTCTTCTGAATCGGTTTGTTTGTTTTTAAAGATAGATAATTATTTCTTACAGTAAAATCTGTAGAAATTTACCCTTTCTAGGCATGAGATAAATATAATTCATTTTGTGTTTCAGTTACTGGGACTCCTTGCAGAGCACATTATGGCCTCGACTGGAATATGTGCTGAAATTGAACATTCAGAGTGTGAGGGAATGTGATCCGGCCAAATTATCCAACAAGGAACTTGGACCTCACTATGTAAGGATATTTTTTTTTTACTTATTAGTGAGATGTGTATGTTTATCACTAGATTATGATTTTTGTGGATCTGTTTGATCTTTCTCTGATATTGTACAATACACACTACACTTGCTCTTCAAACTAAAGTCATAGACACATTTCAGACTGAACAATAGCTATATTATCAAGGAATAATTTCATATCCCATGCATTTTTTTCACTAACTTTTGCCGCGGTTTCGCACGGGTTACTATACTTATAAATCTTTTTCTTGAATAGAGTGATTCAAGAACCCTATTAAAAACTGCATCAATATCCATTGTGTAGTTTTAAAGATCTAAGCTTACAGACGCGGAAAGCGACTTTGCTTTATACTATGTATGTAGTGATAAAATCTTAATTAACTTTCAGATAACTCGTCGTTACGCGGAGTTTTCCGCCGCAATGCTGAGTCTAAGCGAGCAGTTCCCTTCAGAGGAACTCAGCAACATCCTCCTTGTACTACAAGACGAGGTCCACTGCTTCCTCCTCAAAATGGCCGCCGAATTCCCGCAAAGGATACAGCAGCTAATATTCCTAATTAATAACTATGATATGGTACTAAGCATACTCATGGAACGAACAAGAGACAATACGAAAGAAGCTGAGAGTTTCCGAGAACAACTCCAGGCGAGGAGCTCGGAATATGTGGAGGAAATACTAAGCCCACATTTTGGGGGCATGATTCAGTTTGTGAAAGAAGGAGAACAGTTGCTGGAAGGCGATAAAAAGACTGAGATAGCGAGCTTGGAAAGGAAATCACTATCTTTAGTCGCGTCATTCAGTGCTGGATGGAAGCAAAGTTTGGAGGAAATACATCGAGAAGTTCTAGTGTCGTTCCCTAATTTAGTGACTGGTTCTGGACTGTTGCAGATGGCTCTCACAAACTTCGTTCAGTATTACCACAAGTTCGTGAAGCTTCTTACCCCGAATGCGCGCACGCAGCTCGTCAATATTCATGTGATTATGGTTGAAATTAAAAAGTATAAAACGAATTATTGAGTAGAGACACAGTTTAGTAGTTTCAATCTGGGATTAGAAGTATTTTGTGTGACTCAACTATTTAAATGCCAAACAAAATGGTTCAGATCTATCAATTATGTAGTATTGCTCTGTGATGGTTGGTGGAACCACCCCAGTATGGGCACTGAATCAAATTTATGGAAATTATAAAATGCACATTTGAGCACCTAAATGTAACTGTATGTAGTCTTTGTATTTAAGTAAATGACTAATATGAATATATCTAAATGTAATTGTGTATTTGTATATTAGGTTTATATAGATAATTAATTCTGACTATGTAGAGTAGGTATAATATTTATAATCAATGCTTAATAACAATAAAACAAAGTTTAAGAGACTTTCTGTTTTATTACTTACACTAGGTAGGATGTCGCCCACATTTCCGTAACAGAGCACCAAATTTAGAGCATAGGTACATAGATTTCACTTCGTCAAAATCCATCTAAGAAATTTTATTTGACAGTACAATACAAAATCATCAATTCTAACATAACCTAACTACAACAAGTCTAAATAAAATCCGACCCTATTTACTATTTAGCTAATGAGGATGAAATCAGACAGTTTTTTTAGACTTGCCTGACTATACATAAGAGATATGTTAAAATAGACGCCATTGCATAAAACGTTACATGATGTGGATATAAGAGAGGAACTAAACACAGCCGAAATCGTTCTCAAGCCTAAACTAGAAGAAGTAGTTTGCGTTGAACTAAACCTGATATCAGAACAGCTATATGCATTATAACCATACTAACTTTATAAAATCTTAGAAGACTGGCAAGATAAATTTGTGCGCAGAATCTGAATAAAATAATAAAAACTACAGCAGGGTGTTTCATAATCCGGATAGTCCATTCAAATAGAATTACCAATCATAAGTAGAAGTCCTCGGAACTTCTGTGATTAGTGAGAGACGGGTCAACGACATCGTCAAAGTCGAGGATCATTACTGTCAACACCGCCTCTGAATAGCGTTTAATTTTTAAGTGAAAACTATCCAAATTTGTGAAACACTTATTTTGAAGAATTTTCTAAATGGCAGAAATGCTGTTATTTAGTAAACTTAAAGAAATTTATCTTGCTCGCATTGTATCAAATGTATTTTTTTCGATACATTAAGGCTGACACTACCTCGCTATGGTTTGTCAAAAAAGAACATTAATTTTAAGTGTTAGAACACATACTCTTACTTCTAAAATATTTACAAAGTAATTATGACCCTGGCTGCTATAGAAGAATATTACTGTTTCTATACCATGCAGTCCTATTATCTTAATCTATAACATCACATTCTTACTATAACTTGCATAGTATACGCTAAACAACCTTACATTTTATTGTACAGTTTTAAATATGTCGCATTTATAATACGAACTTTAAGCCTTAAGTAATTAACTTAAAATGCAAAGTTGGCACTGCAATACGCTAAAGTACGGTCTCAGAACAGAAATAATTTGTCACGCTTACACAAATGTAACCGAGCGTGCGTGACAGTCGTTGTATTAATATAAAAAAATCTTCATATTCTGCGACCGAATTGTATTGGTTACATGAATAAAACACGTGAAATATTAACTCATAGGTTTTAACTTAATGAGGTTAGGCGGACGCGGCCTTGTAGTAAATTTTTACATATATTAATAAGACCAAATAAAAATGAAATATCTATTTACAGTTTAACACCACTGGTGGGTAAAAAATGCCATTCTCTTCTCGAGAGAAATTACGTTACTCACTTAAAATTGTAGAGAGGATACTTATGTACATTATTAGAGTATTTACAAATTACTTAGCAGATTTTGCTCATGCTTTAATAGAGACAAACATGATTTTCGTACTTTTTGACATACAAAAGTAACAGCTGGAGGTCAATGTTAAAATGACATTTAAAACTAGTATTTTCAGATGGAAATAGTTGACTTAAAACACCAATGAAATACTAACTTTATCTTAAACGTAAATTGGAACAGCCAAGCCGACGCTTCTCATCAGAAAAGTACTACAACCACTCCTCTTTTTTACATGAGATAGGCTCACGCCTACAACTTGCCTGATGTTAAGCAACGTTGTAATCTACTAATCTTGCGTGCTTACCTAGAAGAAACCGGTTTCCGTTTGTTTACGTCCTTTAATGTTTCTAATATTTAGATCTTCTTATCGAATGAGAGTGGCCAACTCTGGTGTCGAGTTTTCAAACCGCCCTAAGGGCCTCTGACATGGCTTAACGACTGCCGCACTAGACAAACAGCCGAGACCTACAATTTGACGTGTCATCCGACCCACGGAAGCGCTCAAAATGGAATGCCACTTTTCGGTCACCCATCCAAGGACTGACCGCGTCGGCCTTTGCTTACATTGGTAATCGCATGCGATTGCCTCCGCTAGCTGAGCTACGGGCGCTTCAATACTTAGATGTCATTCGACAATATAGATTTCCAAACATACAGCCTTTTGGATCTGACGTAGTTTTTGAAGATGTATCCGAATTCCGGTGACACCTGCGCCGGCCTCCAGCTCGCCAGGAAGCGGAGAAAGCGGCTGTTGTTCTTATCAACGCACATCAAACTGGAGATTATTGCTTCTTGCGTTCCTGTTGTGTCTGAAAATTAAAGTAAAACACATGTTAATACAATAAATATATAAATAAAAGATATTTAATTCAGGCTTAACCCATAGTTACACTGTATAAACTATTATCAACTATTGAGATAAATATTTATAGCCGTATCTGCATCATGTTAATACTCGTTATTAAATCAACCGTGGTTTCTGCGACACAGGATGTTCCTAGTGCAGAACCCACAGGCATAACAAAAATGTAGTATTCTTGGTCAGATAAGTCAAATATGTTACATATTTAAATTAATTGTTAAGGTAAATAAATTATTCTTCTTTACAGAATCACGTCCTTTTACAATAGTATATTAAAATAAGTTAATAACTTACAGAGTATTAATTTATGCTATTGTGTTGATTTGTTCATTGTCTTAATTTAACTGATCTATTGGACGACGAACGACAAATTATTCTTATTTATATTTATAGATTTTTATCTTTTTCTCGTTTCCGAGGGTAACTAACTAATTTTCGCGGGTTTGCGGCCAAGCGAAAACTAGGTAAGTACTAAAATTTTATACTTATCATGCGGGTACTTATTATTATTTCTTAAAGTAATAAAAAATACTCACTCTTTTTCTCCAGCAAATTCATAAGATAATCCGATATGGTTTCAGAGTGCACTTTCATGCTGGCCGGGTATGGTTTGAGCAGGGGTCCCAGCAGTGAGATGGCGAACGTTTTGGCCGAGTCCGGCGCAGCAACGTCATCCACTAACGGTTGCAACATATTCTGGACGATGTGGTTGTGACACCACGGAGCTCCGTTGCGCTTTGCCAGAACGAGGATAGATAGACGGAGTATTTTTCTGTCCACAGAGTTTTCTGTGAAGGAAAGTATTAAAATAGAATAACAGACTAGAATAAACGTTTATTGACCTTTTAACATAGATAGAGGTATAGTAATAGCGAACATTTGAAATTGTAGTATGAAATAGGGCTTAGGACTATACAATAGTTGGTGAACCCTGGACGTCAAACTAAGTCAGCATCTGTGTGATGAATATGTAGCTTCTGTTTACATTCAATGTGTTGTATGTAGCTTCTGATTAGATTCAATTTATTGTTGTTGTTGTAGTAGAATAAGTATTTAAATATGTCTTCGTTTTATATTTTATTATGCAAAATAAATTAAGAAACAGAAGGATTATCTTGAACATTTATCAAAATATGAGCAGATTGGATAGGGTTGCGGGTTCGATTCCCGCATAACACAAGTAATTATGAATTCTAAAATCTATAATTATTCGTGTTGAGTCTGGTTGTTTCTATGTATAATGAGTTACATAAATAAGTATTATATCCATCATCTAGTACCCACGACACAAGCGTTTACTTAGTGTGGTACTAGATGGCGCTGTGTGCAACGTCCCGGAACATTTGTTTATTTATTATTTAACTAGCACGGCCGCGTTGTTACTCGCATTAATCTAGGATGAAAGTAGCTTGTTAATCTAGCTCAGATTATTTTGTCAATTACTCAATGTCAGAATCAAGACAAAAAAAGACTTGCACGTAAAGTAAGTAATTTGCAACAAACAAAATCAAATAGGTATATAATATGTATAAAGCCAATTCATAAACCTCATTTACCTTTGACTTCTAGGATAGCCGTCCTAAAGTGCTCTAAGATCTTGCCTTCCGACCAATCAGCCACATCGTAGTTGAACTTGGTCCGCAGAGTGTGCCTCACGTCTCGGACTCTGTTGAACTTGTCGTCGCATTTGTAGAAGTGTAGCAAGTACACCAGACAGGTCACCAACGGGCATGTGGCTGGAAACATAAACCGTCTTATTTAACAAAACGTAGTTTAAATATTAGTCTGGAACTTTAAATATAAAAAGTCATAATCATAATAATTTTATTTCGTAAATCATTTAAAGTCAATCCAAAAAATTATGAAAGTATTAACAATTTAATATTAGATGTCATATAAAAACTATCCTAGTACAAAAATGTAAGTACTAATGTACTGGTTTCAATTTAAGTTTCGTAAATTCATCAATAATATAAAACGAGTGCTCGATAAGCCAGCGCTACAGTCTCGATCTGAAGCTACCGAAGCTAGGAGCATCGATGATAGAGTCCGGCAGTTTATTATATACCGTCGGGCCCATGACATGTGTGAGCTTGTTTGATTTTGATAGAGTTCTGTTTACTCCAACAATTTTAAGAGTGTCCCGTACGCTATAAGGAACCAAGCTGTGATACGTCACGTACGAGTCGAGGTTCTTCCTCATATATACATAGCCACTTGCAATATAAGTATACATGGCAACGTTAGAATCCTCAGACTTCGGAAGTATTCCCTGGCGGGAGTGTTTGTGAAGTCGGTTATTGTTGATTAAACATCACATACCAATTATAAAAATGTCACCTTCAAACTAGAACGTTGACCATCATTGGTAACAGACAAATTTCGAACAACAAAAACAGACTTGGTATTTCCAAAGTTCTGGACTATTAGTTAAACCACGGTTTGTAATACATAAGGGCCAATTATTATTTTTTAACTAAAACAGGTTTGCACTTGACCATAGTTTGCCTGATGGTAAGCATTAGCTATGGTCTAAGATGTATCGTGCTTACCCAATAAGAACCAGGGCACTCTCGCTTTAAAGATTGTAGGATTATAGAATTATTATTTTATTTTGGATTATACTTAGAATTAATAAGAAATTTCGCAAAAAAAACTGTATATGCCTATTTATGATACTAACGCGATAAAGTATTGTCATCACGCTTGCACAAGTCACGATCATGAAAATGACTGCATTTTATTTGTACGAAAACAATAGACACACAGGTAAATGTCCGAAAATCTCTGTATAATTAGGACACATGCAAGTTACTTCCACAAAAACTATGTATTTAGATATTGTGAACTTACCAAGCCCCATGTGCCCTAAAGGCAACACTTGCATCCACACCTCCAAGCACTGCTGGACCAGAATCACGGCCTTCATTTGCAAGCAGTACATCGCGTCGATGATAAACAACCTCAGTTTGCTCAGTTTGTGGTAGCTCCGGCACAGCAGAGCATAGAAGTGAGCCATGCTCTCGATAACATCGTAATGCTCCGCAGGCTTATTTAGTGCAAACAGAGCATACTCGATGTTCACAAGTATTTTCGATACAATATTGCTGTAGTCCAACGATTTCTGCAACTCATCTATCACGTAAAGCAATACTTGTTCCTTCTTAGTCATGGGAGGGGCCGGGGGACAGACTATCTTATTGAAAAGTTCTAACTTTCTCTCTGGGTTTCTCAAATAATTGATAAAGGCGCGAATAAACATTTTCACATTCCAACATCTTATATCTCCCACCAAGTTTCTCATGGCGTCTTTGCAGTCCTCGTGAGAAAGTTCCATTATTTCAGAAAGTTTCGTCTCCAACTTATCGCTCAATTTATTTATTTTTGTCTCTGAAATCAAAAAATTAAATATTAAAACTTCCAAAAATCAATACATATATAAAAGCGAAAATGTATATAAGTTAGTTCCTGTTTTACGCCGTAGTGGAGAAATTGTGTCAATGTGATTAATGAATGACATGGAAGTAGTAACTGCAGGGTTCTGAGAGTGAAGCGGCGAGCATTATACGCATCTAAACACAGTATATAATTTTGTAACAAACTCACCTGGAACAGTTTTACTAGCAAATTTAATTGTCCTTACGCCATATTTTTCAATAGTTCGGCAAAGTAAACTATCTTTTCTACTATTGACATCGTTAGTTGTGTTCTCTTCTGCATGTGTCGGCTCTGGCGCGGCATTGTCTTGGTCCATCAAGAAATCTAGATCCGCATATGAAACAATTCTATCAATATTATTAATTCCTGGTGTTACCGGTTTTTGAGCAGCAATAACATGTTTTTCTGTAGCATCAACAATTTGTGTCTCAGAGGGAGACGAAATCTGCGTAGTTTCTGACACTTGTTTCTCCACTCTTTCTTTAGTTCTCTCGCCCTTCCTTTCAGATATTGAGCTGTTAGAGTCTTGTTCTGTATTTGCTTTTACTCTGGATATTCTTTGTCTTCTGCCGGTTGGTAGCAAGTAAGATGCATCTTTTTGTTCTGATTTATTGTGCTCAACTCTCGAGCGCAGTTCTCGGCCTCCAAATACAACGGGACTCATTGGTTCCACATCTTTCTTTTTGATAACCGAAGAACTACGTAAAACTCTTGGGGAATCGTGTTCCATGTTGTTACTGTTCTTTCTTTTAGGAATCGGACTTGTTTTAATACTGGTGGTTCGTTTTCGTTTACATTTAGCTGGAGATTGTTCTTCTTCATGTGTGTGTTTTGTTCCACCGGTGTCCAAATCAGGTTTATTTAATGTAGCCTGCCTAGTTGCTTTAGGAGACTTGACACATTTGTCTAATTCTGTTGTGACATTGTCTGATTTAATACTGTTTCGTTTCAATCTTTTCGGGGTATTGGCATAATCTTCTGTATCTTCAGTCAAAACAGTATTGGACTTTCGCCTGATTTTTTCAGGACTGTTATGTTTATTTATAACAGTACAAGATGTTTTTCTTTTATCTTTCTCGTTGTGCAAAACGGGTGATTTAAGTTTTGAATCAGATTCTATATTCTGCGATTCAATTACAACATTTATAGACTCATGTTTTACTTCTTTAGTAGGCTTATCGTGATTTTCATTGAGATGAATGCTCTTTCTTTTTTCTGTTGTAGTGACCAAATCAGATGATTTACTATTTAAATCAGAATTCAGAAGTTTCGGGTCGGTTTCACTCTCAGATAATTTTCTTTTATTGCCTGGTTTATCATTGTTATTTTTGTAATCTTTCTTTTCTGGAGGATATTGAACACAATCATCGATAACGATTCTGGGTTCTATTTGTCTTTTTTGTGCCGCAAGCACTTTCACGGCATTTTCATAAACAGTTTTATCGTTTAACGATGCTGCTGTATCGGAGACCAAGACTGTCTTCTTGGGAGCCGGCGGCGTGATCGGAGTAGGTTTAAAACGTGGTTTCTTAAAAGATTTTGGAGAATCGGCCAGTATTTTAGTTTTTGGGGTCATTTTATTTCTTAACTTGTCCAGTTTACTTAATTTTCTCGCTTTGCCTTTCTTTTTCTTTGTATTTTTATCAGAACTTTCATTTATATTCTGTGCTACATATATTTGTAAACATTCATCATCACTGTCAGGGGCGCTTTCATAAACTAAACTGTCTTTAGAATTTATTGTTATTGTGTCTTCATTCGGTTGTATAATTGCATTAGTCTCACTTTCATCTTCAGAACCAAACCACAATTGTGTGTTCTTTTGTGTGACAAGTTCTTTTCTGTCACATTGTCCAGATTTTGATATAATATCATTTGTTTCATTGCTTTTTCTTATTTCTGGTGATTTTTCTTTGTAAATATGAATATTTTTATTGGGAGGCGTGCTATTCTGACTGTAAGTTGGTTCTTCATTATCCACATTCATATCTTCTTCCAAAATTATCAACTCATCAGGGCCATGAGCATAATCTTCATTTGTTATCGATAGCATTGATCCTGAATTCAAATTCACAATATCAGGTTGTCGATGATTATTCCAAGTCTCCTCGTGTGTAGATGAACTTTTATTCTCAACTTTTTTGTTATTCTCGCTAAACAATAAATTACGTAATAATTCTTCATTTTCTTTACTACTACAAAAGAGTCGCGGAATTTGTTCAACGCATTGCGGAAATATTTGTTTAAACGGATTGAATACTGCTTGCATTTGTATTCTCAGTGAGTCAATCTGTTCATTAATAGTTTCCGATGTCTTTTGAATTTGAGGAGCAAGGGTGTTGGGTTCTTCTCGGGTAACTTTGGGTGATTGAACAGTCTTTCGAGGTGGAGTCCTAGGTATAGGTGTAATAAACTGATGATGAAGCCGCATTTTGCATAATATAGATTGTATCTCAATATCATTATCCACATCAGCTCTTGAATCATTACTGTTAATATCCAATAACTCTTTTTCTTTTTTCTTATGCAAGATTTGATTGGAGTCTGTAGATATGCTGCATAATTTCTTGTCAGTTGCACATGTCATACTAGAAATAGTGGAACAATTACTTGGATCATCATATATGGGTGTGAAAATGCTGCTTCTGTCAATAGGACTTGGTGTTCTGTTAGCATATGTCTCTATTGATCTTTCATCTTCATTATCTGATGCAGCAGTGATCTGTATTTTAATTTGAGTATGTCTATCTTCAAGTGCATTTGATTCAATGTCTTCTGGACTTTCGACAAAACTGACAGCTTTATTATTAGTTTGAATTACATCTTCATTTAGTAATTTTGTTTGTGTATCCTCACTGGGAATGTTTGTATCGCCTTCATTTACTACTGCATCCAAGTCTGCTGGTGAAGCAGACATTCTTGTACTGCACTCCTCATCAAGTATATTGTCATCTTCCGCCATATCATCCTCCTCATCAGAATCAAATGCGAACATGACTACTGTTTCTTTCTTTGCGACATTGTTTGTGTTATGACATGGGGAAATTTTGCTAGTGGGTTCAATTTCTTTGGGGCATGCAATGATTTCTCCATTTTCAGAACAGGCATCATGTGTGACATTTTTGACAGGCCTCTCTCTGAATACAGTTTCAAACGAAGTCTCAGTTGCTTCATCACACATTAGAGACAGAATTGGACTTGTACATGAATCTATTCTTGCTAACGACACACATTTTTCACATGTTATTTTGGTTGCAGATTTAACTGAGACATATAATTCTTCAGTTAATGGACTAGTGGCAACATCACATTTTGGAACATTGCATTTCTTGCATACATTAGTTACAGGGCAATGTGGACTATCATCCATGTAATACTCGGGACTGTGGAAGCTTTTCTCTCCGTCAGAATACTCTAGCGATGAACCTCTGCCTGTATCCACACTCTCAACATAGTCCAAGTCAGTGCTAATATTTTGTTGAATCAACTCTGCAGCTAATGGCAGATCTTCATCAAAATCAGTCTCTTCAGTTTTTTCTTCCTTAGATATCTGTAAGGAAACATAAAACTTTTAAGTAAAATGAAAAGAGTGTGGCACGAAACTAATTGATACTTAAAGAAAATATTTATAAAATTAATGTATACAAGTCAGACTATACTGTGATTTCACTACAGAAACTGTTAAGGTATGAACTTTCATTCTAAATAAGTTAATAAATGTACCTTTTCTTCTCTATCGTTTTTAATCAACTCCGGAACATATTGTTTAATAATTGAGTTCAACCATCTGTTTCGTTTTTCTGTAAAACAAACATCTAGTGTAAGTTAATATTATCAATCATTTTACAATTACGTATTAAAAAGCAAAAAGTGTGTTTGTGTTGCTCTTCAATCACACCACAAAATGGGGATGTCATACATTCATGTTGTGCTTCTGAGCTACTTTCTGTCATTTATACATATGATAAAACTGAATCATATCAATATGTACTATATAGCATAAAAATTTGAATTTCTATTACCTTGTCAAAAAATTGTCAAGTACAAAAATATAAAGTTACTGCTATATTACAATTTAGATTTAAGAGACCTCCTGCTTCTTTATACATATCAGGGATTAAATGGGCAAAAATTGGACCAGTTTCAATTTATACTTACTTGTTGTTGGTAACACATAAAGTTTAAGGAGTTTAACTATTTGATTTTCAATCTGATTCTTTTGTATTTTGGCATGTTTCAACGCCAGTGCAGATTCCCTAGAGCATTGTTTCTTTTCTTCTTCCAGATTCTCCAACTCTAACTGTAATCCCTGCAATAACATAATAATGAGATTCGACTTTTCAACATACAAAACATACACACAAACACACCCACTCACACATCCATTACGGCATAAGAGCAAAATCAACATTAACAATCTGTCCTACTTTGAAAATTGATGGTTTGAATTCATTCATTCATTGATTCTATGTTTGAACTAGAAGCATCTTTTAAACTTATGAAGTAGGTGCTAATTAACATAGAACCTTAAATCAAATTGTAAGTAATTATGTATTAACATACCTTGACTTGTTCACTGTAGCCACTTATAACTTTTTCCTTCATTTCTGCTTCATAGTCTATTTGTTCATAATGTGCCATACTCTGCTTCAAGTCTTGTATCTCCTGAAATAACAATTAAACATTTTATGCATTTTGACAAGTTTAGTATTTAACTAATTAAATGTTATGTTATGATGGAGCATGTTATTCTACTACTATTCCTTGGTGAGGCTGAATAGTCACTGTTTGTATAACAATATACAAACAAATAGACATATGTTTAAAAAGAATAAAAAAAAAGGTGACACAAATAGAAAAGGGCAAATATCAAAATAGTACTTAGTTCAATATCATACAGAGGCTGTAACATAAGTATGGACATAGTGTTCTCAAACTATGTCCAGACATAGTTCTAGTTCTAGCTTTCAGTTCCATTCTAGTACAGGTATGCTTGGCCTATCACTTCAGGAGACCTAGTGGTCCAAAGCCTGACTGTCCTGTATAAATCATTATGGTGTAAAATATACAGAGATTTTACAATATATATTTTTTGACCTAGGAAAACCTTTTAAAGTTACCCGAACCCAGCAGAGTGCAACACATACATCCGCAGCCCTGGTGATGCTGGCCCGGCAACGGACCCCACCTCGGGGAGTGATATCTTTACATTTTTTATAATTTTAATTACACTAAAATAGAAAATATAACTTACATTGTGGTACTTTGAAGCCTGCTCAAAGTACACACTCCTCTCATCACATATGACTTTGTGCTCTTCATTTTTGTCAAACAATAAATTTCTAGTTTCTTCAAGTTCTTGTTTTGCCACCAACAGTTCCTTTTGCACTCCAAGCAAAATCTCATTTGTTTTCTTGGCTTTGTGAACTACTTGGCTGTGGATTACAAAAATAACATAAAATTATTATAGTTGGCATACTAGTAATCTGAACAATAAGAATTGAAACAAAATTGTTTGGATTTACTTTAAATTGATAACAAAACATGTTTCACCAGTTTTTAGATTTTTTGTATGTTTTATCTGTGTATTTAAACATACATCACTACTAAATATTTAATTTCCGTCAGATTTATAACAAACTAGATTGTACAATAAAATGATGTAAAATATACAGCTATTCACTAACTATAGTAGCTTATAATTTTCATAGTACCTAGTTAATGAAAATGAAGTAATTAAACAAAACAGTTTTGAATTATTTTTAATTAACATCACAACTTACCTCACTCCCTTGAGTCTATCCTTCAGCCGCACTATACCTAGTTTCCGAGATTCATGACATGGACCCTGAAAGTAACAAGATGGTAATTTTGTATTATATTTATTTATACACAAATTTTGTTCAAAATAAAACAAATAATTATAGGGAGACTTTCAAAAACAAATATATTTATTGATAACTCCCTATTTACATGTCAGTAGTGCTATCACAAATTGAGTATTTCATTAAACACTTAAAGAGAACCCTCTGGCAACAATAAGCCATCTTTTTGCTATCAGAAAGTTATTTTTAAGTGTAACATCTTAGACTACAGTGGTGCTTAAAATCAGGCAGGCTATAGTCAAATGTTAGAACCAATCAATGAAGTTAACATTCAATGAAGGTAATCAGATAAGTTAAACAACTAGTGTGGGTTTAACACTTGACAAAGTAACTAAATTTGATTAATATTCAGCATTTGACGATTTATTTGCAGTATGGCATTTGAGTGTCTGTTTCCCACGCAATTGTTATACTCACTGAACATACTATCTCAATATCATTATCATAACATCCTCTACCAGATGTTAGGTTATATTTTTAACTATAAGTACATGGTAATCTTGTATTTCGCATGTTTGATATTTCAAAAGAACATCTTTTCTATTGGTGAAATGTATCTATTATACCCACCCTACCTCCATTTGAAATATTATTAAACAAAGATACAGTAGGTATAACCTGTCAATATATATTTGGGAATAAACCAGTGTCTTAACACAGGAGATATAATATATATATATGTAGCATGATGTTCCTAGTTCAATTTTAAAAGCATATTTAAAAGCAGTACCCCAGAAAAATAGCTTACAGCTAGCAATCGATAAAAATATAACCTAAAAACAAGACGCACTCACCGATGGAGTCGATTGAGTAGCATTTGTCGCTGGCTCGAAAAAGTTTAAATCAAACTCCGACACAGAATTCTGATACAAGGACTCCATCACGGATTTACATCAACCAAATAATACCACAACTTAAAGATCTTAGATCTTTGTACATCTTAAAATTCTCTATAAACTAAACTATTAACTAACGAAATGAAGCCACCGGCGCGGTAAAACTCGGAAACCTTTCGGAAACTCACAAATCGATTTTGACTTTTATCTAAGTTTGACATTGACGTATAAAACAAAATGATAAACAAATACGCGTTTCGCATTGCGCCATACTACATTTAAAGTCATGTACTTGGCAAAATTGCGGCCATACCGCAGAGGCCACAACCAAGATTAGAATAGAAGTCATGTACACTGTCACAAAGAACACGCCAAATAAAGTTTATATTGGAACTTTTAATATGCCACTATCTTACATACCTACTCAAAAATTTTATTCTTTTTCCAAACACTTCTTATATTAACTTATTTGTGATAAATAACCGTAAAATAACTCCGTCCGTTGGTCTATTCGTTTTTAAGTTGGCTGCATTGCATGTTTTCCGGTTTAGATTTTAGATTATCGTTGATCGTTGTGACTTGTGTTGTGTTGTTTTCCTCAGTTTTCCTTACTACAGTTTGTTTACATTATATGTTTGCAAACATTTTTAGTTTATATCCGATAATTATTATCAATGCACGAGTGTTGAAGTTCCTCGTTTCAAACAGTGTAGTTGCTACAAGTTGGTTTTTGTTTTCCGGTTAAAAAAAACGAAATTGTTATATTGATGTCCAGCATTCGTCCGTGGTAGACCTAACCAAGTTCAAGGTCCGTTCCGTGGTTAGCAGTAGCATCAACTACAACGTGATCTGTGACCCTGACAGACGAGTACCAACAATGTGAGTAAATATAATACATACAAGAATTGCTACTAATTTACTATTATGTTTCCTCATTATTCATACAGATCACATACATATTTTTAAATAAAAGGTGATGTGATAAAGCGAATCGGATTAGTATTTTAAAGTACTAAAATACATAGAACTAGTGTAACTTAAGTACATAACTTCTTATCTGAGTTTGCTCATTTCAGATGGGATACCTGAAAAATGAGAAGCCTAACTTCAATCAGACCAGTTTATATGATCGCATGAAGAAGCTACTCGTTTCGTACGAATGGAGCGACTGCAGCTTCAATGTATCTGATGAAAAATTTAAGGCACATAAATTAATATTGGGCATTAGCAGTCCTGTGTTTGAAGCTATGTTTTATGGCCCTCTGTCCAACACCAGTGACATCATTATCACGGACCTGCAGCCTGATACATTCCAGCTCATACTAAACTACATCTACACTGACAATGTAGAGATTACATGCATCGAACAAGCATTCGAGCTATTGTATGCTTCTAGAAAATACATGCTGGAACATCTAACTGAAATATGCATAGCCTACATACAGGCTAACATAAGCATAGATAATGTCATAGATATCCTTAACTACCCAGAGTACATGCAAGATGAGCAGCTCATCAAATACTCCTTGAAGCTGCTATGTGAGCATGCCAACTATTTACTGGAGGAAAAGATGAACTCAATCACATATCCTTGCATGCGAGCCATCCTCGAGAGTGATCAAATGAATATTGAGGAAAAACAACTCATTAGACATGTATTTGATTGGACAACACACTGCTGTGAACAAACCAACATCCCACCGACCATTGAAAATAGACGAAATGTACTAACAAGTAAGGGCTTATTTAAGTTATTGAGGTTTCTGTCATTAACTTCTGATGATTTAGAAGAAATCACATCCAACACCAGTAACCTGCTTCTGTCCCACGAGTATGAGAATATAAAGAACATGATCAAATCAGCACCTACTAATGGCTACAAGGATATACCTGCAGAGGTAGGCCTACTTACTATACCCAGGAACCCCCTGAAACTGCAATGGTACCTGTGTTACCGTAGCCCGCTGCGCTCTATGGCACCAATAGTAATAGATTCTAATAACTATGTAATTCAATCTCGAATCAAATCAAACAAGTCAGTATTTATAAACTCTCTGTGTGTGCCGACAAGAATGGCTCCTGCCGTTTATTTCCGGAACAACACCGCCAAAGTGTACTCGGAGCAGCTGTCTGTGTCCATATCAAGTGAATCTGACAACAGTATTATTAAGTACACCAACTTTATGAACACGGTAGAGTATGATGCAGTTGTAGATATAGAATTGACAGAACCCTGTTTCATCAAAAAAGACCAATGGTACAAGATCAGCTTTGTGTGGCCCCAGAATAGATTTCCTACCTATTCCTACATAGTTGAGTATAGAGATAAGAAATATTCAGGCCATAAAGTCACATTTGAGTTTGATGATTTGCCATTCAGCGCTGGCAATAGTGGAAGTTTTCTTGGTGGTTTAAAGTTTTGTTTGTAATTTGTACTCGTGATGCTAAATTTCAAATGTGTTATAGACAAGCAATACTAAGTTGAATAAGATATTGATCATGACTTGTGAATAAATGCTGTTGGTGTTTACATATTCAAGTTGGCATTTTAAAAATTGTTTATAGTAGGTAAATTGTGTGCTAAACTCATCAAATTGTAGAATGATGTCAATAACCTGTGGCTAGTTGTAGAGCAAGCTGTCTCGTGTCGTCCGCCGACCAGTCCGTCGGCCGTTACCCTCTCCTCAACTCATCTACCTGAGCACTGTTAGCAAAATTATACTCACTCGACGACTCGACTTATATAGGTCATAGACCATTTTGTTAACTCACACAAAGAGTCTCATTTAAATACGTTCCCATTTTAGCACTGTTTATTATAATACTTCATGTTACTATCGTGACACACTTCTATTTATTATGTTGGTAGCTAGGTATGTAAAATAGATATAAAATAGTTTAAATCTTGCTAGTTTATTTTTTTTTGCGTAATGAATCTCTTAGAAGTTAAATTAAAGTATTTATTAAACACATCTATGTCTCGTTTTTCAAACTTTATTTTAGAT
This sequence comes from Macaria liturata, assembly GCA_964023185.1. Classification (NCBI taxonomy): domain Eukaryota; kingdom Metazoa; phylum Arthropoda; class Insecta; order Lepidoptera; family Geometridae; genus Macaria; species Macaria liturata. The sequence continues at coordinate 4,882,733 of OZ026818.1, read as the reverse complement.
CCCTATAAGACTAAAGCTAAGAGAATACCTATTTCACTGGCTAAATAGTTTATATTCATATGGTTTAAGTATAAAAATTCACTCACTCATACATATTTACAGAAAGACTCAATTTTCTCGCAACAACATACTTGTCTATTAACATCTCATATTCTAGGTATCATTTAATTTGAATCTACCGGTCCGTCTTTGCTTGTTCATATTGAGTAGGTATATAGGTAGGTACCTATTTTATTATTCAAATTACAAAGTTGTGGTTTAAGAAAATGTATAATAAAACAAGTAAATACAGGATTATTTAAAAAAACACTCAAAAAATAGAACACAATAACACTCAACACACACGAACAATGTAAGTTACAAGAAATATTATTTCGGAGGACCTTCGAATTTTTTAGTCAGCAAAATTATTCGCTCAGCTTCCCGTATTCCACTGAGCCTTGCTCCGTGGACCGTGGCGAAGTAGCCTGGCACTGTAGCCTCACCAGCAAACAGTAAAATAGGCGGCATCGGATCACATGGACCGGGCACTGGAGTCCCCAACTCGCATTGATGGCTCACAGTCGAACAACAGCTCATGTAAGAATACGCTCCGCAAAAATGAGGGTCTGAAGCCCACCTGGAGCGCAACATCATTTGGGGATACGGCAAGCAAGGGTTGCCTGTGAAACGACGTAGGATCTGTGTTAATCCCTCCGCGACGTCGTTATCTGCCATTGACTCCATGATAGCAGCTTCCTGGCCCGAGATCCAAGCGCACAGCACGTGCTTACTACCCGGCATTTCATCTATGGAGCACACACCTCGAGACCAATCGCACCTGCACTGTAACTCTTCCGCTGACCAAGCCAATTTTAAGTTGCCTTCGTGACATACCCAGAACGGCTCGGCATATTCAAGAAATACCTTATCGCTGAGGCCAAATCCTAAATTGCATATAGCATCCAGTTTGCATACCGGGAGTGGTGGAGCAAATAATTTATCTGCTTGGCATTTTAAACACCCCAAAGACAATGTTATTATAACGTAGTCCGCGTAAAGTTCTTCTCCGTCGCAACATTTGACCAAGGATCGACCGTCGCCAGTGCACCCTTGTCCCCAACGAACCACGTTAACTGGTTTACTGTATCGTATACAGTTGTCTGGTAGACCTCGCAAGAGCGGTGCTAGAATGCCCACATACCCCAGCGGCACTCGAACCGTCCCACCAGGTAGTTCAATGTAACTTCCGTACTGATCGGCGCTAACTAGTGACAAGTCATCGCCACACCTATTGCGTAAAATATTTGTCAATCCAAACATCACGCGAGCGGCGTCATATCGTTGGTCTTCCGGAAAATTATGCAACTCTTGTTGAATGCGAAGACCAAGGAAATTTAATAAGGTGCCGTGCATTCTGTCGCCGCCGAGCCGGAATAAATTAGCAGCTTGTTGTTCAATTTGTCTAAACGTGTGGTATGCAGTTATCGTAACGGGCAAGTCGACTGCTCTTCCTTCGCTGGTACAGAACAGGCCTTTAGACGAGTCCAAACGAGGCAAAGGTGTCTGGAGAAGCCTGTCTTGAGATGCTAATGTGTAGACTGAGTTTGGTAAACAAGCTCCAAATATCCATTCAGCTCCCATTTCTATGACGGCATCTCCAAGCCAGCAGGAATGAATCCTACCGCCGGGTCTGTAAAAAAGCAATAGTTAGAAGCAGTGTTTTAGAAAAAATAAATTAGTTTCATTGGCTTGATACCTATATGTACATAAGCATATTTAAAAAACTGTTTGGTTCCCTATGTTAAAACATAGTACCTAGTCTGATACAACAACGATTAAATGAAGAAATCCGTAGACAAACATCCTACAAATATTTATACACGAAACTAGCAACTCCCTAGCAGCCCCGCGAACTCCGTTTCGCCACCAGATGGCTCGTTTTTTCTTTTTTATTTTATAAACCTCACGGAGCCCGAGACCTTTCCAACGAATGCAAAACCGTGGAAATCGGTTCGTGCGTTCTGAAGTTATAGCGTCAGGAAGGAAAACCCGACTTATTTTTATATAGTAGAAGAGAAAGTTTAGCACACGTATTTGAAATTCTGGATCATCACACTTATACCTAGTCAAAGATTAATTTGTTATACAAAGTCAAATTATAACGAACCTTTCCTTGGCCTCCAAGATGACAAAGTTGCGTATCCCGCACTGAGTGAGGCGGTGTGCGGCCGACAGCCCCGCCATGCCAGCTCCGATGATGATGACCCTCGGCTCCTGGAACCTGGGGTTGATACTACACGAGTCCAGGATGCACGTGTCTGCTGTCACAGCCTGGCTGGCCAGCCCTCGCTCTGCCACACCTCTCTCCATACCCCTCCATATCAAATTCTTTGCCCACGGGCTCCATTTCGATATTATTTTCATTCGCGACAATTTCATTTTTGAAACATTTAGATCGGTGCCTTAGAAGTTCTTAATAATTATCACATGACACGTTATAATTTAGAAAATAAAAGCCATTTTAGAAATCGATCTTGTCAAGAAGACGTTTTCAAGAAAAATAGCATAGAGAATGAAGAATCAATGTCATTGTAATTCTTTTCTTATAAGGATAAAAAGTTATTGCTTATTCCTCTTCGAAAGTTTTCAATCTATTGTTAATTGAACCATAAGTATATAGGTAACCAATGGTTGTAAAACCGTGCTAACTTAAAACACTACGTTAGTTAAGGTACCTACCAACCTAACCAATTTTTTTTTTTTTATAATGAAAAGAACAGAATTAGTTATCACATAAATCACATTTATTTTCAACACTAACTGGCGGTAACAATATTTGGACCAAGAAAAATTTCAATAAGTTATATTTCAAAAATACAACATACATACGTATAGTATAGGTAATATAAATAAAACTAATCAACCTATATCTAATTATTGTTCCATTGATTAATAATCACATTTTATATGCATACGCATAATAATATATAAAAGTAGGCATATACTTAAAGTATATAACGACAAATATGTATTTCGTAGCCCTCAGTTGCGTAGTGCTCTTAAATTATTAAAAAGTAAAATCGAAATCGTAACAATAAGCTTATTAAATATTCATTATCCTTTGTAATTACTATTGGCAAGAACTAGGACATCTATAGACAACTTTTTAAATACGTTGTCAAAATATGTTTCACAATAGGTATATCCATATTTTCACAAAAACACTCGAAACTGCTCTACACTCTACAAGATATCAACATACGGTAATGCAGCTATGTCAGGTACTTCCTGGTTTCCTCAATTTTTGAGCACTTCATCTGCCGCAAGCTTGCATTCGTCCCACGAGATTTGAATGTCGCTGTCTTCGGTGAAGCGAGAGCAGACTGCCATTCTCAAGAAGTACGTGTCATCGATCTTGGAAGGAACCAAGTGGATCTTACCGCGCCCATTGATGCGCCTCAACAGCTCCTCGTTGATTTCATTCGATCCCTTCAGCCGGAAGCACACGAGACCCATTGTCACCTCTTCGACCACTTCAAACCTTTCATCCGCCAAGCAGAGTTTCTCGAAGAGATGCGCCAATGCGATGTGCTTTCTAATATGCTTCTGAAGGTTTTCAACTCCGTACAGTCGGAGAACGAACCAAAGCTTGAGAGCCCTGAAACGTCTTCCGAGTGGGATCTGCCAGTGGCGGTAGTCCGGGGCCGAGCCTTGCATGTCGTGCTTCAAGTAGAGGGGGTCGACGTTGAATGCGTCTACGATCCAGCGAGGTTGCTTGAGCCACATGGCGGAGCAGTCGAAGTTGACGAGCAGCCACTTGTGAGGGTTGAAGTTGAACGAGTCAGCTTTCTCGATGCCCTTCATGTAGTGGCGGTACTCGGGGCAAATAAAGGCGGAGCCAGCGTACGCGGCGTCCACGTGGACCCAGACGTCACGCTCGTTGCATACATCTGCGATCTCGTCCAGTGCGTCGAAAGTGCATGATGAAGTGGTTCCCAGTGTAGCCACAACCTGGAATTGGTAGATCGGTGTTTTAGAGAGTGAGACATGTTTGTAACATCTAGATACTTAAAAACTTTATGAGAACAAGAATTCTGCTGTTGTAGAAAAACCATAAACCATGTAGGTAACTTACGTAGAAAGGAATGAGTCCCTTGCAGATATCCTCCTCCATAGCTTCCCGCAGGGTTTCTCCGCGCAGACGCCTGTTGCAGTCGGGCTGTAGAGTCCGCAGCTTCACTCCGCCTAGCAGACCCGCGCGCTCCACAGACGAGTGGGCTTGCTCTGAAAATATGTTTAGGCATTTATGAAACTTCTGATTTTTATAGGCTTAAAAAAAGTGCCGACTCGGATTTTCAAACATTTGCACTGCTACCGTTGTATATAACGCTTATGTTATGAGATTTAGAAAATCTCTTAATGTAACGTCCGAAGATCATGCATACGTGAATTGAAATCTAGTTTCGACAAATTGAAAAAGAAAGATCATTTGTTAGGTAGTTACTAATAGGTAACACTCACTATTGCAGTAGCCGACAAGTTTCCCAAGAATCTCGTTCTCGGTCCACTCAGGGTGCTGTTCCTTGATCTTGGTGATGGCCCTGGACTTGGCTCCCAGTAAAGCGACGAGGGTGGCTTCGCTGGCTGTTCCCTGGATGACTCCACCTGCCTCGCCGCCCGAGCGAGCGAGGAAGCACTCTGGCAGACCCAGCATCTGGCCCAGCCAGTCCAGCATCACCACCTCGAGCTCTGTGCAGGCGGGACTAGCGATCTGCAGGGATAATGTTGTCGGTTATTGGATTGTTGATGTTTGACATGCTGTGTCATGATTCATAATGCCATGGCATTTACCCCTCTAAGTCGTTATTTTGTTTACTGGTGTCTTTTATTTTGTATGTTACTCGAACTTAGGCGGATGTTTGTACGGTAATTCGAGTACATATCCAGTCAACAAATCGATATTGATGTACGTGTATAGCCTACATGGGTACATCGATTTTAGCAATATCCGTATACTTATTTGAAAAAGGATCAAATATTTAATAAGGCTATTTTCGTTCTCGTTTCTGCGTACCTAGGTATCTGTGCTAATTAGTTAAGACATTACGTAGACATTTTCATAAAAAATCGGGCTATAAAATTACCCAACCCACTGACACAGTAACTGTTTCCGTTTGGTCGTTTACTCAAGGTTGTTATTATTACTGGTCACCTTGTGTGATTGCTTGTTGTGCCCTCTACGACACCGCACAAATATTCTGTCCAATCAGATAAACCGTATCCATTGTTGCTGACTTATAAAAGTGGTTGGAATAGGTAATAACACCTGTATCGTATGCGAATGTCGTTTACAACTGGTTTTCCTTGTTCGAGTTTCGTGTTGATCTTAACATTGACACTGGTTCACATATTAATACGTTGAACTTGAGAATGAGAATGTATCTGTTTAGTTTACCTATTGTACGTTCGAGCCTATGTTAGGTCGTTGGCGTCTTCATGCCCTGTAGCTGGGAAGACAATAAACTAAGTCACCGACTTTTGTGAAAAATTGCTAGTGAAAACCACTAGGCTCTGACCTCAAAATAAAACCCCCTCATCCGTCAAATAACACATAATTTCTTGCCCATCCGTTTGTTTTTCTTCTTTTTTAGCTGATGATTGCTGAACCGGTTTTAGTTTTCCTTATTATCAGACTAAATAAAATATATATGTATAAGTATGGTCTCATCATTGCGGGATCTGTTATTTATTTCACAGTATGTTGATGGGTTGCTTTGCTACATAATTGCTATGTCGTTGTACTATATTATATATAGGTATTTAATTTATATAAGCAACTTTTATTTCTTTCTGCTATAAGGGGGATGGGTTCATTGTGATCTTTGTTCAGAGCCACAACTTCGTTTCTCTTAATTATTGGTAATTTTTGCCTTTATGCTATAGGTTCGCTTTTGTCTACTTACCCAGGTGAATCCAATGCAAGCAATAGCACCACTGAGCATATCAGCCACGATCGCCGGGTAGGAGTTAGCCGTAGGGAAGTAAGCGTGGAAGCGTGGCGAGTGCCAGTGGGTGACTCCGGACATGACCACACGCTCGATGTCCGCCATCACAGCCGTCCAGGGCTCCGCTTGCGTCGGCGCCTGCTCCGGCACCAGCGGCCGCAGGTAGCCGGGCTTCACTGACGGCACCACTTGTCTGTTGACGTCAATTGGAAATTTTAGGGTCTTTCCCGTATAAGCACGTCATACCTACCTAGATGTGAGTCAGGATCGCTGCTTAGCTAACTGTTGTTCGAATACGTACTGATTGGAAAGAAAGACTGACTTATTTGGTCAATATTTACTTTACTGGTTGATGAGTAGACGAGTGTGTTATTGCCTTATTGGTATTCTTCCTTTAGAAGATTTATATTTACGTGAATATGAGTGAATTGTACTTTTCTATTCTGATAACAGTAAGAGAAAATCATAGTAACAAGCTGTATGCGAAAGTTATCAACCTTGCTGTTTTGAAAATGATATAAGTACCTATCTATCTGTAACTCGTGTCTAGTCTAGTATGTATACAGCTACAGATATTTAATGATAAATTATAAAATTTATATGTTAAATATGTATGTACATGTATATTCATCTTGTATGTAAATATGTGAGTATAAGGAGGAATATTTAAATTTATAAATTAAATATGCCGAGAACCTACACGATGATTCGCAATTTGCCAGGATTTTACCATTTTCTGATAATAATATCCTTTAGGCGTGACTTATTTTGAATTCAAGTTGAGCTGTGTCTTGCTTAGGTAAACTTACTATAAACCTCTTATTGTTGTTACCTAAGTTCATTATGTAGTGTGATTAATACATAGGTACATATGTTGGAAAGTCAGGCAGGTATATTTGTAGGCACCTAATACCTATGCCAACAAATACGTAGCCTAACTTAACGCACGATTCTTTCTTACCAAACAACCTAATTGAGGTCAGTCAGCATACTATGTACCTACCTAACATCTATGACATTGTTTCATGCCTCGCATTTTAAGTCATTGAGCGATGAGTGGCTGTTGGTATCTAATCTACCTATAAGAGATTTGTAAACTCTACACGACAGTTCGTCGCTGTTATAGAAGTTAGGAAATTATTATTTCGATATTTTACTAACCTGTCTCTGATGTTTTCCAAGTACTCGGCGATGTAATCTGTCATCGCCTTGGCGAAGTCTTTAAAGTCCCCGGCGTCCATTGTGTCTGAAAAAACCAGGATATCTTGTGAGTTAGATGTCTGACTTACAACTTTGTGAGTCCACTTAGGAAATAACTTTGTAAACGATTGATCAGGACGTTGAGACGCGTCGCAACGTTCTCTACAACTCTAAAATTAAACTTCACACATGGACTTATATCTATCTAGGACGAAACAGTTAGTAAGTATTTATAATTATCATTTGCTGGAGACATTTTTTACAAGCTGTTATTTAGTTTCGCCGGGAATCTAAAAACAAACAATCTCGGTAAGCCTTACTATCAAATAGACACTTATGTTAAATTGACCCAATTATGGGGTTGGATTGAGCGTAAGCCAAAATTTCGCATGAATATTTGAATTAAGTACTAGTAGTACTACAAGGTACTGCAGCCGAAAGGTGGGAGAACTAGCTACAAGTATGCAATTTATAAGCGATTTTCTCAATACGTCCATTCCGAACCCAAAAACCAAGTTTTTCATAAAATCCTAAAACAGGAATAAAAACTAGTGCGTAAAATTACTTACACTTACTACTTACTATTACAAATTAAACAGATTGGTACATGTATAGATGTATGACTATTTTTGTAGGACCAATGATAGATCTTGGTATTTTTATCTTTGCTATGGGCCAAATTTTATAGGATTCGGACTAGGCGTACCTAAATCAAAATAAAATTTATAACAATGTAACTAAAATTAAATTCCTTATTAGTAAAACAGCACAAAAAGCCAAACAACAGACATGATAATAGTTAGATTAGTACAATCCACAAACCGAAATTAAGTTTAGTGTTATCCTCCACTGACATTATGACGGGCTAAAAAAAGAAAGAAAATTATGTTAGTATGAGTGTAATTGTAAAGCACTAGTTGTTGATGTTAGGTATTCCATTGTACTTAAATAAACTTTTAATAATAATTGTTTAGTGTTTTTGCCATTCGCATACAAAATAATGTGACAGACAAAATCTGTCTTTAAAGCCGTCGCGTCGTTAACACAGCTTTAAGAGTAACTAATAGACTATCTTTAGGTTTTTCTAAAGATTTTCTAAGTGTCCTTCTTTATGTTGTAGTTAGAAGTAGTATGTTTAGTTTTTTCACTTTGCTTTCATGTTTTATTATTGTAAATAAAGGCAACATACATTTTTTAGTAAGAATTAAAAAAAAGAGCAACTAAGTATCTAACTAACCTACCACCCAAACTTACGTTATAAAAATTAACATTTGAAACGAGGAGAGAACAAAAGCCCATTTTGAACATTATCTATTTAATATTGGAAATCGAGTATCACAGTGTAGATATATTAGGTAACGGATAGAAATTAATCACATCATATTGGCTATATCATCATCATCATCCACAGCCGGTTTCGTCCCACTGCTGGATATAGGCCTCTCTCATAATATGCCATTAGCTTCGAACTTTAACCAGTTAAAACAGCATACCTACGTCTCTATTTTACGTGAACACTAACCGGGCAGAAAATATATTCAGTCGAATTAAGAACCTCGTCCTTTTCTTAATTCGTTTAAAAATAATATAAGTAGCTCTTGTTCCGACCCAGGACATGCACTAGATCTCATTGTATCGGTGTCATTGTAACATGTACTATTTATATACCAGGTTCAATGTCAGGCACTGCCATGCTCCGGCGTCGGTCAATCTGATAGGCTTCGAGCTACCGATTGGAATATTTTTTATTAAGTATGTGTACTTTACTTACAAAACAAAAATAAAGAAAATAAAGACGAATACAGTCGAGAATATCAATGACTTTTATTACAATGTAGAGCCTACCAAATTTTTCAACGTAATTAGTAAACAAATATAATTGAAACCTATTATACTTATTATTGTAACGCAATTGAGAATATATTATACATTACCTATGTTTTACGCTCGAAAAAGTACTCATATATTATGCGTGAACATGTGTTTATATAGTTACACAAAGGCCAACATTAGTTGTTTTATTGTTTTTAGACATGAGCGTTCACATCATCCATTCAAATGTAGGTATAACTACAATGCTCTACATACCTATAAATATTAATACATACATCTCTAGTAAGTTCTCCATAATTATTGTTTAAGAGAAACTAATAACTTTAAGTTTAATTGATGTGTTAAGCCTCTAGATGAAGCGTGTGGTATATAGGTACATATTTTTTATAACTTAATATTTTGTTGGAAAATGGGCGAAAATAATCACGACCGACACGACTTTTTGTAAGTTATATTTTCTGTAAGTAAACAAAGGCTCCGCGAGCTCCCAACCCCACGCAGGGAGTTAATTAGTCCTTGTCCAATGCCGAGAGAGAGGCTGCGCTTGCGCAAGCTCCGCGCACCGAGCAAGTGGTGCGAGGTTACCGGCGGACCTCGCGGCTGCCATACCAACTAGCTAATAGATAAGACCTATGTTTTAACAAAAACGATATAACACCAGACTTCAACGTTGTTAGCTAGTTAATTTAGTTGTAGCATTAATCTAGTATTATAAGTCATCATCATGATGATGATGACTGATGAGCCTACAATCGTCCACTTCTGGACATAGGCCTCTCCCAAGGCACGCCACTCAGTCCGATTTTTTTACCACGAAATAGGCTTACGTTTGACTACAGCCTGCCCACTGTAGTCTAAGATGTGGCAAAATCATTATTCTAGCCAACGAACATAAGCATATTATATATATTCAATGTTACCTCAACGCTTAATTAAATTAAGTAATGTATTGTACCTACTGAATGTCTTTTGCCTTTTATTACTTTTAAGCACCAATTCACTGCTCTAATAACGCCGCTGAACACTAAATAAAATCCAAGCCATCGTGGGAAACAGGATATTTTTAATTAATTGCAGATTAATAGACAATGAATCACAGATATTCCTTGAATTCAAAACAAATACCTACTGGTGCCTTATGAATCGTAACATTAATGTAGTAGGGCCAAGGCAACTAGACTTCAGTTAGCACGCGATTGCAAAAAAGTGCCGTTCTCGGTTAGTAATTTATTACTAATTTAAAGAACTCGTCAATAATGTACTCGACGCTAAACCCGAACTTGTTACTTGTACAGCTGTTGTTAAGCCATATCAGGCGCTCCTGAGGCGGTTTTAAAAACTCAACACTTAGAGCTGCTCTTTCTCATGCGAGCTTACTGCTGACATTTTCAGATTGATGCAGGTTCGAATCCAGCTGATCGTGATTATTTGCGATCATATCTAAATAAGTATCTGAATAAAACCTTAGTATGTGTTTAGCCCTTTGAATACTTGCTTCTTTCTATTATCTTTAAAGTTGATTTGTTTAGCTGCCAAAAGAACAACCGAGAAATTACTGAATTTTTTACCGCATTTTACCTAAGTACTTAGGTAATGTAATTTACAACAATGACCAACTGTGGAATTTATGGGAAATCAGAGGAAATCCTTATAAAATGCTTCTCACTATTATCCTCGGTATAATATTAATATTAACAAACAAAGAAGGTCAAATACCTAGTATTTACGTTGGAATTAAACTAAATCGTTTCTATTTGTTTAATTGCCCCAGCATCGCGCATAAATAATCATTATAATTGAACGGTCACGCCTTTATGGCTATAATTCCATTTAGTAGAAATTTTATAGGTAGCTTATTTAATGAGACTAACCAATGGTAGATAATAGCCATTACAGAATTTTAAATTTATTGTTATCATATCACACATAATAACGGAGACAAAGTGTGTGTATGTTATTTCATCACGATTTGGATGGCATTTTGGTATGGAAATGAGTTAGACACTGGGTGCTTTAGGATAGGCTATTTTTTATCCCGGAACCCGGAACAACGTGGAAAACCCGGTGCGCCACTAGTATGTGTGTAAAAAATACTACTAAGTAATAATTTTTAGCACAGTACAACCTTACTACGATTAAGAAATCCCCTGATGAATTTTCCTCTTAGGAAACTGTACAAAAATCCCGAACGTGCATTCGCACAGGTAAACTGCTAATTTATACGAGGTAAATATCTTTACGCTGCCGAGAGAAATGCGGGATTCCCTGCATACGCAAAGTATCGTATAACTCACTGAGTAAAGTGACTAAGGATATATTTACTTACAGACTATAATACAGAAATACGGAGCGGTCAAGCCACCGGTAAATAAATTCTGACGTATTTTCCGCAAACCCTGATGATGTTTGAGTCATTTTGTAATTACACGGAAAGGAATTTATTTTATTTCATTGGAGAAAAATGGAAGTAGAACATTAACCTAATCGTTTTCTCACGATCACTCTCGGTAAGAAATCAGTAAATGTTTGCCAACTTTACGTTTATCTCAATCCCCATTGAAGGTTCATCTTATCTCCAAAGATAAATCAATAATAAAAAAATCAACCTAGTTGTTGTAAACATAAATTCAAGCTGACACATCTCTTAAAATAATATCCACACACGTAACAGAATTTTTGCAACTTCTTGCTAACGAGAAATTTTTGCTAAAGGAACTATAAAACGTAAATTTACTATTAGGAAGTATAGGAATATACATAAAGCTATGTTTAGGAAAAGCAACATTTGTAAATATTGCCATTCCTGGTAGGGTAGTTTATCTAGCGGTCTAGTAGATCTATACACATATTAAAGCTGAAGAGGGTAAAAGTCTGTACGTAGAAGTTATTAGAAAAAATGATTAGGTATACTTTAAACTGATAACAAAACACGATTCAGCAGTTTTTAGAATTTTTTGTCTGTTTATCTGTTTCTCAGTGTCTCTGTTTATTTAAACGCCCATAAGGCAAAAACGGCTAAATGGACCATCATGATTTTTGGTATGTAGGTAGTAAGATCTTAGGAGTGTCATAGACTACTTTTATCCCGAAATAATGAGAGCGAAGCCGCGGGCGTCCACTATCCTTATACCTACCTACTATCTGACACCCGCATTCGTAGCCGCTATCTATGCATTATTCACCAATGCTCCATATTCATTCACACTAGACTATAGTAACTATTTTATTCTGGTGCTATAACGTCTAGTTGTAAAGTAGAAGAAATACTTACTTAAGAAAGAGAGGAGCTAGTAATTGCGCTATGAAAACTCTGAAGTTTATAATTGATTGCTATTTTACTGAAATTAAGCTTCAATTTATTGTAGGCTACAGGCAAGTACAGACCATCTCGTATTGAAGATCGTATACGATAGTAGGTATGATGTATAAGACGGAAACGATATAAAAAAGTAAACTAAGTACGAGTATGTGTATAGAGCTACATTAAAAAAATAAACAGATAGACTTAAATAAATAAGTAATAAGTAAGTACCTAACCATAAAATAATAGAGTGTGTGATTGATTAAAAGTGGGTATATGACCTATTAATAATCGTTTTATGTAATTGTAAGTTTATTATCTTGACGCTAAATCAATTAAATGACATGATCTGGTTCAATCTAGGTCATACGATTAGAGAAAGCTAAATTATTCAGGGTTATTGTTTTTAGGGTGCTACAACCAATTATAATTCAATTTTCTACGTTAATTAATCTAATTATTCATATATTCAGTGTCACTAAGCATAATCAAAACCTAAGTGTTTGGATACTATGTACCTACTATGATTTTGCATTAAGCATCTACTTACACCTGAAATATACCATAATTAGTGATAATTAAATTATGTAAAGAGATAATGTTTATTCAAGAACGCCTTACCATTTACAATTCAAAAAGGCAAAAACAAAAATAGAATGTGTTTGTTAATTAGTTGTTTGAAACCCTCTTGACTAAACAGGCTCATAAACAATTGACTTCGCCAAATATATTGAAATTTAATTAAAGTTTAATCCAACTATGAGTAATTTGGAAACATGTCTTGAACATGTCTAGGCCTCAATCATATTTATGATAATTTAATAAGTACATGCATTTAAGATTCAACATGGTTAATATTTCGGTATAATCTCATTAGATTGTAGTACCTATAATAGCTTACAATAAGGCAGTTATCACCATAAACCCTCAATGTTAGTTAACTATGCAGGCTCCCGTTAATTTTTACTAAACCTCCAAAAAAGTTAAGTAAACTCAATAGGCTTCCAATAAAACTTCGCGCATATGCAAATACAATCAAATGATCACTCACCAAAAATTTAACGCGTACTCGTACAGAATCCGGCTTGTTAGCAGCACGGCGCACCGTGAACTGTTGATTTTATGGAGTTATTCGATTGTGCTTAGTGAATGGTTGATGGTTACGATTTTCGTACCGCGAGGTCGTGCGAATGCAAGCGCGGTATGACCGGACTCTGGCTCTCTGACGACTACCGCGGCCACCGCCCGCTCCACTGCCTTTATACTCGTACAATATCCCTATCGCCATATACGAGTACCTTCCCGACACTATACGTGAGTCCATTAGAAGATTAGCTGCGGCGCATGAGCACTCTTTTCAATCCTAATAGAGGACGGGCGGGAGTAAGTCTGTTAAGTGCATAGATACCCGAAACTTAAGGGACTTTAGGTGCCATTTGGGATGCAGATAGATAGATATTTTTTACGATGATGAAGCAATCCGTACCTATATATATCACAATGCAGACATGACATAAGCAGCCGCATTAGATTGTTTTTTCCCCATAAAAACCCTCAGGGATCCCCGTGGGGGACTGCCACCGCCAACAGAAACAATGCTTACCTACACTAGTTTTAGAATGCTCTGTGATGCATATTTATTTTCACTGTAAAGGATTTTCCAGTTACTTGCAGGTATAGTATGAATGGAAGGGCAATGGCATTCGTTATCTTTATTATCATGCCATAATACCTACCAGGTTAGTTAGGTACCTATTTCGTTAAAAATCCGTATTACCTATGAGCAATACCGTTTTTAGGTATAGGCTATTATAGTAATTACGCTAGGTAGTCCACCTAGGTGAACTAAGCAGGTGGACCACGACCGAAGACTGGGCAAAACAACAAAAAGATATCCATCGAGCTATGTACTGCAACCTCAAATCTATTGTCTAAATGGATTTGCCAACCTTTATAAAATAGATATTTACTGAGTCAAAATAAAATACAAATATATTTTCAAAAGTTTTAAAGACCTTCAAAATAGACCTCGACGAAATAGATTCATATCTAGTTTAACGATGTATTTTTGAATAGTCATTAAAATATAAGTTATGGCAAGTAGTGCCTAGTAGAATTTTAGTAACATTGTAATTGTAATCCTCCTCGTCTCGTATCCCTCATCACTGAGGGTTGCGACTCGTGACTACCTCGTAAAATTTATTCATTCGGTTTTATTTTTATTATTATTTTGGGGAAAGTACATCCTAATTCGTGATGGGCGCCCAGATTCTCCCGACTTTAAATGGTTCTCTACATATCGGTTTCCTCACGATATTTTCCTTTGTCGCTAAGCGAGTGCAAATCCACACTTAACTTTAAAACAAGTCTTTAGTGCATGGTTGGACTTGAACCAAGCTGCGTTAACATGTTAAGCAGCCGCTTATACCACCGAGTCACATTCGCTTGTCATCATCATCTTACTTATCCAAAAATTATAAAGAGCTTAGCAAAAAAATACATAAATAAGTATATTAAAGTCTTGAAATCAACGACGACTTGTATAGCATAAGTATTTGAATGGCCTACTATTTCCAATGAAAGAAACACTACTACTATTTGAATTCCTCTTCACTCAGTCTGCGTACAAAGGAGTCTCTAAGTCTATAAAAGTCTATAACTAGACATAGGATACCTACATACGAGTACCTAGGTAGTAGAGGGGGTTTGAGTGGGTCCTGACCTACCCTCGCCCACTCCCGGGATTGGGAATTGATTCAATTCATTCGAACTCCCTCGCCCCACTTGCAAGTATCGGGCCGGTCTTTGAAACATGATTTATTCATTTTAGAAATAAAGAGAAGAATATCTTTTTTATACGGAGATCAACAAAATTTAAAGCTTTATTGTTAATCGTAGAATCTTTGAAAGATTGATTGATTTACAATAAAATATCATAAAAATGGAAAATGAAATTTAAATTGATAATAAAAAAGGAAGACAAAAGAAGTAGTACTTACATAAAAAAATGAGGTCACAATCTTTTATAATAAGAAAATATGCCGTCCTCAATGTTGAATTTCCATTTCTGAAAGAAACTTCTGCCAGGCGTTTAAAACCGTCGATTTACTGCTAACAAGTAGTGAGATTAAGCCAAGAAATTAAGAAAAACCCGCAGGAATAAAACAGCAACATAAATAAAATACAAAACATCTTTATTTATTTATACCTCAGATTTATACCTACCTACTCCACAAAACAAAATTTAAGAAAGTTTGGTTGGAAAGTGTTAATGCATCACGCTCATCTCTACATATTTCAATCTCTTCAGAATACTTTAAGTAAAGTTAGGTGAACTCCAAGAGAAGCCTTCTAAAATTTCTTTCAAGTTTTTCATCAGTCAAAAAATTACTAATACACAAAAAAATTTTTAGAGTTTTTCGTACAATAAAGCGTTGTGTACTCACTACCTAAAATATTTCGAACAAATGGCAAATATGTAGGGTTATTATTAAACTTGCACATTTACTTTTAAGGGTGTGGCTTTAGAACCTACATTCGTAAAAAGTAAAAACTTTTGTTCTCAGACTTTTGGAAATCATCTCATAAGGTAAAGATACTTTTTTTTGACTTTAAATATAAATAAATAAATAAATACAGTCTAGGATGGAACGTGCTTACCCGGTAAGAACGGAGACACTCTCGCTTTGAAGATCGCAAGGTTATATTCCACGGGGAACAGGGACTTACATACTCGTACTTCCTACTAATTTTTACTTGTTTTCCTTTTTTTTTACTTGATACTTACAATAAATACGATACGATAAAGTCTATTCTGATCCGCTGCAAATTGAATTTCATATCTAAGTCAACCTAGTTAGTAAACCTAGGCAAAACGAGAATAATCTACATCAAAGAGGATGACACACAAGTTCTAAACTAAGAGTTAACAATTCAATTTCCTCTAAGGACTGAAGAGAGTCGAGGTCCGGATATGATTTATCGCTGTGGTCTGCGAGCTCTAAAGCGCCATCAAAAGCTTTAGATGTGTAATTACCCGAGCGACTGGCACTCTCGCCTGGAGAGCTCGCAAGTGAAGTGGGCGAGACGGGTTACCAGTATATGTTGTGAATACTCCCCACAATCATTATACAAATAAATAGTGTTTTTTTTTTATTTTGTAGCAATAGCATGATAAGTCTTTTTCTCTTGTCTTTCTATGAGGGTGAACGTTTGTTCGTTATATAATTCATCACCAATAAATTACAACTAAAATAAAACAGTTTTTCTTCATTCCCTCTCTTGTGCTTTGATTACTTTCTTATAGGAAAAGGTATTTGTTGATCTGTTTGTTATGCTTTCACGCTGCAAAAGAGCGACAGATCAATGTGTTTTTTTTTTTGGTATGGTGATAGTAGAGGGTTCTGAGAGTAACAAAGGTAAGATTCTGTTCCGATACAACGCGAGCGAAGGCTCGGATATCCAATAGTAGATTAAATCTGCGACCCACCGAAGAGTCCGAATGAAATGGTTTAATGCATAGAGTAATATAATACCTATGTTTAATGGCTTACATCCTTAGACGAAGAAAAGAATAGACGGCGGGTAGCTCCGTTTCATTTCAACAAGAAAGAGATATAGTATTGAGTTATTATAAGTAACAGAAAAGGACAAAGCTATACTATTTCCGTCTCTCAGAGCGTGCCAGCTTTTTCAAGGCCAGCGACATAAGTAGCTCAACAAACTTTGACAGTTATTTCGTCTTTGTAAAATTGTGAAGTTTATTTTGGCATTTTTCTGCATCATTTTTAAATATATTTGCTTGCATTTATTGTTTTAAAGCAGAGACAAACCTATAAAACAATAGTTTAGAGTTCAAGCAAGATAACTCTGCGCGCGGATAAAATTGGAACTAAAATGTTCTGATTGCAATTTGATCAGAGGCCAATTCTAAGCATAAGTGCTGCTGCCAGTTGCGCGCAGAGTTATGTTGTACGGACTCTAGTTTTTGTCTCATGTGTGGCCACGCTACCCGATCCTCTATAGCTTTTTCTTACTCTAAGCTGACATCCATCTGGCTTCTGTTGGCGAATGGTGTTCATAGACATACATTTTAGAAATAACCATATTGAGGCTACCCTTGTCAAGTAGGTACCTACCTATATTATATTGATAAGGATCTCTATATTTTTCTAACGTAAAATAGCAAGTTACTAGAGTCAGTAATTGACAAGCAAATACTCAATAAGTATGTATATCAAACTTGAAAATAAGGCCTACCAAAATGTCAACTGTTCTCTACATAATGAAGAAAATTTTGATGGATATGGAGTTTAGTCATCACTTCACAACATAGTATAAACGTCTGTCTGTATGTGTGCATGTAGATATGTATGTTTGCTTAGATCTTTAACAACTATTTAACGGATTTTGATGCAACTTTTTTAATAGATAGTATGATCCAAGAGGAAGGTTTTTATGTATATTATAATATCATGCGTTATATAATAGAGAACCACTGATAAATTCAAGATTCCTAATGTGAAGGCGAAAATTTTGAGCTTGTTTTTACAAAAAGTTTATCAAACTCTCTAAATGGATAGAAAACCATTTTTTATTCAACACGACAAAAAAAAATCGATTTTCCACTACTAAAATACCAACTAAGAAAATAGGCGGATTTTTCTCTAGCAACACTTCCAACGGGGTGGCTTTATCAGGGTGAGTTGTGAGTGAAAAGGGGAGGTGGGAGGCAGGGAGGTCGCTCGAGCCGTCTCCAAGGTTACCGCTCTAAGGGGGATGACGGTTGCAACAAGTGGAAATGGGATACTTAACTTTAACCTTTTCTTTTCTGCGTGATAATGTTGCCTTTGTGAAGTGTTTTTTCACGTATTTATCTACTTTTGAAGCAATTTTGTTGAGTATGTACCTTGTATAATAATCCCATTGTATTCATCTAGATAGGGGTGTTGTGAATGAAAATGTTTCTAGAAATGGGATTGTTTTTTTTTAAATTAGGCCATATTACATTACTTACATACTATAAGTTAGGTAATACGGGTAGTGAGTATGTACCTACATATGTCATACTTGAGAGTAAGTATACTTATACTAATATTGTGATTGTAGCAATGTTAAGCAAATATCAATATTTGGATGGGAGACCAAAATTGTAGCCCGGCTGGTCCCGTCTGTTAGTCATATGACACTGGTTACCTTTAGAACTGTATAAGCTCTATACGAAACCATTTAGGTACTTTAGTATTAAAAAACGGAAAACTAAAACCCCAAACAAAGAACAATTAAAAATTCGATCAGATTGCTTTACATTGCTTTTGACTGGCCTGTTAGCTTAGTTGGTAGTGGCTCTGCCTTCTAATCTAGAGGTCGCGGGTTCGATTCCCGCATGACACAAGTATTTATGTACTTTAAAAAAAATATAATTACTTGTGTTGAGTCTGGTCGTTTGTATGTATAATAAGTATGTATTTACAAAAGAAAAGTATATAAGTATTATATCCGTTATCTAGTACCCACGACACAAGCGTTTGCTTAGTGTGGGGCTAGATGGCGCTGTGTGCAATGTCCCGGAATATTTATTTATATTTACAGTATTCACAAATTACTTCATAATATTTAGGTAGGTACACCTAATTTATCATACTGATAAAATATTAATTATTACACAAGTGGTTATGAATTAGCTATTTTGATATTTTTTCGATTGATGTGTGTTAATAGGCAGAATACGTGGTAACGGAAATTCCAGTTACATAAAGATCTGATTAAAGATATATTAAATTAGTGCGTTTTGAGAATTATAAAAAGAGCATTGTCTTTTTAACACTAAATAGGCTTACGTACGTTTGACTATAGCTACCGTGGATTAGTTGATCGTGAAAGAAATGCTGATATTTTAACTATATACATACTTTTTACGGTCAATTACCAATCTGTTTAAAAAATACAGATGATATTTATGCAATTCGTTCTTCTTAATCCATAAGTACTGTGAGTGATTTCATTAAAACATTATGCGATTCAAAGAAGGTTCTCCATTCTAGATTGGCCTTTTGACTGAAGTTGTTGGTGGGCCTGTGTCTACCTAAGAAAACAGTGTAGTCAAGTACAGATTTATCAAAATCTTCGACGTTTCACTAAGCTCTTGAGATTATACAATACATATACGTACTGCTGACTGGCCTAGTTTTGCCAAAACTCAATAACTCCCTTTCAATAACTCTGTGTTAATAAAAGGGAGTCAGTCAGTCGAATCTCATCCTTCTACTTGAGTTGCCTAATACCAGAAACTTTTTAATGCAAGTTTACGCGTAAAATCGTCATATTTACATTTCTTGAGCATTTTCCGTATAAAAATACGCGCCATTTTTGTTTCACATTTCCCATACATGAAGCTGAAATAAACCACTTCCGGTCTCTTAAAAAAATCAATAGATGGCGCTGCAAAACAATAATTAATTATTTTCGTTGAAGTGTAAGCCCGGCTACCATAGACTATAGAGCTAAAAAATGACACATCGACCTTTGGCTGTTTTTGACGTTTCCTGCCTCCCCCAACTCCCTCTTCACCCCCTTCAACACCCTGCATCACGTCGAAAGTTTAGGTTCAAAGTCTGACTTTTAAATTAAATATTTGATAAATTGGCCTGTAGTAATTTATATAGTGTAATATTTAAGTAATTTACAAATATGGCTAACAATAGGATACTACACGCCCTCAAGATCTTGAGGAACCGCAAAGATTTGCTTCTAAGTGGTAAGATCTACTTTGCACTCGAAAGTTGTCGGTCTACCGACTAACTTTTTCGAAGAATACTACATGCAATACAAATGTTTTTCCAGGTGTGACAAGCAGAAACTATGCAGCTGCAGCAGCGAGTCAGGTCCATACAAAATGTAAACTCGTCAATGGCGTGTATGTTATTACTTTGGACTCTCCTAATGCTAAGGTACAGTACCAAATTAGAAGCATTGAATGCACTTTTATAGTGATACAGCATTGCGTTTATGATCAAATAAACGATGCACGTAGATAAAAACAAGAACGCTCAATGTAGGTTCCTGTTATTACTCTTCTAGTACACCATAACAAGAAAATAAATAATCTATTTCATACCTTTTAGGTAAATTCCCTCAACACAGAGGTAATGGAAGAAGTCAACAAAATAGTGGGAGAAGTGGAATCAAATCCTGCCATTGAAGCAGCTGTCATAATTTCTGGAAAGCCGGGATGTTTCATTGCCGGAGCTGATATTACTATGCTGGAGGCATGCAAAACCAAAGAGGAAGTAGTCTCATTATCTAAAAGAGGTAAGCCTAATAATTTATTAAAGTTTCTGTTGCCATCTACAAGAAATTTATGTATAAAGTTGGCACTGTATCAAGCACCTATAATAGAAAATGCTACTCTTATACAAAGATAATAAATAGAATTAAAATGCCTGCAGTTTCTAATCCACATTGCATACATTTTTGAATTGATGAAATAGAAAGAGCTTAGTTATTTATTGGAAAAACTATATTGGAAGTTGAAAAACATGTTGTCTTGACTAGATGCAGCTTGCTACTAAACGGAACAACTCAGCTGGCTTCAAGGAGTTTGTAAATAAATATTAAATCCAAGTATATATCATTCTTATTAAAAACAATTTGTCGAATGAAACAGACCAGACACCAAAAATCATATGAAAAATATACTACAAATAAAATGTTTACTTCCTCAGGTCATGACATTTTCCGGAGAATAGAATCATCAAAGAAGCCATATGTAGCGGCAATCCAAGGAAGCTGTCTCGGTGGAGGCCTGGAAACAGCCCTGGCCTGCCGCTACAGGATTGCAGTCAAAGACTCCAAGACAGGGTTTGGACTGCCAGAGGTCATGTTAGGACTCCTGCCCGGAGGTGGTGGCACTCAGAGGTATATTATTTTTAATCATAACACAATGGAGTACTCATGATATTTAATGGCTGTGTCCAAATAGTTAACTTTATTAAATATACAATTTTGTAGGCTACCTGCAGCATTTGTAATCTTGTTTCAAGTGTATTGGCCAACAACATCAAGGCTCATGAATGAAAAAAGTAATTATGAAGGCTAATAATACCAAGATAAATAGATGTTACTTATTCTTTGTTACTTTCCTTGCTTCTTGCATGTGTTATGAAGAAAAACTAACAAATATCTCTATGTCTTGGGTTTGTAAGCAATGGAAAATATAGTAGAAATAAACCATTAAATTATTCCTAATCTAGTCTATTGCCTGAAGGAAATTGTCTAAGGTGAAAATCCCTATGAAACTGTTTCACAAAACAGATTGACTGCATCAACATTTGTCTATCATTCTTCATATTGTTTTTTTTTATCCTAAACTAGGTGTTGGTTTAGAACATAGTAATAACCCATAGATTGTAACTAACATATGTAATCAAACTCAAATGCAAATTTTAATCTGTAATTAATTTTTAATTTTAATTTCAATAGTTGACACTGTGGAAGAACCCTGGATACTGCAACACAGGGAATCCTAAAGCAGTAGACAGGATCCCAATTTTAATTTGAACTTAATTAATTTAGATACTTTTATATAATGTACAAATGATAACCTGTTTTTAGTGGAAATAAATAATTTTTATCTTTATCTTATCTTATAAACTGTTTCACAAAACAGATTGACTGCATCAACATTTGTCTATCATTCATCTTCATATTGTTTTTTTTTTATCCTAAACTAGGTGTTGGTTTAGAACATAGTAATAACCCATAGATTGTTACACACCTAAAAACTACTAAGTTTGTAGTTTGAAGCCGGTTAAGGAGCAGTCGCAGCGGAAGAATACATCTCCAGAGTTTCATTTACATGGATTTCCACAAAGTAATGCCTGATTCAATATCTTACCATAGATTGTTGTTTGTTACAGAATGCCAGTTCTGACCTCAATACCAACGACTTTGGACCTTGCTTTGACGGGAAAGACTGTGAAGGCTGATAAAGCCAAGAAACTAGGGATTGTAGACTTATTGGTGGCCCCACTCGGACCTGGTGAGTAAGATATTTTGTAATTACCATTGACAACTCATGGATAAATAATTTAGTTATTTTAACTACATTTTCAAGGTTAAAAAACAAAAGATAGAACTTAATTTTAAACTGAAATGAATTAGATGTGTATTATTTGATATTTTTTTTGCATTAATAGTTTTCTAAAACAAGTGATTAAGATTAGACATTGGACAAGAATGCCACTCATTTATTTTAGTTATAATTATAATAGCAGTGTCTTACTTAATATTAATCTTCATCATAAAAGAATCTAAGAATGATTTGATACAAAGTAAAAACAGCACTTAAACTTTTTAGTCTGTCTTAAGTTCCAATATTTCCCAGCAAAAATTAATTGAATATTTATCAAATTGTGAATCGCAGGTGTGGGTCGGCCAGAGCAAAACACTGCCAAATACCTAGAAGACACAGCTATTCAGATTGCCAAAGGTATAGCTGCTGGCAAAATCTCTGTGGATCGATCTAAGAAGGGGCTGGTCCCTAAAATAACTGCCACAGTCATGGAATGGGACTTTGTG
This sequence comes from Macaria liturata, assembly GCA_964023185.1. NCBI lineage: Eukaryota > Metazoa > Arthropoda > Insecta > Lepidoptera > Geometridae > Macaria > Macaria liturata. Next base: position 4,859,834 of record OZ026818.1, on the reverse strand, counting down.
AAGAACATCATCTTCAAGAAGGCCAGGGAACAGGTCATGAAGGCTTCCAGGGGACTCTACCCTGCACCTTTGAAGGTTAGTACTACTTTTTTTAAGGTGGCTGTACAGTTAGACATTTGACTGCTATTTCTAACTGAAGCAACACTATATAAGGTTGAGCATGCCTAAAAAATATATATCTGAAAACAATGTAGTAAAATAGCATTATAAATTTGTATGCAAATTAGTAACAATGAATTGGGAAAAAGTATATCATAAAGTAAAGTGTAATCAAGAACATTATTGAATATTATCGAGAAGATATAGGATAGTATCGAAGCCGCCGGTTTCATGAATTTTTCAATAAAGATAGAAGAAAATGATAACCTGGATCCTAATATTTATTTCTTGTTCAGATCCTAGATGTGGTCCGCACGGGCGTAGACAAGGGTCCCAAGGCTGGCTACGAGGCGGAGGCGGACGGGTTCGGAGAGCTCGCCATGACGCCACAGAGCAAGGGGCTCATCGGCCTGTTCCGGGGACAGACGGAGTGCAAGAAGAACAGGTTCGGCAAGTCACAGGTGGATGTGAAGACTGTGAGTATCATTTTGTTTCTATTTATTTTACTTAAACATATTATTACATATTGTCTTGCTTCTTACTAATAAAATAAAGGCGAAACTTAGTGCGCATGTGCGTAACGTTTGTTTAAAAGTATCATCATCGGGTGCCATCTTCATATTGAAGTTCGGAGGTCAGTTGGCAAAACTTCTTGCGATCCCATGCTGCTTCTTTAAAAGTATGTTTACTACATTTTCTCGCTCAATTGGCAGATCCAACTATACTACAATTTTGAACAGAGATAGATTAGCCCTGGATTAACACAAGCTTCTTTTTAACCCCAATAAACGTGGGTAACACTGCAGGGCGCTGCTTGTATAATATCATAAAACTTAGATTACAGTACTAATTAACATTCAATAGGTTGTTAGGAAACATAAACCTAATTTGCGTTCTTCTTCTTCTTATCGAATGAGAGTGACCCAATTCTGGTATCGAGAGTTTATCAAGCCGCCCTGAGGGCCTGTGACTTGGCTTAACGACCGCTGTACTAGACAAACAGCCGGTACCTACAATTTAACGTATCATCCGACCCACGGAAGCGCCCAAAATGGAATTAATTGCCTAAATTTGCGTTGAAAATACTTTATTGTTTTGATAATAAAACACACTTTTCCCCCTAAAAAACAAACCTTCCAATAAAACTCATCTGAATCTTTGTTGTTCCAGATCGGCGTGCTGGGCGCGGGCCTGATGGGCGCCGGCATCGTGCAGGTGTCCATCGACAAGGGCTACCACGTGGTGATGAAGGACGCCACCACCGCCGGCCTCTACCGCGGCGTGGGGCAGATACAGAACGGACTCGTCAACGCTGTCAAGAGGAAGAGGATCTCCGCGTGAGTTGTTGTCTCTTACCCATATTTTTTTTTTGTCGTCAACTCCTGCTGACTGACTGAGCATATGATAGTGTGTGTATACAAGATAGGTCCATTTTTTCTAGTGCAGAGATCCTTCATCCTTTGAACCAAGGTCAAATGCCTGACTGGCCATAGTAAAAAAAGGTTCCAACAATCTTAATTTGCATGTTATTATTAGAAAAAGAGAACCCATCTCTACTCATTCTTATCCAAAGAATTCTCAATCAAAGATCAGTACATGAAACCAAAAAACACTGATATATATACTCCAGAGTAGTTTTTAAAAATATGTAAGTATGTATTTTCTTGTTACAGTAATTTACCGCTATGTCATTACAGAAGGTAATTGATGGGCGTTATTATAACCTCATATCTAAAAAAAATATTAATCTGTATTCCAGTCTACAAAAAGACAAGTTCATATCGAACCTGGTGCCGACCCTGGACTACGGCAAGTTTAAGCACGCAGACTGCATCATCGAGGCTGTGTTCGAGGACATCAACATCAAGCACAAGGTGATCAAGGAGCTGGAGGCGGTGGTTCCCAAGCACTGCATCATTGCAACCAACACCAGCGCTATACCCATCACTAAGATTGCCGCGGGCAGCAGCCGACCGGATAAGGTTATTGGTAAGTCTAGTTATTGTTACTCAGCAGGGCAAGCACGGCACAAGGACTAATAGTCTTTCCACCATTTTATCCACCTGTCACCTGTCAGTCACCATACAACAAGTGGATAAAAATGGTGGAAAGACTATTAGTCCTCGTGCCGTGCTTGCCCTGCAGTACTTCATAAAGTTCCACATAGAGCTACGTTATTGTTTGTCTAATGACCTGTCGAGATAACTTTTTTTGAGAATGTGAAACTCTGTGTTCTCCTCTGAAAATATATCAAATGGGGACAACCGTTCCGTACTTTCTTTCAATCCCTTGGCTTCAGCAATGGAATTCATCAAACATTGTGGTTTTAACACTAACTGTATCATTTCAACTGTTTCTTTTATGCTCAATAAATTGGCGAAGTTTAATGCCGAAACAAGAAAGACCAAAAAGAAGAAATAACTTTTCATCTGACTACTAAAAAAATTTAAAGTAAATACTCGTAAAATTTTTGATAGATATCTAAATATCCCGGTTCACTTCACACTGTGCAATCTGGCTCCATATTATGCAAACGCTTGACTTAAGAAACTACTTAAACTCCCCCAGGCATGCACTACTTCTCCCCCGTGGACAAGATGCAGCTGCTGGAGATCATCCGCCACCCCGGCACCAGCGACGACACCGCCGCCGCCGCCGTCGCCGTCGGACTCAAGCAGGGCAAGGTGGTCGTCACTGTGGGAGACGGACCCGGCTTCTACACCACCAGGATCCTGTCTACCATGCTCAGTGAAGCCATCAGGTATGTAGTTGTAACAGAAATACGGCAAATTGTAACAGAAACAAGGCTGGTTGTAACAGAATTAGAGTAGCTGTAACAGAAATAAAGATTTTTAACAGACACGTGTCTAGTTGTAAAAACATTGTTGGACTGAAGCAGAGCAAGGTTGAAGTGACTGTGGGAAACGGACCCGGCTTCTAAACCACGAGGATCCTGTCTACCATGCTTTGAAAAGCCATCAGGTAGTGTGGCACTGATGGGGCTACTTGTAACAAAAAAAGGTTAGTTTTATAGAATGTGTGTTGGAGACAGACCAGACTTCTACAGTCTACACCAGGATCATATTCCTCAAATTATAATTTAAATGAAGTAAAAGAAAGAAAAGAAAGAAAGAAAATATATTTATTGAGACACACACAAAACTTTAAACCTATTTACTTACTAAACTTACATGCTAAGAATGTGATGTCTCAATACAGCCGCAACTCAGCCTAATGCTGATGGCACGCGGCCACCAGCGCTGATATTCTGTTGCGGCTGGCGGCGACGTCACACACACCAAGTTAACATAAAAACTAAATACTATAACTAAACTAAGGCACATGTACATAAAGAAAAACAACTACAGCAACAACAAGAAGATACTAAAATAACCATAATAGTCTATAGAAACAAACAAAAAGATAATAATAAAACATAAATAGATAATAATAAATTTAAAACTATGAGGTATCAAATTACACTGGTCTCATGTACCAAAAGGGCTTCCTTGTTTTGGTGGACAAACATAAATTTTTTAAGACTTATTTTAAACATTTTCAAAGAACGCAGGTTCTTAATCGGCAACATAAGAGTTACATATATTATTTTATCTACACTAATGTTATAACATTCTACTTATGTTTCCAATACTTGACTTATAATTACTACTGTTATAGCGCAGACAACAAAACACTCAATTTAAGCAATTTCACATGATGGTATAATATCCACATCGATATCGTAATATCTCATTATAACATCAATAAAACGCGACCAACCTGATTGGCCCTGCAATCAGGTTGGTCGCGTTTTATTGATGCGCGCAGCTGCGCTCTCATTGGTTAGATTTTAATGGCGGCAAAATCACTGTGACAATACACGTACGCGTGAATTGTACCATCCAAAATTTGAACAATTATTATAAATAAACTATTGTCAGCTTATTACTCTTGTTGTTTGATTAATTGCATTAGTGAAGATAAAGTAGTGTATGCAACTGCATATAACACGGGTATTAAAATACTCGTTACTATTATGAAACTCACACTCGTGTTTTAATACCCTTCATTATATGACAGTTGCATAAACTACTATAAACTATGAATTTAAGACTAGGCTGTACAAATATGTCGCGTTTTTTACACAAGTACCGAATATTGATTGATAGATTCTAAACTTTTATATACACATACCTACTTACTTTATTTGTATATACTTAACACTTTTTTATATTGATAAGGAGAAAAATGTGTGTATTTTTTGTTAGTTAATAATCTGTTTCTGCCAGGTTGCTGCAGGAGGGCGTGGACCCCAAGGAGCTGGACAGCATGACGAAGCAGTTCGGGTTCCCCGTGGGAGCCGCCACGCTCGCTGACGAGGTCGGCATCGACGTCGGAGCACACATCGCGGTCGATCTGGCCAAGGTACGCATATCTATACATATAAAACTCAAAGGTACTAAAAAAGGTAAATCACTGACTGATATTTATTTATTTATTAGGCACACAACACAATACACAGAAAATACATGAGTAACAGCATAACATTTTAAAGGTAATGATCCATTCTGTGCATCAAACACATGCGTGCACAACATGATTGAAAAACAGATCCAAAGTTCAGTAAATTAAAGTAAAACAATTAAAATAATACATAAAATACGATACTTATGGAAATTACAGTTAATTATAAATATTAAGCAAAATCATAAAAACACGTCTAAGGTACAATAATAATTTGTGTAGCAAGCAAAACAAGGTGAAATACATAACATAACATTGTTGTGGGTTAACGTTGCTATACAACAGCACTGATGTACACTCGGCGCGTTGCAATGCAATACAAGATCACATTAGAACACCTTATATAAATTATTTTTAAAAGTACTGCGACTAATTCCGAGTATATCTAGATCTACATTAACAGATTTCTCATCATTGTTATCCGAGTCGTTAACTTCGTTATATGACCGACACATACGCACCACAGGGCTATTTTTAGACACTATTTCTATATAAGTCATTAGTGTAAAATACATTAAATGAGCAACGTCTGAGATTATATTTTAAGTTAACAGAAGCAAGCAAGATATAGTCGTCTATCAACACAGAGCCCAAACCACTGGACGGATTGGGCTGAAATTTGGAATGAAGGTAGATGTTATGACGTAGGCATCCGCTAAGAAAGGATTTTTGGAAATGCCACTTTTAAAGGGGTGATATAGGGGATGCAAGTTTTACTTCTTAATGCGAGCGAAGCCGCGAGCGCCCACTAGTTTGATCATAATATATATTTTTTATTGTATTGAGTTACCTGAAAAACATTAGGACTTGGCTGTAGTCAATATCATAAGTGGTTCATATGAATGTGGCAAACTAGTGTCGAGTTTTGTTTTCAAACTACTCTAATAGCCTTTGAGATGACTTAACGATTACCGTATTATGACAAACATTCGGAACACACAATTTAACGTAACATCAAACCCACTGAAGCACCAAAATAGAATCACTTTGTGGAAACTCGAGGAAAAAACCGATTACCATACATTTGTTAGGACGTATGTATTTACATATGGAACTCTTTATATGGAATGACTGTGATTTATTTCGCGGATTCTCAAAATTCGTAGTAGATTCTGAGAGCTGAAATACTGGGAATCTACGCAAAACTTTTTAAACGCGGTTTTAGTACACCAATGCAAAAATAAAAAACCTTTATTTTCCCAGGCCTTCGGAGACCGCATCGCCGGCGGCAACCTCGGCATCATGCAGGACCTGGTGCAAGCCGGCTTCATGGGCAGGAAGTCTGGCAAGGGGTTCTACGTGTACGAGAAGGGGACCAAGAACAGGGACATCAACCAGGATGCTGTCAAGATCCTGAAGGAGAAGTACTCGCTGGAGCCTAAAGGAGCCAACACTGTGGAAGACAAGCAGCTCAGGATGGTGTCCAGGTAATTAATTGTTCTTATTCATACTAATATTATAGAGGTGAATGTTTGTGAGTGAATAGTACGTTATCTCCCTATTATACTAATACCATAAAAAAATTATGTGTGTCTTGCCAAACTGCGATCAGTCCACCAGTGGATTGCATGTGAACTTTAAAAAACAATTTTGACCTAGTAGGGTATCAACAAAATGCTACTCGCTTTTAGATCAAATTTATATGTATATAATTTGTATTCAAAAAAACTTGATCGTGCTGTGAAAGCGGAACAATAACACCAAACACACTTTTGTCCCTATATATTTCAGATTTGTGAACGAGGCTGTGCTGTCCCTGGAAGAGAAGATCCTGCACAGCCCCCTGGAGGGAGACGTGGGAGCTGTGTTCGGACTCGGCTTCCCGCCATTCACCGGGGGACCCTTCAGGTAAATCATTATGTTTAATTAAAACCTCAATTATAATTATCTAAGTACCTTAAAAAAATTAGCGGTTATCCCTAACACAGTCATTTTTAAAAACGACGCAGTTATCTTGTAATTGTATATTGAATCTCTCTATATCTCTTATATGTATATGTCTACTTTAGTTTTGGCGATAGAAACAAAACAACTTCCGATCATACAAATATGATGTTAATACCTATTGTTTAAAAAGTTATTGAAAAATCTAAGACTCAGCCTCTTTTAAAATCTTCAATCCATATATATACAGTTAGTAAGTAGGTATATTTTAAAGCCAAAAATCTTTTACAGATGGGTGGACCAATTCGGCGCAGCCAACCTCGTGAGGAAGATGGAGGAGTACCAAGGTCTCTACGGAGCTCCCTTCAAGCCCGCTCAAACCCTCATCGACATGGCGAAGGACCCCAGCAAAAAGTTCCACAAGAATTGAACTAAAACGCCTTACTGATTCAAGTCTGTTAGTTACTCTATGTTGGTGCTCTTCTGATACCGTGCCAACACAAACCCTGTAAAACTACATTTATTATAGTCTATAAGTATAAGTGAACAGATCACCTTAGGCTTAGCTGTTAAAATAGTTATATCGAATGCGAGTGAAGATATGATTCTATTAAGTGTTTCAGAGATTGGTTTACTAAATTATTTTCATCTACGTATGATTTGTATGAATATTAAAATCATTGTACTTTTATGAATACATATTTATTTTATAAATCGTATTTTCTTTCGTTAACATAGATTAGTATAGGATAGCTGTTGAGTGAGAGGGAAAGGTTACAATATACATACTTACAATATACATAGCATCAGCCTCGGTCATGTGGTTTGAGGATATTAAAAATAGTTTAATCAGAAAGCACATCCTAGGTACCTAAGGACTATTTTATTTGAAAATCTACATCCCATTTGTTTTTTTTTCTTTTCTCACTAGTAGCCACTCTGACTAATCCATCATACCAATACATATTAAAACAGAAGTATGTTTAATGATCTGTATTTCTTTAACTTTCATAATGCATAGGAGCGACGAAACAATCGAAAAATTAAGAATTACCGAGGAGAATTACGGTCGCAATAAAACAAGAATTTTCAGATCCCTCTCATATTCTTTTTTTTTTGTGATATGGCTTTTGCGAAGTCAAGTATTCCATCCAAAAAAATTACACTTCTAGTGACAGCAAACCTACTTTCACTGTCAAAAATACTGCACCCAACTGGCAAAACTGCGGCTATACCGCAGAACAGATTAAAAAAAGTTGAAACTGAAGTGAAGTGAAGTCCGAGAGCATGAGCAAAAAAAAAGTCTCAGAATCAGAAATGTAAACAAACAAAAGTAAAGTTAAAAATTTCTTGCAACAAATTCGTTCAATTTAATTACAGGCTAGAATTGTGTAAAACCAAACAATCGTGCTGAGAATTGAATTTGCAGTAATATTTCATTATTACAAAAGTTAGGTACGGAAAATAACCATACTTTCCGTAGTGCTCCAAATATCTGGAAACCAAGTTGATTTCAAATAGGTAAGTTTGTGTTATTATTCGTGTTTTACTAATATTTTCCGACCAGGTTTTTGGTGACTTTCAATATTTAATTTTTATTTTCAGAAACCTTTTTTACGATCGCACAACCTCTTGGCATATGTTCAATCTTATATCTGCACCAAGGAAAGTGTGAAGAACATAAATCTACAAAAATGTTAATAAAAATAGAAGGAATTCGCAATAAAGGTTTGAAGAGGATAGCAGAACATTGCATTTATCTATTAATTGTTTTGGTGCTGATACCATCATTTTTCTATTTTGAACTTTGTGTTGTTTTACCTGCTGTTGTTGAAGAATGGTCTACCCCATACCTCATTCACTTGAGTGTTGCCCACTTTCTTTTACTTAACATCGTGGGTAATATGATTTATGGCATGTTTACAAATACAAGCATAAAAGGAAGGGTATTAGATAGGAATGGAAAGTCTGACTGGAGTCTCTGTGCCGTGTGTGAGTGTTACAGGCCTCCCCGCGCCTGGCACTGCTCCACCTGTGACGTCTGCATTCTAAAGCGGGACCACCACTGCACTTTCTTTGCTTGCTGCGTTGGCTACTACAACCACAGATATTTTATGATGTTTACCTTTTACATATTTGTATCCATGTTGTATGCTTTCTATTACAATGTTAAATTTCTGTCACAATTCCTGACCTGGAGCAGTGGACTTGTTGTTATTAGATTTGTTTTCCCGCTTGCCAGTTTTGCAATGGACTTTAATGATGAATCAGTGTATGTATTCTTAGTTGTGATCAATTTCTTTGTTGGTTTGTTTACTGGTTTCCTGTTTCTGTATCATTTTAATAATATTTTGAAGGGTAGGATAGTGTATGAGAAGAATAATGAGACCAATGAATGTGTGTATGACAATGGATGGAGACTAAACATTATTGAGGTATTTGGTGAAAGATGGTACTTCACTTGGATACTACCTTTCATCAAGAGCCCATTGCCTGGAAATGGGATGGAGTGGACTATGAATAATAAGCACAAATAATAACTATTTACATTAGTGTATATATTCTCCAAAATCCATTGATAATATTGTGCCTGTTAATCTCACTGTAAGTGTTAAATGTACAATGAACTTAATTAGTCAATTAAGCATACTTACCTTTATTACTGTTAATGATGTATAGTCTATTGTCCCAATTATACTACTTATTTTTAATGTACTTATGAAAATGGACTTAATATACAGGCATCTTCTATCTTAGACAGGTTCTATTTACTAACTCTTTATACACATATTTTTGTCTGTGATCTATGATACTTTTGTAGATATTGTTATATCTGAATTATAAATTAATGTAAGATTATGAAGTCCCCTTCTGAACCAAATTATATTCAGCTGCCATAATAATATTTATAATGTTCTATGAATAAAGAAAATCAGTCAGTATTATGTAAAAATAAAGAATAACAGTCAGTATATCTAAATAATAATTAAGGACATTATAATAAGCATACACAGATATAATAAAAATATGTGTTCAGTAACTTTTTTTTTATATTATCCATTTGTATTTTACCACCAGAGATGTAATTTCCCTAAAATAAATAATACTACTTCGAGCTGTCAGCTAAGAGCTGTGTGTGTCCTAGGTACCAGTGAAGAGTCTGAAACATTTCTAGAATTACACGAATACTAGTTAAAATGCTACTTTTCTGTCCTGCAGATATATCTACATAGTGGCAAATACACATTATACACTCATTAATTAACTTAATCTTTTTCAAGTTCAGTATGTGCTATCTCTCATCCCGAATGTCTTCAAGACATGGTCTTGTAATGGAATCATTAAGGTTTCTTCCCTGTTCATCTTCTAAATCAGCGTTAACTTCGTTCTGAAAGAGATTTGACGTATCGTCTTGATTTATTGCACTGTAGTCCCTGGAATTAATAAAAAGTGTATTACTAGTGTTTTTCCGGGATATTAAGTAATCTATGTACTTATTACATAATCGAATGTATATTATATCTTCATTCCAAATTTTATTCGATTCGATTCAGTATGTTAAGCAACAAAATAATCGTATTTCGGGTTTGCACGACAAAACCGTAAATACTAAATTTAGTACAAATTAAGGCCTTAAAATATTTTTGATAAGTTCTTACAGTTTCATAAAAACGCGCTTGCTGGGCGATAGGTTCAGCACACCATTGTTGACCGAGTCCACCATATACACCATAACTGCTGCTAGCAACGATACTGGAACATGTTCAAAATAATCATAATTAAGTTTTGTTTTTTATTGTTTTGTTCCTGGACACGACATACGACTTTTACAATCATAACTTGATCTTAGTAAGATATATTGTATTAAGTAGGTGGAGTTTCATTACAATTCAGTAACACTGTAAAAAATATTATGTACTTACCTACTTTATTCTCCAAAAATAAACATATTTACTTATTTTTAACTTTGGTTATAGTATAGTATTATATAGAACTTACTGAAAAGACAATTCAAAAATAACATCTCGAGCATTAAGTATCCAAACTTGTCGACGATTATTCCTGCCAAAATAGTCACGGAGGCCAATCCCAAGTTCTGAAAGGCTTGGCTTCTGCAATTAAAAAATATTTTTAGGATCAAAATATGTATTATTATAATTATCGCCGATTTTTCAACGATAATCTATACTAATATTATAAAGCAGAAGAGTTTGTTTGTTTGTATGAACGCGCTAATCTCAGGAACTACTGGTGCGATTTGAATAATTCTTTTTGTGTTGAATAGACCATTTATCGAGGAAGGCTTTAGGCTATATAACATCACGCTGCAACTAATAGGAGCGAAGAAACCATGGAAAAAATGGGGAAAATTATTCACCTTTGAGGGCTTCCGTTAATAACTATTCCACGCGGAGGAAGTCGCTGGCACAGCTAGTTCATTTATATACGAAACGAGAAAGTGATTCGAATGTTAGGTAAGTTGGCTTTAACGTTTCATTTAGTTTTCTATATGTATTTATTGGATGTGTAAATAGGCTTTACGAAAATAAATAAATATTAATGTTTTATTAATTCCTTACTTACATGCCATAAGCTGTTCCGAGTTGTTGTTCCGGGACAATCAATGCTATCAACGGCCACAAGGCACTTCCTATCAAAGTGTTTGCTATTCCAATTAGCATCTGAAAAGAATCAGTCGTATCAGTAATAAAAAACTTAGAGCCATGAAGTTCGATTAGCAGTAATAGAGAACCGCGATTAACAATGGATAAGCTTAATAAAAAACTTATGACTTATCTTTGTTACGTAATGACTGTCGGGACCCGAGTTTAAAAGATGTAATTAAGTACCTAAATACTTACAACTCCTATATACGGGTTGTAGAACGTAAACGCTAGTAAAATATGAGACACCACTGTAGTTACAATGCCTCCTATGACCCATGATAAATTTCTCCCAGTTTTGTCGATGAGGAGACCACAGAAAGGGCTCAGAAATGCGGAGAGGAGGTTTGACAGAGAGTTGATTTGATTGGCTTCTTGGGGACTGAAGGCGAATTTACGCTCGAAGAATAATCTGTAAGATTAAAATTAGAAATAAGTTGAGAAATAGCAATAATATATATGAGGATAAGTCCGTTTTGACTGTAGCGCGCATTAAAACTGAGAAGAGCGTTCGCGGATGAGGATTTCCTTACAAACGTATTCCACTGATTCCTCTTTTTTGAAATTTATTTTAGTGCTCTATGTACCTATTGCAAAAATATTTTGTACCTATGTCATATTCCATGTATGATTCGGTAAAGCGTGTCAGCTAATTAATAGATACGTAGTACGTACGTATGTACTCACTTTCCCAGAGCTGTAAATGGGTACACGGCCAAGTAGTACATCACACACACCGCGGTGACCAGCCAGAACACTGACTTGAAGTGACAGATATCCCTCAACTGAAATGGCCGATCGTTGGCTCCTTCATGCCGTCTTTGTAGAATCTTCTCTGCTCTGTAATCCATCCAGCTCAAGACTAGCCCGCAAACTAGAGACCCGAGGCAAGTTAATGAAGCTGTAAATAAAGTGAAGTTTAATTACATTTCTCCATTTTTAAGCGAGTTGGCCACTTGATTTTTTTAAACAACGTCGCTTATTGACTCTAATTTAATTTGCATATGCTAGTTGGAGATTTTGCCGTTTTGGCAATCAGTAGATATTAAAGACCTGAATTTCGTGGCAATAAGATCAAACACGATAGCTGTCCGTCCAATAAAACTTTACGTAATACCTACTACACCTGTCATAAATATAATCAGCAATATGCTTTCCTTCGGACATAGGATACCTCCCATGGCATTCATTTCCTATGAGATAAGAAAGCCAGTCTTACCAATAAACAGGGTAACGCCCAGCTTTTGATATCCCACATAATAATTGGCTACCCAGTTAGAAATGTGTTCCATCACCCAGAAGTTGACAGTGCTGCCAAATCTGGCAAAGGACATTTGTATTCCAAACACCATGTTCAGACCTTTCCCTTTGAACCAGAGGACCACATAGTTGTTCACAGCCACTGATAGCGATTCACCGCCGATTCTGTAAATGTATCTGGCTTAGAAATCTAAATATAAAAGCATTAGCTACGTCAATCGATATCGATATCTCTAAATTATTTATTCAAAAGACCAATATTCAGCCGGTTTTGTATACCGACGCGTCTCGTTGTTAAATGTTCAATATTCGTTTTCAATTTACCTTGGAATTTGGTTTGTGTATTTACTTCTGGTACTCTATAATTTATTTATGATTAGAATGTAAATTATGTAGGTACCTAAGTACATAATATGTATACATACCCAAACACAAATCGTCCTAGTGTCATCACCCAGAAAGCATTGACGTAAGCTCCGAGAGCAAATATAACAGCTCCTGTGAAGACTATTGTCATGAAAATAATAGTTCCAAGTCTGACGCCGAAGTATCTGCAATTAATAAAAATAAACAAATTTATAATCCGGGTCATTTCACACAGCCTTATTTTTCCCCATATTAAGCAAATAAAACTTAGACACACATGGTACATGGGTACAGCTGGGTACTAGAATGTTATAAGGCTCTGTTTGTTCTAAGGCAGACAGACTGGAAATTCTCGAAATTAAAAACAAAGCTATTGTTCATAGGTACAACTGGTTCACACAACTAATCTTTACCTACGTGAGTGAAAACCGTTTAGTTACATATTGATAAAATGACTAAAGTTTTAATATGAAAACTAATCTACCTATAGGTAGATATTTTTTTGGACTGTTTTTTTATTATACCTGTCAATTAAGTATCCTCCAATGAAGCACATGATAACATTGGGCCACGAGTATATTGCATACAGTAGTGCATATTGCGATGTATTTAAATTAGTGTCTGCTTTAAAATTATCCGCTAACGCTGCCGGCGAATCGTAGCAGAATGATAAACCTAGAAATAAATATAAGTATGCTAGTTATGGTAAAAAAAACATCAAAATTTCACTTCTATTAACAAATAAAGGGATAGTTAAAGGTCGTCTCAATGGCTTTGTATTTATCTAACAGGAAAATGTTTTCTCATAAACAAAAAAGAATATACACTTAAGGAAAATAGAGATCTCTCATTTGTTTAGAATTTGGCTAATGAGGTCCGTATTTGTTTTAATAGGAACGTAAGTATTACAGTAGATATTATCGGGAATATAATACTAATGTGATAATAAGCAACTAATTAGTTGAAATAACTTACCAAAACAAAGAAAACACATCAACAACAGTGCCAAGCCGCGATACATTTGACTGGCAGGATGGCACCATAGCGTAGTGGTAGAATGGCTACCTCCATTATTATCCATGCCACTTTTCTATGGCGGGTAAACTCACGCTTGACTACAGCTTGCTTGCTTTTCAGTTACGTTGCAATCTATGATCTAGTGCACTATAATATTCTGAATTAAGTTTATTTAAGTAAGTATAAATATATTAGTTGTACATAATATCGTTATTTGTCACATATCTAAAACTTAGTTAAAAAATAACTGAATGGTGTATTTACAATATACCTAGGTAGGTATGTATTTTTAAGAGGTATGACTTAATACCTAAACAAAGGAAAACCCTCTAACGAACAAAACAATTGTAGGTAATTTAACCTCGCATTACGTACTCTATAGAGACTTCGTAACTAGGTAAATAAATCTGCTAAAAACAAACTCAAGTAAGTAAAATAGAACCAACTTATCACATTGCACTCGCAATCTTGTTATCATCGTCATCGTGACGTAAAAAAACCCTAAATATTCAATTTGTTTAGTGACTAACACGCATAATCAGATAAAGCAAAATTTTTAACCTTTGACACAGCCTTTGATCAAAATAAACTATACGAGCGAAAGTTTGTGAATAGAAATGTTTGTCCTTCTATGCGCTAAAACGGCTGAACCGTTTTGGATGAAACTTTAAGGTAAGTAGGACATGGCGATATTTACAGGCCACATGCACATCGCAAGCAATTTTTTGTTTGATATTAACACAAGTAAAGCCGCGAGGCATTACTAGTAAAAGTGCACTTTTGCACGGTTAGTAAGTATGCATCTGGTCACAGAAAATTATAGTTGAACTCAATTCGTCAATAGACAAATATAATATGACAGTTTTTTTACTCACCATTATCTATTCTACACTCCCATACGTTAGAAAAAGTTAACAATATTTTAGTTTATACATAATAATAAATAATTAATTTAATAATAAGCACATCGGTAGGTACCTAATACATCTGCTGTTGCAATGAATGAAATCATTGGATTTATCTTTGTATGGTACCTAGTGCTATGAAGGCCATGACGTGGCATTCAAGGTAGGTACTAGGTACAATACGGTAGAGTAACAGAAAAAATGGATCCAAGGTAGCCTAGCTAGACAATTAGACAAAACGCCTGATGAAAATTAACACAACGTTTAAATGATTAATTTGTCAATAGCAATAAACCAACTATGTAGTTCGACAGTCGAACTATTTGGAATAAAAATTTCCAACTAGGTCGCCGGTCGAACTATTTGGAATAAAAATTTCCAACTAGTTCGACAGTCGAACTACTTGGAACAAAACCTTCCAAACAGTTCGACTATCGAACTACTGGTAGGACTAGTTGGAATAAACCAAATATCCAAACGCCTGCCATAATCTGATACTCTATTTTCGGCATGTCTATTTGGCTCAAAGCTGTTGGTAGGAAGGTTCTAGTATATATTCAGAGAAGAAAAACACACAGAAAACAATATGTATACTTTCATCATTATATTTTATAGATTAAAATAAAAATGTCTAATATTAAAATTCGTCTCTAATCTTACATTATCTAGGTATTTACAAATCAGAAAAAATAGTCACGTTCTTTATTCGTTTCGTCTATGGAATGTTGTTGTTCGGCAGTATCTGCGCTAGGTATCTGCTGCGGATTCTCTCGGACTGTTCGAGGGCGTGGTCCCTGGGCCCCACCTCCTGCTCCACCACGGAGTCTGTCAGGATCCTTCCGTCGATGTCTTCTTGGTCCGTGAAGTCCTCGTGCTCCAGGAGATTCGCAGTTTCGTCTTGTTGTATCATACTGTTGTGTCTGAAATAGAAGTAAACATTCTTTATTAGTCGGTAGCAGTAAAACAGTTTAAAGTATAAGAATTGTTTAAAAAATATCTTGCAAGCCGATGTGTTCTCCTCTACAAACAGCTTTTAACTAAATTATAGTCAAACAAATGCAACCCAGGGGTCTTCAAATCTAGAGTAAATAGGTTTCTTCTAGGCAAGCGTGCTACATCTTAGACTATAGTGGTGCTTAACATCAGGCAGGCTATAGTCAAACGTAAGCCTATATAGTGTAAAAAAAAAATTAGAGATTTTTTAAATGGGGATTGTACATTTTGTAAACGCATGAGAAAAGTACTTACAATTTCATAGATTCTCTCATGCTCGGCGACATATTGAGTGTGCCGTTGTCGACTGAATCCATCACATATATTAATATCGCCGCCACCAACGACACTGCAAAATAAAGTACGTAGTTAATACAAATTTGTTAATCTTTTCAGAATGGACTCTTTGATAGTATAAACAAAATTTTATTTAACTTATGTGACTGTTTAAGACAGGTACCGCGAGTTTTCAACAGCGCTAGGGGCTACTTATACAAGCAGTTTCATCGTGAAATCTTTCGGAGTTTGTGAGACATCTTACCTACTAATACTGACGATTTATATTATTTCGTACGTTCGTTATGTTATACAGAAAGATAAGGTGAAGATGAAACTCACCGAAGAGACATGCCAAGAAGAACATTTCCAGCATGAGATATCCGAACCGGTCGACGATCATGCCGGCGAATATGATCACTGTCGCCAGCCCCATGTTCTGTACTGCTTGGCATCTGTAATAAAAGTAAGTTGGCCATCTCTGGTGTCAAACCACCCTAAAAGCTTCTACCATGGCTTAACTACTGTCGTACTATAACTATCGATAATAAAAATAACGCGTTATCAAACTATTTTCCAATTATGTATTAATTCATAGTGAGGAGCTCTTCAATTAACAAATAAAAAACATAAAATTATAATAATATCTAATAAAATTAGATCAACATATATATATGTGTGTCTATGTTGTATCTAAAATGCTACATACACTTTACAAACTTATAACACGTCATTGGACAAACAAATACCTCCCGATATAATGTTTAAATGTAAAGTATACTTACATTCCGTAAGCCGTGCCGAGTTGATTCTCTGGCACGATGAGGGCCACCAGCGGCCACAGTCCGCTGGCGAGCAGCGAGTACGATACACCCAGCGACATCTGAAATTAGTAATAACGTAAACATGAAAGTTCCATAACAAATAGAATAGGAAGAATACTATATTATCAATATTGCATAATTTTACGCAGAAATTGTTTTTGTTAGCGTAGGTCTCTTGTGGTGAAGATATATTTTTTATTCGTTACGGAAATAGATTACATCTTAGGATTATAACTTTTAAACCCTATTTTTTCTGAATTTAAGCGAGCGAAGGGCGCCTCTAGTTCTATATACATATGTATATGCAAGATTCTATGCGGTATAGACATAAGGTTGTTTATCGTTTGTTTCCAAAACAAAGAACTTAATTACAATACTCACCACGCCAATATAGGGGTTGTAGAAGGTGAATGCGAGCATGAAATGAGATCCAATTGTGGTGACAATACTAATAATGATCCACATGACGTTCCGTCCGGTCTTGTCTATGAGGATGCCGAAGAAGGGGCTGAGAGCCGCCGACAGTAAGTACACCATCGAGTTTACATTGTTTGCCTCTTGAGGACTGTAGTCGAACTTTCGCTCGTAGAATAGTCTGGAAACATAATTAAAATCAAATGGTCGCACAAATATATTATGCTTTAGTATGTTGTGTACGTGATTCCTCGGTCCTATTGGGATGCCTTGGATAAATAACACGAGATTAGTATGGCGTGAGTGGACTGTATTTGTGTATATGTGTATTGACTGATTGCGCGTGCGGTGCGATAGCCGGGTATCGATGTTCTGGCGCGCTTCTCTTGGCGCGCGTGCTGCTACCTGTCGGCGTTGGCGGGAACCTCTCTGGTTGGACGTCGACCTGTCCCGCCGTTATGTTGGCAGCGGGATGTGACGCTCCAACAGTTGTTATAGAAAAGATATTTTCAAAGTCAATATAAGTATGAAGTTAAAGATTGAACTCAACCGCCTTCTTCTTCTTCTTCTTCTTCTAAATTAGCTTTGGTTGAAATTGAAAGGGGCGAAATATGGAAATATACAGAATAATAAAATTAAAAATTAATGTACATCATAAAGGTAGGATTAAAATAACGGCGGCTGTAACATTTCGCCTGTAACAATCGCAGGTCCGCAAATAATTTGACTAGTAATCCAAACGATCCAACATCACTTAACAATAAACCTTTAATTTTCATCAAATCAATTGCCAGCATAAAAAATACTTACTTTCCCAAAGCGATGAACGGGAATATGGCCAAATAGTACGCGACGCATATGACACTGACAAGCCAGAACACCGGCTTGAAGTGACGTATGTCTGACAGGTGGAAGGGTTCGTCGTTGGCGCTCTCCTCCTGGCGGCCGAGGATCTTCTCCGCTCGGTGGTCCATCCAGCCGAGGATGAGGCCGCAGATCAGGGAGCCGAGGCAGGTTAGGGATGCTGGAAAGATATGGTTATTATGGTATAGAGTTATATGTTTATACCCAACCGTGGGTCTAAGGGCTGAAGATGATGATGTCACTTTATTATTGATATTTGTTGAGGGAGTTCCCATTTATAGTATTGAATTCTTCAAATCACAATTAATTTTCTTTGTCATGGTATCCTCTGTTTTTTTTAATTAGTTATGTTTATGTTTTATGCTCAGAATACAGAAAGAACCAGAAACCGTGAGCGCGCCTTATATTGAAGCTACTAAAACTACTCGGAAATAGAGTAGTTTGACGCGCGACCGATCAGTCACTCTGTGACCGTCGGAGCGAATGACGTATTATAACGATGACCAATTTAACTAAATTATGCCGTCTTGTGTCGTTCCTACCTGTAAAAATGCAGCGGGTCTAAAAAAGAAACACGATGGGATCACATTTCACGTGTAAGTATCGTAGTTAGGTATCAACTTATTTAATTAATGAATAAATTTCTCAGTTTTCAATTGTCATAGATAATGATGCATCCATCTTGTTAGTGTTGCCAATATAAGAGTTTTGATTTACCCTTCTTTTTATTACCTTTTGAGGGTTTTTATTCATTGTAGAATATTAATAAGTAATTTAATAAAAATTAGCCGACTTGAAAAAAGAAAGTATAAAGCGTCAGTGCAGCCCGTGTGTACCTAACCAAATAATCCTTTTAAATAGTATGGTAATGTCGGATTTCTAAATATTTTTTGATGTGTGTGTGTGAGGGAAAAGGGGTGAGGGGGAGCGGGTATGTAACTATGTTTCTATATTAGTTATCTCAAATTTTAGCTTCCCAGTTGATGAAGAAAGGAAAGCGGTGTGGACAAAAATAATACAAAGAGCACGGCTGGAAGAGTTATGGAAACCATTATTGTTATATTATTATATTGGACAATATTTTAAAAAGCTTATTTCTAAAGCGTATTTTATTCAATAAACCTATCGATTTCTTGAGACAATTAGGTAGGTACATAATTATATAGAATAGGAAGATTTTTATTCTATTATTATCTCACCTCCTAGACTCCCAAAATTTACCCTAAAAACGGGCAAATAATGCCTGAGCTAGCAACATTACGCGGGTGGGAAGTGACGCGGGCGGGGGGCGTTGTTTTGGTTTTTGGACACAGCTTGTAGCTCGCAATTACAGTTGAACGCGGCTTCTGGTTCTTTCTGTATTCTGAGGTTTTATGTAAACCGGCAAAAAATTCTTTAGAGCAAAATGTTACATAGAAAGTAGTGCAAAAAATAAACAAACAAGGTAAATCGGTAAATAACAATACAAACCTACAAACAATGTGACACCCAATCTCTCGTAGCCTCCATAATACGTGGCCACCCATCTATACACAGGCTCCATCACCCAGAAGTTGACAGTGCTGCCAAATCTGGAGAAGGACAGTTGCAGCCCAAACACCATGTTGAGCTCTTTCCCTTTGAACCAGAGGACCACATAGTTGTTCACTGCCACCTGAAGGGATTCACCGCCGATTCTGTAAAAATATCACAAGAATAAAGTGATTGTTATTTGAATAACATCATCATCGGGTGCATATGTTTATACAGAAGTTTGGAGGTCAGTTGGCAAAATTTTTTGTGGTCTCATGCTGCTTCTTTTTGATGTGGAAAGCTCAGTTTTGTCCACTTTTTAATGCTGCCTAGCCACTTCATTCTCTGATGTCCACAATAATAAATTGATGATGATGTCTTGTAATTTTAAAGTCTATGTAAACTGTTTAGTAAAAATTTTTATTAAAAGATTGCAATATAATAACAAATGTCGAAAACAACTGCTAGATTGGTTGGTTTTATAGTTTTTCAAGATTCAATATTTTGTTTTATTCTGTGAATTAAACTATTTGTTCATGGATAGACAAGGAGTAAAGCTATGCACTAATGTGCACCTACAATAGAAAATATGCTTTCCAAATGGATAGAAGTATTTAATTATAAGGAAAACTAGTTTCAATTTAATATTTTGTCCAACAATTACAGATTAATTTTGTTTCAAGGTCTTTCAATTTATCAGTTTAGTAAGTATTAGTACTCACCCAAACACAAACCGGCCGAGTATCATCAACCAGAATGCATTGATATAAACACCAAATGCAAATATTACTGCTCCAACAAGCACTATGGCCATATATATTACAGTACCAAGTCTTACACCAAAATATCTGAAAATGATAAAATATTACCACATAGATACAAGTACATTTGGCTTTATATATTTAAAACCCAGGATGTAACAGATATGGGAAAGATTTAATTAATATTTCTGTTGTTGTATTTTAATTTCAATATACTAGTGGCACCCTGTAATACATATTACATTAATTATAGCAGGATATAAAGCAGTCTATCTATCATTGAAATCTATTCAACAATTGGAGTAATGAAAGTGGCACAAATATACAGCCATACATACTGGTTTCAAACTGATAAAATATCTGGTTTTACATAATTTTACTATAATATAATGTTCCTTATAGCCCAGTTCTAATCTCATGTATTTTTCCTTGCAGTGCCTTTAATAAACAATAAGGACAAAACTAAACATTGGATATACCAGACTTATTTTGTTTTAGAAGGAGTTTCGATAAATAGGTAACATTATCTAATTATTCATCATAAATCTAAAGCAAATAAGGTCACAAATAAGCATGAGCAATTAGAAACATGATATATATGTACTTGGTAACAGTTAGCAATGTGTGCATAATGTTATCTGAGTGTTGTTTATTGGACTCCGAGTTCATGAGTCACAGGAAACTGGTACCATACTGTATGTGTGGCATTATTGATGATATGACACAGTTATTGAGAACTTGTTTGTCTGATATTAATAGCATGTCTATATAGGTAAGTGAGAAGAAAGAAGGCAATAGCTCTGAGTTTGTTGTACTCTTATGACTAATTCATGTTTGTATATTTTTTTCAATGATATTAAAGAAGCTGACTTATTATTTTTATCCAAGGACATGTGTCTTCCGTGGAAGGACCTGGGCACCCACTATGATGTATCTGCCCAAGAGAACTTCCCTAACGAATTAATTCTGCGTGGGAGTCACGACCCTCAGTCATGACGAAATACGACTCAAAGAGAGATTAATTTTAAACTTGAGGAAGCACATGATTTTATCATATTTGGCTAGAAAATAGTCTATGTCACTTTTGAGAGCCTATACTACTTCCAGCAGTGTGAAGGAAAAACAAACAACTGGCAAACTCATTTTCTCTTTTACATAATGGTAAGTTTACGAGTAAGATGTATGGGATGAGAAGTCTCTCACTAAGAGTAGAGACAGATAATTGATTTATTAATTAAAAGTAAATACCTGTCTATTAAATAGCCTCCAATAAAACACAAAATGACATTTGGCCATGAATAAATAGAATACAGCAAGGCAAACTGAGACGTGTTCAAATGAGAGTCAGCCTTAAAATTATCTGCCAGAGCTCCCGGGGTGTCATAGCAAAAATAGGAACCTGGAATAATAAAAATACAGCTTTGGTTAATTAATTTTTAAATCCAGAATAAACACCTGATAAATATATGACAAGGTAATATCACAAGTAAATTATTTGTCCAATATAATATTGTTAGTCAGAATATTTTAGAAGTATGACAGAGCCATTACATAGACTCTACTAGTTTACATCTTATAGAAGAAACATGTCCCTATTTTAATAAACATCCAACTATTTTATTATATTAACAAATATATAAATGCATGCTGAAACCATGTAAACTTATCAGGTATATATGTATAGTACATACAAAACTAAATATTAATTCGATACAGGGTTCAGCCCCTTTATTGTTACAGCCGATTGATTGCAGTTTATAAAATTAGATAAGCTCTCTCAATTACATTATTGAGTGTCAGACAGTAATTTGTAAACTAAATGGCCCCTAGAATATAAGTACTGGACAAGTATGAAGTTAGAGTAGCAAAGTAAATACTCCTCCTACTTTCTAATGACCTTGATAGATTTGGACATGATAACTGCGTGCTATTGACATTGATAACAAGTTACTTACCAAAACAAAGGAAGCACATCAACAACAATGCAAAAAAGCGATGTACTTTATTTGCAGGATGGCACCACGACGTTGGAGCCACCGAAGTGGCTCTGCTGTTGCCACTCGATCCTGGGTTTTCCATGCTTCTAAACAAAGAAAACAATGTGAGTAAGCCAATGTTAATTTTCGTGCTTAAACAGATTATGAATCCACCCACCCGAGCGGCAGCTCCATGACTTATCATAATTATCAGAGTGTAAGCTCCAAATTTAAATTACGTTGTTTTGATGAATAACGTACCTATTTATTATGTTGATATTTAGTTACTCCTCGTAGTCAGTTTGCTGCACTCTGCATTTATGACAGCCCACTTGCTACGGACGCACCATTTCGTAAAATTGACTTCGATGTGATACAAAATAAAATTATCAAAACACTAAAAAACACTAAAATATCCTTTTTTATTTTAAAAAACCATTTCTAAAATCATGAGAAACTACAATCGATTGTGCATCGCATCACGCATGACAAATGACAAACATTATTTTTTTTTTTTTTTTTTTCTTTTGGCCATAACTTTGTATTGTGCCAGTTCTCAAGTAAAAACGGGGAAACTTCATATCCCCCAAAAAGCACGCGAAATAAACTATACGTCTTAAGTGATCAGAAAGCTTTACATATATACAACCTAACAAATTAACTTAACACATAACTACTATATTTACATGAAAAGGAAGGGAATAAATTTACAATTTGAGGTCGTTATCTATAATTAACTTTGACAGTGCGTCATATACTGCTTTTGTTTTGTATGTTAAAAGGGAGGATACATTTATTGGAAACGGAATTTCCAGTTCTATTAAGCTTTCGTAAAAATTGGTTACATCAGTTAGAGGGCATTCGAGTAGTAGATGATTGACATCAGCAACCGGTTCACCGCACGCGCATGAAGGATTGTCTACAATTCTAAATTTATAAAGGTGTGCAGGACTACAAACATGTCCAACACGTAATCTTATTAAGGATGAAGTGGCCCTTTTTCCTAATAATATTTTAGAAAACCATGGTTTAATTTGCAAGTGACTTTGTATAGAATGATAATGTTTTCCAGTTAATATTGTAGACTTCTCCCATATATCTCTCCAGGCATTCTGGAGATATAATTTAGGTAAAGTTGCTATATCATGGCAATAATTGACGAATGGATACATATCTCCACACCCTGTAGCGTCATTAGCAATTTGATCAGCTCTTTCATTTCCTTGTATACCACTGTGGCTCGGTACCCACAGGAACGTAACAGAATAACTCTTTTGATGACATCTGTACAAAATATCTCTGATACTCACAATTACAGGCATAGTTGCTTTTGATTTGAAAGGAAATCTTTCTAATGATTGCAAGGCGCTCTTGGAGTCTGAAATAATCAATGTTTTTGGTAATTTTACTAGCAAAATATATTCTAATGCTTTATATATAGCAAAGCATTCACCAGTAAAAACAGACGTTTCTTGTGGTAGTTTGATTTTTTGGATAATGTTGAATTCCCGGTGAAACACTCCAACTCCTACCGTGTTATTAGCACCATGTTTCGATGCGTCACAATAAATATGATGCCAGCCATCCCAGTTATCATGTATAATAGAATTGAAATTATTATTAGAGTTAATAATGTCACCTTTTTCTATATCTAGATCTACATGTATTTCCGGGCTTAAAATCAATGCTTCGTAGGGGACATTGTCAAACAGTGGGAGTTTCGTAGAGCGATAAGTAGGAGCTGATAATGATGTAAACCTATTAGCACTATTGACAAGACATGGCACTGTTTTATGTACCCAGTAAGGTGAAGTAGAACAAAGATAAATCAACTGGGATAATTTATGAATTAGTGGATGATTGCAAAATTGAAAGGCTCGGCAAAAGAATCGATCCGCCAAGAATTGGCGCCGGATATTCAAAGGGGGTTCTGCGCACTCAACTTGAAGAGCATTAATAGGGCTTGATTTCATAGCACCAGCTATTATCCTGAGAGATTTATTCTGAATAGAATTAAATTTATTGATAACTGAAACTCTACATGGTTCCAGGAGGAAACTTCCATAATCAAGAACGCTTCGGATAAGAGCATTATATGCCAATTTAAGGGAGAACGGATGGGCACCCCACCATACTCCTGCTAGACATCTTAACATGTTAAGACGCTGTTCACACCTATATGTAACTAGTTCAGAATGAGGAATGCCAGAGAGTTTGGAGTCTAGAACTAGACCTAGGAATTTAGCTTCCTCTTTTTGAGGAATTAGCTTGCCATCATATTTGATGTTTAGAAAAGGGGGATTACGTAATCTAGAAAAAAGAACGGCAATGCTTTTTCCTACAGATAACTCTAAACCATGCCTATCTAGCCATGATTTAAGACTAATTAAAGATAGAGAAAATTGCGTACACATATATTCAATTGAATTGTCAGAGCAATATAACAGTAGATCGTCTGCATATTGAAGAACTTTGACTGAATCTAGTAAACAAAATTCTAAATCATATGTGTATATGCTATAAAGCAGAGGGCTTAATACAGACCCTTGTGGAAGGCCTTTCCAAAGAGTTCTGCATTCGTCTGATGTGTCGAGTCGGATTGTTCTGCCACTAAGAAGGTTGATGATAAAATTGGAAAGCAGCAGTGGCACTTTCAATTTTTCTAGTTTAGTTTTCAGAACTGTAAGGAGAACATTGTCGTATGCTGATTTGATATCCAAAAATATACCAACCGTGGGTTTGTTGAGTGTGAGAGAAACACGAATATCGGTCACAAATATACTGATGCTATCCATGCAACTCTTACCTCTCCTAAAACCGTACTGTGATTTTGCCAAAAGATTATTTGATTCAACGTACCATTCAAGCCTATTTTTAACCAGATGTTCTGCAATTTTGGCTACTACATTAGACAATGCAATAGGTCGATACGAGGATACATCGGAAGGATGTTTGTTTGGTTTTAAAATGGGTAACACTATTTGAGCTTTCCACGATTTTGGAATATGGCCTGATAGCATGATGGTGTTTATCACGTCTAACAGATAGAACAAAGCTGAATCTCCAAAGTGTTTATAAAAAGAGTAAGGAAGACCATCCTCGCCTGGAGCAGAGTCTTTGGTGTTCATTAGAACGCTTTTCAGCTCTTGGAAAGTGAAAGGTGAGTTTAGTCCAGTAAGACTTGTAAGAGTATTACTATTCCAGTCAGTAACTAATTCCTTCTGGGGAGCGTATGAAGGTGCTAAATGATCAAGATATTGATAGGATAATTGTTGTGGAAGAGAAAATGTTGGATTTGACAAAGTTGATTTGGATTTCCTGATATTTTGCCAAACTATCGTTGATGGAGTGTGGGGAGATATTGAGGTACAATATCTTTTCCATCCAGTCTTACGCTTTTCTACAAGAATTTCTTTAGTTTCTTCTATTGTTCTAACTAAAATGTCGTAATTTTCTGATGTCATGTTTAAATTGTACTCTTTTTCTGCCAACTTTCTTTTTTTGACAGCTTCTGAACATTCTTTATCCCACCAAGCCGGAGAAGGTCTTCTATTTAGTGCGCTATTCTTTTTAGGGAATAGCTCTTCAGCAATGTTTGACATTGCACTTAACAAACTTTCGATACAAATTTCTTCAGTGTATGTACTGGGTTGTGGAAGAGTTGGTATAATATTCTCTAGCTTTGATTTATAGGAATGCCAATCAGCATCGGCAAGTCTGTATTTCATACGAGGTGAAAGTGGGTGAGGAGGTGGTGGAACATTTTTATTGGCTAAACTAATGACTATGGGATAGTGGTCGCTGCCATGAGTGTAAGGACGAATGCACCATGTAAAATCCAGAGCGACATCTGGTGTGGATACGGATAAATCTACGGCACTCAAATTTTGTCCTGGTTTAGTCCTACGAGTAGGAGTTCGTTAAGGACACATAAATTTAGGTCATCAAAAATATTTATAAGTTGGTTGCCATATGCATTAGAGATTGAACTGCCCCACGCTTGATGGTGACAATTGAAATCACCTAAAATTAAGAATGGTTTCGGAATATGCTGAAGAATTTCATGGATTTCATTTAATATAGAAGTAGAAGGATGAGGGATGTAGATAGATACAAAACTTATATTTAAAATCTTAGCACCAACAATGGAAAAACCATTGCCATGAGGGGGAAAAGACAAAGCAGTAAACAAAAGTGTGGAATGAATGAGTAGAACGACACCGCCATGGTTGTCGATTCTATTGTCATTGAGACAAAAATAGTTTTTAATTTTTAATAAAGAGCCAGGTTTTAACCATGACTCTGACAGAGCAATAATAGAAGGATTGATTTTTGAAATTATATACAACAATTCAGTTTTTTTATGTTCTGCACTTCGGCAGTTCCACTGAACAATCGTGAGTAGATTGCCCAGCGGGACTGTATCGAAATGTTTTATTGTCGACGTTCATATCGTTATTGAGTTGTTCAATTAGAGGGGCAACGTTGTTCGGTAACATGATATTATTTTTTCTTAAAGTGTCTATCAGGGTTGACATTATCTGTTTGAGGGTTTCAATACTAAGTTGATCATTACTATTCGCTTTATTAAGGCCGCAACCATTACCAATACCAGACAGCATATCATAATCTTTAACTAATTCGCGATGTGCTCGGCGATCGTAGCCCTTGGCTTGTGTATTCGTTCTTACAGGTGAACCCGACTTGGACGTACGAACAACAAACCCACCACGCGAGGGGCCAGCTGCAGACGGCCGTGGGCCAGGAGTTGTAAACATGATTGGTCTTTCAATTTTCGATATAGGAGGACTTGAAGACAGTACTTCAGAATAGGACTTGCCTATGGGTGCATGAAGTTTCGCCGCTTCTGCATATGAAATGCATTGTTCGGCCATAGAAAGCTTAATTTTTTTCTGTCGAACAAATTCCGGGCAGACTTTGTTCGATGCAAAATGAGATCCAGAGCAATGACAACAGGTAGCAGCATCTTCTTCTGTTTTGCATGAATCGCCAGAGTGATCTTGACCACACTTATAACAGCGGGGTTTCGACCTACACTGGTTTTTGGTATGTCCAAAGTGGCAACAGTTATAACACATTATTGTTGGAAAAGTGTAGAGCTCAACTTGAACTGAGTTATAGCAGACATATACATGATTTGGAAGACACTTTCCGTCGAAAGTCAGGACAACTGACTGCGATGGCTTCCATACTGGTGCACCATTAATGATAACCTTATAATTCAGGCGTCTGACTTTTAAAATTTTCCCACATCCAATTGAAACGTTTATGCTTTCAAGCACCTCTTCTTCGCTCCACTCAGATGGGATTCCTCGCACTAAGCCCATGCGGGTAATTGTAAATGTCGGGATGAATGCCTTTAACTTTTCGGTGGCTAGGAATTGATTCGTTATAAAAATGTTGGCATCTTTGAAAGTCAAAAATGAAAGAGTTATTTTATTACGACCGATACGTTTTAAACTACCATTTACAACATTGGAAATTTTGTGTTTATGGAGAAACCTGCCAAATGTAATTGGGTGTAGAGTTGTGCCATCATTCTGATTATTGTTTTCTCGTATTACGTGTACTGTATAGGGGCCGTTGTCCGTACTAACGTACAAACTTCTTACAACAGGGGCAGGAGCTGGCTTAGGTGATGAAACCGGAGCCTTTATCGAATCACTACTACCTTCTGGGATTTCATTAATTTTCCTTTTCTTTTTATTTTTTACTACTGGAATTTCCGTATCCATCTTGCAATTATTTGTTTTAATTGTTACAAAACAAGCTGCCGGAGGAACAGGGTCCCCCGGGTCGGGAGGCTCCTCCATGAAAAGAAATGTAAAAAGAACTTACCTAGATTACTTATATACACTTAAAAACTAATATTACACTAATTTTAAACACAAAGTAATATTACTTAGCTTATCTGATCACTTTTTATACAAATAATAATAAATAATATTTTCCCAGAAAAATACGCGCCCGCCCTTGTTGAAAGTTTCCCG